>CAWUFW010011977.1:0-575541 GCA_963921515.1 Calotriton arnoldi
CGATTCGGGCCGGAAAAAGCACCGACCGACTCGGAGCCGGAAAAATTACCGACCGACACGTACCAGTGGCGCCCGACACGCCAAGTACGATGCAAGCCGCGATAAATCCGACCGACACGTCAGGAAACCAAGCCGACCGACCGAGCCGCTCGGAAAATAGCAATCCGGCCGGAAAAACACGCGAATCCAACCGACCGACACGCACCCGGAACAAATCCGACCGAATCGTACCCGCCAACTCCAACCTGCAAAGTACGATGCAAGGCGCGAAAACACGACCGAGTCGGACGGAGGACAAGCCGTACGACCGACACGCATACAAAACCGAGCCGAAGCAACACAATACACCGCGACCGACGCGTACGCAGCATACAAAACTGCACAAACACAGCGTGAACGAAACGGAAAACACCGTACGAGACCAATGCAGGGTCCGACTCGGTCACAAGAACGTTTCCAACATACACAAACAGCACAAAGGAAAAATCAACCAAAAAAAGGCCAAACAAGCAATTACCAAGCCAATAAATACTGGGGGGGCGGGGACAGAGAACAAAGACACACCAACAACTCCACCTATATAAAGGACACAAATCACTACCATGAGCCTTTGCAAATGCCATTCCACTGCCAGCACCCAAGAGAAAGCAACCACACACCCACAGCTCATCCCTCACACAAGCCACACACCATCAGCACACCAACAAATACCTACCTCACATACACCCAGCACAACACACACCCACACACCCTCACCTGCACACCAACACACACATCACCCACCATCACCACCCATCACCATGCCCCCCAAGAAGAATCACAAGTTCCTAGATAGTGAATTGGAAGTCATGGTAGACGAGATCCTCAGGGTGGAGCCACAGCTGTTTGGCACTCTGGTCCAACAGACCCCCATGTCGCAGAAAACCAAGATGTGGGAGAGGATCATCAACAGGGTGAACGCCCAATCACCATGTCGGCGCACAAAGACGGACATCCAGAACAGGTGGTATGACGTGCGCAGGAGGGTCCGGGAGCTGCTCAAGAAAGACTACCACCTGAGCCAATACACCGGCAGTGGCCCTCCTGCCAAGCCAGTATACCTCAGGCCCTGGGAGGAGAAGGTGCGGGCCATCCTTCCGCCAGTGAGCGTATATGGACTAGAGGACATCCCAGAGCCTGGTGAGTACACAACAAATGTACACAATAAACTGCCACAAAACACACACATCACTGTCAAGGGGAGAGTCAAACCATGCACTCATAGCAATTACACAGCAACTAGAACAGAATCATCCCAAAATGTGTATGTCAGTCAGATAAACACAACACATGCCATCAAAAAAGTCACATCCAACTGTGCCAACACATGTACAAACACAACCACAACTACAGCTAGGCAGTGGCACAAATAGAACTAACACACACATCCACACATGTAGCCACCACAACAACACCAACACACAGTGAAGACCACTCAAAGGAAGGAATTCTGTGTATGCTGGCCAAGTCAGTGTAGCCAATAGCATCATGGGAGTCGCAGTCACACATATTGCCCCCCCCACAACTGTCCCATCAACACCACCCTGAACCATGCTCACATCACAGGGAGTGGAGAAGGACTCACAAGATGGCTGACACTGGCTACTGCTGTGGGGAGCACAAGGCCCTGCTGCCAACTGTGCACCAACAAACAGCAGGACACCACTGACTGACATCCTGAGAGACAACTTACACTCCCTGCAATGCAAGCACGTTCCATGGTGGGATATCTGGCTGGCTGGCTGGGTGGGAAGGGGGACTTGCAGCACTGACCATAGTCACCAGCACCTCCCCTCACACCCCCCCCAACACAAACTCCACAGTACCCACCTGGTAGAATGCAATGCCCTCCATCCTAACACAAGATCCCACAAAGCACCACCACCCTGGGTTATGTTGTGTGAAGCACAGGGACACTCTTGGGACTCTTAGCCAAACAACTGCCAGGACAACACTCCCAGCCATCCTGTCAGCACAGCCAGCCCACCCCACAGGGAAGCAGAGTCAAAAGGAAGGAAGCATGGGCATGCTGGGAAGGGGGTGGAGGCAATAGCATGATGGGAGTCGTAGTCACAGACATTGCTCAGCCTCACAACTGGCCCATCAACACCACCCTGAACCATGCTCACATCACAGGGAGTGGAGAAGGACTCACAAGATGGCTGACACTGGCTACTGCTGTGGGGAGCACAAGGCCCTGCTGCCAACTGTGCACCAACAAACAGCAGGACACCACTGACTGACATCCTGAGAGACAACTTACACTCCCTGCAATGCAAGCACGTTCCATGGTGGGATATCCGGCTGGCTGGGTGGGAAGGGGGACTTGCAGCACTGACCATAGTCACCAGCACCTCCCCTCACACCCCCCCCAACACAAACTCCACAGTACCCACCTGGTAGAATGCAATGCCCTCCATCCTAACACAAGATCCCACAAAGCACCACCACCCTGGGTTATGTTGTGTGAAGCACAGGGACACTCTTGGGACTCTTAGCCAAACAACTGCCAGGACAACACTCCCAGCCATCCTGTCAGCACAGCCAGCCCACCCCACAGGGAAGCAGAGTCAAAAGGAAGGAAGCATGGGCATGCTGGGAAGGGGGTGGAGGCAATAGCATGATGGGAGTGGTAGTCACAGACATTGCTCAGCCTCACAACTGTCCCATCAACACCACCCTGAACCATGCTCACATCACAGGGAGTGGAGAAGGACTCACAAGATGGCTGACACTGGCTACTGCTGTGGGGAGCACAAGGCCCTGCTGCCAACTGTGCACCAACAAACAGCAGGACACCTCTGACTGACATCCTGAGAGACAACTTACACTCCCTGCAATGCAAGCACGTTCCATGGTGGGATAACTGACTGGGTGGGTGGGTGGGTGGGAAGGAGGTCTGGCTGTCAACCAAACACAATCAATGCAGACCATGTTCACACCCCAGAGAATACATAGAAATGCCCAAATAATGCAGGACAATGTGCCACACCAATATCAACCCCTGACTGTGACGACTTAGGACAATACAATGTACAGGCCCGCACCCCGAGGCACAGTCACAACTGTCAGGTGTGTCAACCACTGATGCCTGCAGAAACATGACATACATTGTTTGTGTCTCCCAAAAACAGGTGATGATAGGGACACAGCAGCAGACGCTGAGGAGTCCCAGTCCCAGGCTCAAGAGGATGCCGAGCTCACTGGCGTCGTACAGCCTCTGTCCTCCTCGGACGATGAAGAACAACCTGGCACATCCGGTGCAAGTCAACATGCTGCACCAGCAGGACCACCAGCTGCAGCACCAGCAGGTCCACCAGCTGCACCCCCTGCACCCACCCCTCCAACGACTGTCACCACGAATACCATCCCTGCCGACATGGACAGAATAAGGAACAACACCAGCGCAGTGACCCTGGACCAACCTGGGGCCATGGACACCACCACCACCACCAACCCCCGAGGTGGACCAGGGTTATCTGTGCGTGCAACTGCACACACTGCACATGTCAGCAGGGGTGGTGGGAGGGGTGGGGAGACAGAGGTCGCTGCTTGCAGACGTTGCTGGTGTGCATGAAGACCCACAACTGGTACGCATAGCTGATGCGTACCAGTCCAGCACCGGAGAGCTCAGCCAGGTAGTGGGGCTCCTCAGAGACATCAAACAGCAGCAGGCTGCCCATCATGCCCGCTTGGACTCCCACATGTCCCATGTGGAGTCACACATGTCACGTGTGGACTCCCACATGTCACGTGTGGACTCCCACATGACCCGCGTGGAGTCCAAGTGGGATGTACTACATGAGATGACGGCGGTGCACAGGGACATTTTACAATGCCTCCGCCAGATGAACAGCAACCAGTCCACACCTCCCTGTGTGCCAACAACATCTGGTACCGAACAAACTGCAACTGCCACAGGGAGGGAGGAGGACTCTGGCGGAGAGTCCCCTGCACCGCAGCAGCCTGCACTTGAGGGCCCCCCCCAAGAAGAGGGGTCGTCCGAGGAGGGGAAAGTGAGAGGCTGATGGCCAAGCGCAACTCCCAGGAAGCCTGAACCTGTTCTGGATTTTCGCCTTTGTGCACAGACTGTTCACCCTGTTGATGGCAACACTACTCCCACACATTGCATGGGGAGTACAAGTTGGAACAATGTGTCAGACAACTGTGGCCCCGATACTGGGGATCCTGTCTACCTGGACTTTCTATTCATCTAGGAACTTGGGATTGCAAGATTCATGTACAGCACAATCCATCCTATGCACTATTATCACAGATGTATCACAATAAACACAATAATACACCATACTTGCCTCTGTCGTGATTCCAACGTGGGTGCTGTTATGGGGATGATGAACAACAAAATTACACTGTGTATGCGAACTGCAACAGCAAGGACAACACAGGCATGTGAGTACAGGCAACGTGACACATATGAGGGAGACACACCACCAGGGCTACACAACACATACACACCTAGGCCATCTGACTCATTGCCTACACTGATGTTGCCAGGGAAGACGGTGCAATGCACAGACACCACACCCATTCCCAGTTGTAGTCAAGTAGCCCACAGGTGCAGTAAGCAAATGGCAGTCAAATGTGTGACCACAGACAACGCACATCACTAAGTGAAGCACAGGTTTATTACACAGTAGCAACATGCCGTAACCACTACAGATGCAAGGTAACCCCACCTGGTAGCGGGCACACAGTCAACAACTGTAGACAGAAGGAAGTCCATGGGTGTGGCGCACATCACCTGTAGGGACACAACAGCTACCAGCCTGGATGTGCAATCACGTTGTCGGTGGACACAGTTGACCAAACGAATCTGAAAGTACCCTGTGAAGGACAGAAATGACACACAGTCAAAAGCAATGGAGTACAGGACAGAACAGCAAAACTCATGCACAATACATGTTACAAGATACCCACCCAGAACCAAGTTAGCATGTCAACACTGTTGGGGAGTACAGCCCACCTGTAAGCACACATCGCAACACACATCCAGTCAAGTAGCCCATGGACACACTCCAACAGCACCAGAGCACCACCCACACATCATGCCAACTCACATCATTGACATGACACCTCAGGATACTCACATTCAGCTAAAGAAGTTGGTGATGAGCTGTGTGCGGACATCACCATCACCATCATCATCATCATCGTCACTGGCATCGTGTTCCAGGCCAGGATCCTCCACAGGTGGCGGATGTTGGTCATCGTCATCCTGGATGAGAGGCAACTCCTTCCGCACTGCCAGGTTGTGGAGCATGCAGCAGACGATGATAATCTTGCACACTTTCGCAGGGGCATATGGGAGGGACCCTCCGGTCTTGTCCAGGCAGCGGAAGCGGCTCTTCAGGAGACCAAAGGTCCGCTCAATCACTCTCCTGGTCCGACCATGTGCCTCATTGTAGCGCATCTGGGCAGGTGTCACAGGGTTCCTGAGGGGTGTCAGCAACCACGGCATGTTGGGGTATCCCGAGTCACCTACGGACAGACAAGTGCACATCAGCTGACTTGGAAAAGTGGGCGGAATACTACAGATCAGATCACACACAATGGCACAAAGTCAGTACACACCGACAAGCCAGGCACGCTGGTTCTGCATCTGTGCCATCAACCTGGGGATGCGACTACTCCTCATCACAAAGGCATCGTGTGCTGAACCAGGGAAACGGGCACACACGTGTGTGATGGTCATGTCTGCAAGACACACCACCAGTGCATTGACCGAGTGGTAGTGCTTGCGGTTCCTGTAGGCCTGCTCCTGGGCCTGTGGTGGTACCAAAGCCACATGTGTCCCATCAATGGAGCCAATGACATGCGGCATCCTCCCCAGGGCATAAAAGTCACTCTTCACGTCAGTGAGTCGTCGCAGTCTAGGGAAATAGATGTACCGGTTCAGGAAGAGCAACATTGCCGCCAAGAAATCGCGGAGCACACGGCTGAACATGGTCTGTGACATCCCACCAGCAGACGCCACAGTATGTTGGAAGGTACCGGTGGCAAAGAAGTGTAGGGCTGCCATCACCTTCACCTTGGGGGTCAGCGCTGTAGGATACGGCCGGCCAGGCTGCAAATGTGGGGACAACTGCACTGCCAAATCCTCAATCAGCTGCCTGGTGAAGCGGTACCGTCGGATGCTGTCCCGTTCCACCATCGTTGCCAGGTCTGGGAATGGCCGATGGACAGCAGGAGCCCTGCAGTGCAGAGGAGAAGTAAGCAAGATCGTCAGTCACCCCACATATGCGGCATTGAACACACTCAAGATCCCAACATACATCATCATGAGGCACAACTACATGAAGTGTGCAGTACCGGAACGACATGTATGGTACATACATGGCCAACATCTGTCAACACGGTCCTACAGGTGGCATCAATTTGTCCCAGGTTGGCCCATTGGATATCATGATGCTGTGTCACAGTCACCCCCCCAGTGACATGTGAGGACAGATGTGCCCCAGGCACCACAGCTCAACGACAGGCACATTCCCAGGGACCCTGTAATGCCACATGGACACTGGCATCACCTGGAGTATCATGTGTACACCACAACAAAACAAACATGACCCCCACAGGTAGTGGCCACACTTGCCATGGCAGGAGAGCCATGGACGTCTGTGACACACACGCACAACATCAGAGTCCATGCACACACAACGTGGATGTGGAGACTGTCTCCCATTGTGCACATGAAATCAGAGACATTGTAAACACTACATGCACAAAGACTGTGGAGGGCCATCACTATTGTGCCACTGGGACACCCTGGCTCAAACATACCGTCCCACATGGGACTCACGGGGTATGTGACATGACATACACAAACACCACTGTGAAATGTGACCATGGCACATGCACAGATATGAACAGTTGCACATCACAGTGGTCACGTACACGTAACACCCAGGATCCTGTCCCCATTAACACGTGCACAGCCTGGGGGTGGCTGCCCACAGGTGACACCCACAGGACAATATGTACACCAACATACACACAATAGGAAATGCAGCCTTACATGCCTTATGATAAGGTTTGGACAGGCTGTCGTGATGTAGGTGTGCCCCTCACTCCCTGGGAGCTATCTGTGGCTGGCATATGTCCATCTGAGACAGGCATGCTGACATATGCCAGTCACATGTACAGTGATGCGTTGAACAGCAATGGACCGATCGGTGCCTCCGGCCGGCCCATTGCATTCAATGTGTGCGGGTACGCGTTGTACCCCTGTGCGCGTTGAACAGCAATGGACCGATCGGTGCCTCCGGCCGGCCCATTGCATTCAATGTGTGCGGGTACGCGTTGTACCCCTGTGCGCGTTGTACTGCAATGGACCGATCGGTGCCTCCGGCCGGCCCATTGCATTCAATGTGTGCGGGTACGCGTTGTACCCCTGTGCGCGTTGTACTGCAATGGACCGATCGGTGCCTCCGGCCGGCCCATTGCATTCAATGTGTGCGGGTACGCGTTGTACCCCTGTGCGCGTTGTACTGCAATGGACCGATCGGTGCCTCCGGCCGGCCCATTGCATTCAATGTGTGCGGGTACGCGTTGTACCCCTGTGCGCGTTGAACAGCAATGGACCGATCGGTGCCTCCGGCCGGCCCATTGCATTCAATGTGTGCGGGTACGCGTTGTACCCCTGTGCGCGTTGTACTGCAATGGACCGATCGGTGCCTCCGGCCGGCCCATTGCATTCAATGTGTGCGGGTACGCGTTGTACCCGTGTGCGCGTTGTACTGCAATGGACCGATCGGTGCCTCCGGCCGGCCCATTGCATTCAATGTGTGCGGGTACGCGTTGTACCCCTGTGCGCGTTGTACCTCAATGGACCGATCGGTGCGCACCCATTGACAATGGGCTTGCCTGGCAACGGACGCGTTTTCGAATATTCGAACGAGTCGGTTGCTGGAAAATCAGTTGGTCACCCACAACAATGTTGCAAAATCATGTATGTCATGAAGTTGAAATTTTGAAGGATGCTGTGGGCGTGTTTTGGTGCTGCTATTCCATGGATTGGCCAGATTCAGAAGATGCAAACGACTTGGACCTATCACTTTGGACACAAGGGACAGTATCTGCCTCTCCAGCACATATATATTGCTGCATGTTCCCCTGAGAGCCCACTTGCCTGCACTACATGCTCCAGGACGACATCTGCCACTGCACTGCTGCTGTCTCTGCCCCTCTGGACCCTGCAATGGCACGTACTGTGGAGAGAGCCCCAGCCTTCAGCCTTGAAGAGAACCAGGCCCTGCTGGACAGCCTACTTCCACAGTACAGCAAGCTGTATGGGACACCAGGGGAGCAGGTGAGTGTTCTGTGCACTGCCTTTCTGAATGTGCATTTTGTCTGACTAGCAAGGCTGAGAGTCAGCACACCACTGGCTAGCAGGCTCACTGAGTAGTTGTCACCCCCCATAGTGTGTAGTGACTTGCACTGGACAGGTATGGTGCAGTGACAGTGCTTCTGAACAGGGTTTTACTCCCCATGCTATGATACCATGTAGTGACTTCTGGAAAACTGTCCATGGGCAGCCGTGCACTGCCTGGGTACACCATGTGCCCCTGTGATTGCGACATGTATATGCAACTGTGTCATGCACGGATATGTTGCATGTGTAGTAATGGCCTTATCACTTTGTCATCCTGACAGGCTTCTGCCCATCGGAAGCATGAGATCTGGAAGGACATCGTCCGGGCTGTCCGGTCCGTGGGGGTCTACAAGCGCCGGATCCGCAACTGCCAAAAGAGGTGGCAGGACCTTCGGGGCTGGACCCGGAGGATTGCACGGGTCCAGCTGAAGCTGTCGCCTCCTCGCAGGAGGGGCGGAACACGGACCCTGACCCCCCACATGCTCAGGATCCTGGCGGTGGTCTTTCCAGACCTGGATGGGCAGCTGAAGGCCAGAGAGCAGCAAGGAGGGGGTGAGTCAAAGACTGCACTGTGTACTCTGTCTAACATGTTATGTGCCCTCCTCGGGCCAGGTTGAACTGCCACAGTACAGCAGTCATGTTGTCCAGGAGCCATGTCCCTCTATTGTGCACTGCCCACTCCTCATCTGATACCCAGGTGTGGCCCTTACATGCAGGGAATTCTGTCACTTAGGACTGTGTCCTTGCAGTTTGCTTGACTCAAGGTGGGAGACAGCATCTGTTTCCCTGACTCTGTGGTGGGCATCATGGGTGGGTCCATTGCTTACACAATGCCTGTATTCTGACATGTATTCAGCGTGTTACTTTGATCTGTGGTCCAATTGCTGAGCTGATCCACCACATGTGGCTGGGGTACCTGGCACACACCCATGCTGCGGGTGGGAACAATGTTTGGGCCCCAGGAGTATGTATATGACGTGTGTCACACATACTTAGCCAGCTGCCTACAGTCCAGGGCTCATCCCTCATTCATGTGGGGCTGGACAGTCATGCCTACTCCAGGCCATACAATACACTCTGTACTCCCACTCCCGTGTATCAGAGGACACATTGTGCACAGTGATTTGACCCCTCAGGTGTCTGCCTCTGTGTCAGTGTGCTGTGGATTAGTCGCCAGGACTGCTGTGGAGTTTCTTGGTAGGGGCTCAGCATGCCACTGGAGATGTGACCATAGGAGACGATACTTGTGTGACACATAGGTGTCTGATCAGCTGCCCATGCAGACTGGGGCATGTAAATGTGAAGTTCAGGCAGCTGTTCCCCATGCACAGCAGAGTGTGAGGGGCTCAGGTTCAGAGGGTAGTGTCACAGGTCTCCCATATGTCCAATAGGTATGACCTGGACAGATGAGGGTTAAGAGGATGTGTTGTGGGGGGATGTACATGTGCACTTGTGCAGCTCCAGGACTTGCATTCCCCATGACCTACTATTGTGACACAGTGCAGAGTGTTGTTGTCTGGCTGCAAAGTCATACATCACTGAGCCAGTGATGTATGACTTTGCAGTCATGCCTCCGCCATGGCATGTGTCTACTGATTGGTGATCCTGCAGGGGAGTGACATGTGCTACATGCACACCATAGTGGCGCTGGCTATCAGGACATGGGTGCATCATGGTGTCTGTCGCTGGTATGCATCACATGCATTTCCTATTTGACTCTGGGCATCCCTTACATCCGTAAACCTGTACTGACTCAGTGGCAAGAGCTGTGATGTGTCCACACCGTGTCCTCTGCACTGTCCAACTACTGTGTACTTGGTGCATGTGTCAACACTGGGGTGTTGCAATCCAACAGACACCAGACAGATGGGTGCAAGGCCATGTGGGATGTGAGTGCCATGCTTGGCATCAGACTGACAATTGACTTCTCCTGTTCAATTAGGGCACTTTTAGCAATGTACAACTAATGATGCCAGGGCTTGCTCTGTAATGTGCTGTGCTCACAGTGGTGTGTGCGTTTGGTGCAGGTGACTGATGTCTGTCTGTTTCCCCATTGTTTGCAGATACATCCACGGCCACGGAAGGGGACAGCTCCACGGACCAGGAGGAGCCGGAGAGCCAGACTGGGTCAGCAGCCGAGGAGTGGTCGGAGGGACCCAGTGGCACGGAGGGCGAGGGGAGCCACACCGAGGAGTCCTCAGCAGCATCCACCTCAGCTGAGGACCAGAGCAACTCGGAGGATGACTCCCTTGTGGAGGCGGGTGTCAGCAGCCACCACACCCCAGCTAGTGTTGCTGTCCCCGCCACCACCAGCACCACCACCGCCCTCCCATCGGCTCCCATTCCCCAGGTCCGTGGAGGCTCCCATGTCCGGGAGCGTGTCTCCTTTGGGCCAGGCACCGCACCCCCTGCCCCTGTGTCCCCTGCTGCCCTGAGTGAGGAGTCTGTGTACCTCCTTCGCCAGCTCCATGTAGGGCAGACAGCCATGCTGAGTGTCCTCCATGCGCACACCGCGCTGTTGACTCAGCTGGTGTCGTTCATGGAGGGCATCTCATCGGGCATGTCTGACCTACAGAGGGGCAATAGGTCCATGGACTCCTCCCTGACGGCAGCAGTGTCCCTCCTCAAACGGTCCCTCACCCCTCCTGCCTCTGCTCCATCCACACTCCCCAGCACCTTACCCATCCCAGGCACACACACACTGGCACAGGCACACACCAGCACACACACATCCAGCACACTGACACACACGCCAATGACAAAACGCACACGCACGCACATTCAGGGGACTGAAGCCAGACTCACAGGGGATGGGGCCCTGGAACACACACACGCATCCACATGCACTGCGCAGTCCTCAGTTCCCTCTCCCTCCAAAGCACCCTCCCTTGCCTCACCTGCAACCCCAAAGTCACAGCAGCTCTTCCTCTGTGACCTCGGCCTCTTCCCCACCGATGAAGCTGCTCCAGCATCCCGGGGAAGAGGAAGCCCACCCACACGGAGCAGAGTGCCCCTCGCCCCCGGACACCCCTCCCCCAGGCGCAGACGGACTGAGGCCCCCACCCGCAAGTCCCCCGGAGTGCTAAGAGCAAGACCCCGCCACCACCCTGCAGCTCAGGCACAAGGTCTCCGTCCTCCATCCCTCAGGCCCCCACTGCACAGGTGCCCCCACCACACCCTGCCCCAGGTTCCCCCACCCACAGATATACCATCCCCAAGATGCTCCGGCCTTCTCCCCCTGCCACTTGCTCTCCCAGCACCACACCCCCGCTGCGCTTGTCTGTGCCACTGATGTGGTGAGGGTGTCCCCCCTCTGTCCAACCCACCTTGCCTGTTCCCCATTCTCCTCCCCTGGAGGTAGGCACTGCAGTGGAGTCCACTACCGCCCTGTCTGACTTGGGCACTGCAGTGGCGGACCTGTCCACCCCATCTGCAGGGTCCACTGCAGTTGTGCCGGCACCCACGACATCTGTGTCATGCCCCCAGTTGTGCCGGCACACACCATGTCAGACACCTCCACTGCAGTTGTCAGTGGCTCTCCTGCACCCACCACCCCTTCCCTGACTCCCCCTGGTGAGCCCTGATCCTGTCCCTGCGGTGCCTGGCCTGCCCCCCGGTTGCCCCTCCTAGTGGATTGTCCCTGGTATTGTGCAGGCATGCGTAGGGTGACATCTGCCAGTGTCACCCTGTTTGAACTTTGACAATGGACTGGCCATTGGCCTTTGCTCTTTTTTCAGGACTTCGTTTGGCCTCAACACATATGCTGAATAAAGCAACTTTCTTTTCTCTAGTGCTCATGCTTCAGATGTACATGTTGTTGGTGCAGCTAACCATGCCCTTGCTGCAGTGATGGTGATATCTGGTCTCATGATTATGAAGTGTTACTGTGCAGGAACCCATGTGGTCCAGGGGGAATGTGTCCTATCATGTGGTGTATCCATGTCATCAATAGCAGCATCTGAGGGTGTCATGTGTTCAGTATTTGGCAATGGGTTTCCTACTTACATTGGCAATTTCATATCTGTGGCTTCCACCCCTGCACATCTGTTGTGCCTGCCATCGTTGCATTTGTCTACTTCCCTGACCGTGTTGCCATCTCCAGTGGACATGCAGGTTTGGGCATCAATGGGGAGGGACTCATCCGTGTAGTCAGTGCAACATTGCTATACAAGTGTGTTGGATCTGTGCTGATGATTCCGTTGGCACATCCATGACCAGGCTGATGTGATGGGAGCCCTCATTTGGTGCTAATTGTTGATTGTGTGACCAAGTGCTCAGCTGACATGATGGGGCCCTACTGAGGCAACATATGGCACAGCTTTCCTCACACAGGAGTGGAGTCCCCTCATGGCAGTGTGTACACGTGTGACATTGCCTGCGCCCAAGGTGTGTGTTGTATGTGCATGTCTGTGTGTTCACTTCCATTCATCTGCGCATGCTGTGATCCCTAGTGTTGTACCTGTTTGTGATGCTTGCTGACTTGAGCTATGTTCCCCCAAAGTCTTCTCCCTGTGTTCTCTGTGATGTGGGTGCATGGCACATTACTGGTCATCAGGGTGTCACCCATAGGTGTGTTTGCTGTCAGGGCAGAGTTTGTGTGCTGACGCAGATGGGTCACAGTCAGGTTTCCCTTTGGCACTTGTTGTTTGCCCCTGTCATGTGATTTCCAGTTTGTGTTATCTTTCAGTGATTGTGACACGTTGTGTGTGTGACTGCTGGCACTCCTTAGGGTCCGGGCTGCAATGTTGGTTGTTGTCTATGTGTGTTCTTTGTGGGTGACCTTGGCTTCTTCATTGGTGTGTGACTGTGGCTGGGATCCCATTGGTCGGTGTGGTATTGCCGTCATGTCCATGTACAGAGTAGTGTGCAGTGTGTCAGACATTCAGGAGTCTTGTTGAGTGTCCATGTGTGATGTGTTTCTACACCTTGGTTCCCACCCACCACCCTGGAATAGTCATGGGTGCATGTGCAATGTCACCAGTGCATGTGTACTTCACTGCTGCACATTGTTGGAGGTCGAGGGGTGTGGTGTTGAGTGTGTGCAGATGAGAGTTGTTGCCCGGCTAGTCCCCTGCCTCCATGTTGGCCTTGGCTTACTGGCCATGCTGATTGATTTGTGCTTGTGTAGGTGTGATGGTAGTTAGTTGCTCAGGACACCTGACTGTGGTTCACAGTGTGAACGACATTTAGCTTTGTCATCACAGTGGTATTTTTCTTCAGCCCAGGGTCACCACATTGTGGGGGCCCTGGGGGTGGTGCTGTGGTGTGTCTGTGACTTGCTGTGTCAGTTGTTGTTCCTACGTGCCTGTGTGACATGTGTGTTTTGTGCTCCCTCTCACCTGTCAATGCCTGCTTGCCCACATAGGGGATTTGGATCCATGAGTTAGCTTAGTGTGGCAGTGTATGCACATCTGTATGATTGGTATTCAGCTCTCCTCATGTGTTGTGTTGTTGCCTGGGGACACTGGCACCCCCACCCCTCACCTGCTGTGTATGATGACAGTGTTGGTCTGCCTGTTTGTGTTTGTGCATCTGCACCACTGCATTGGCATATCTTGGGTGTGCCATTGGCTGTATGTTGTTTGGTGTGTTTCCCCTGCTGTCCCTGGGACTCCTAGGTCATCGGTCAGCACAGTGATCATGGTTTGTGTGTCCCATTGCTGCCATGGTATGGTATCTGTTCACCTCACATCTGCTGTCTCCACAGGGTATCTGCATTTGTGTGCCCATTGGTGCAGATATGTGGTTCTGCATTCTGATGGTCACTTCTGTCATTGTGTCATTGATGACTGTTGACGGTCTCAGCCCCCATGGGTGTTGTTTGTCTGCACATGGCCAAAGGAATGTTTCATTTGCACTGCAGTATTTGGCTCCCCCAATTTATGTTGCAATGGGACACATACACTACTTTGCCACAGATGAGTTTTTGGTTCTGTGACCAGGAATGATCCATGCAGTTTGGCAGTTGCAGCTCTTTCTTTGTTAACAATTACCTTTTGGTCACTGTGATGATGAGGGTGTAGACCCCATTGCCACAATGGTCAAAATGTGCTTCAGCTATGGACCCCACACTTACCTTTTGGTCACTGTGATGATGGGGGTTTAGACCCCATTGCCACAATGGTCAAAATGTGCTTCAGCTATGGACCCCACACTTACCTTTTGGTCACTGTGATGATGGGGGTTTAGACCCCATTGCCACAATGGTCAAAATGTGCTTCAGCTATGGACCCCACACTTGCCTTTTGGTCACTGTGATGATGGGGGTTTAGACCCCATTGCCACAATGGTCAAAATGTGCTTCAGCTATGGACCCCACACTTGCCTTTTGGTCACTGTGATGATGGGGTTTAGACCCCATTGCCACAATGGTCAAAATGTGCTTCAGCTATGGACCCCACACTTGCCTTTTGGTCACTGTGATGATGGGGGTTTAGGCCCCATTGCCACAATGGTCATGGGCTGCTTGCATTGTGGGTGCCACACACATATATGTGTGGCACATGTGCTAGGGGGTCACATTGTATGTTCAATGTCATGTTCGGTGTTGTAGGCATTTGACACAGCCTGCTCACACGCTTGTCATGGTGGTGGGGGGATGTCTTAATCTTGCATTCCCTAGGTTGTGGTGTGCTTGTTGTGTCATGCATTGTCCATCCTATGAGTGGGGGTGGTAGTAGTGGTAGGCATCCAGCCCCCTGGCTAAGGGTGGTAGTAGTGGTAGGCTTCCTGCCCCCTGGCTAAGGGTGGTAGTAGTGGTGGGCATCCTGCCCCCCTGGGTGAGGGTGGTAGTAGTGGTAGGCATCCTGCCCCCTGGCTAAGGGTGGTAGTAGTGGTAGGCATCCAGCCCCCTGGCTAAGGGTGGTAGTAGTGGTGGGCATCCTGCCCCCTGGCTAAGGGTGGTAGTAGTGGTGGGCATCCTGCCCCCTGGGTGAGGGTGGTAGTAGTGGTGGGCATCCTGCCCCCTGGCTAAGGGTGGTAGTAGTGGTAGGCATCCAGCCCCCTGGCTAAGGGTGGTAGTAGTGGTGGGCATCCTGCCCCCCTGGGTGAGGGTGGTAGTAGTGGTGGGCATCCTGCCCCCTGGCTAAGGGTGGTAGTAGTGGTGGGCATCCTGCCCCCCTGGGTGAGGGTGGTAGTAGTGGTGGGCATCCTGCCCCCCTGGGTGAGGGTGGTAGTAGTGGTGGGCATCCTGCCCCCTGGCTAAGGGTGGTAGTAGTGGTGGGCATCCTGCCCCCCTGGGTGAGGGTGGTAGTAGTGGTGGGCATCCTGCCCCCCTGGGTGAGGGTGGTAGTAGTGGTGGGCATCCTGCCCCCTGGCTAAGGGTGGTAGTAGTGGTAGGCATCCTGCCCCCCTGTGTAAGGGTGGTAGTAGTGGTAGGCATCCAGCCCCCTGGCTAAGGGTGGTGGTAGGCATCCAGCCCCCCTGGCTAAGGGTGGTAGTAGTGGTAGGCATCCAGCCCCCTGGCTAAGGGTGGTAGTAGTGGTGGGCATCCTGCCCCCTGGGTGAGGGTGGTAGTCAGTGGTGGGCATCCTGCCCCCTGGCTAAGGGTGGTAGTAGTGGTGGGCATCCTGCCCCCCTGGGTGAGGGTGGTAGTAGTGGTGGGCATCCTGCCCCCTGGGTGAGGGTGGTAGTAGTGGTGGGCATCCTGCCCCCCTGGGTGAGGGTGGTAGTAGTGGTAGGCATCCTGCCCCCTGGGTGGGGGTGGTAGTAGTGGTAGGCATCCAGCCCCCTGGCTAAGGGTGGTGATAGGCATCCAGCCCGCCCTGGGTGAGGGTGGTAGTAGTGGTGGGCATCCAGCCCCCTGGCTAAGGGTGGTAG
This sequence comes from Calotriton arnoldi, assembly GCA_963921515.1. Lineage (NCBI taxonomy): Eukaryota > Metazoa > Chordata > Amphibia > Caudata > Salamandridae > Calotriton > Calotriton arnoldi. The sequence goes on from CAWUFW010011977.1 coordinate 16,247, forward strand.
TGGTGGTGGGCATCTGGCACCCCCTGGCTAAGGGTGGTTGTGGTGGTTGGCATCCAGCCCCCTGGGTTGGGGTGGTGGCGCGCATTCAGGCCCCTGTGTGCATATGTGGCATTGGTGATGGGCATCCCGCCCCTATGGTGCTGCTGGTGTAAGTATATTCAGATTCCCAGTGTATGTGTGTGATGTGTCGTGTACGTGTTGTATGTGTTTTGTGGTTGGTGTCTGACTTACCTTCTGCGCCGTACGCGTCCGTGCCTGTTCCGGTAGTAGATGTAGAATATTGGTATGATCGGGACGAAGGGATTCATGGTTGGTTCGTGTCGTTCGTCCTTCTCGTTGCTTCGCGTCGTCCTCGTCGCTTGGCTTCGTCCTCGTCGCTTCGCTTCGTCCTCGTCGCTTCGCGTCGTCCTCGTCTGTGCTGTGTTCGTCTCGTAGCCGTGGATCGTGTTGTGGCGCGATTCGGAGCTTATGTGCGCCTCTCCCGGATGCTTTGACGTGCCGTGCGTAGCGACGGGTTCGGCGCGTACGGAAAGCGCATCGTACTTGTCCGGCCGGACGGGGCTGCATTTTCCCTTCCGTGCGACTCGATTCGGCGTTTCCGGATTCGCCTCGGTCGGAGAACAGGACCTGGTTTGGGTGAGTACGGCTCGGCCGGAATTTTTGCTGTTGTGCGCATCGTACTTGCTCGTTCGGTGTGCTGTACGGATCGGTCGGGAAACTGGCTTTCGCATGGCTTTTTCCCGACCGAATAGTATTGGGTGCGCCTCCGACCGAGATCGGAATCGGCCCCTGAGTATCCTGTGGTTAATATGATTTCCTTTGGCATGTTTTACCAAACATCCATTAAATCCAATTATTCCATATTTTTCTTCATTTATATTTTCTGTAACATTTCTCTTAAAACTGTAATGTTGCAGTACTTCATAGAGACATATGTTTTCCAGATGTGGACTCCTTTTTGGGATAGTACGTATCCAACATATTTGTTTTAACAATATCTGTACTTTCCGGTTCATTCAATGCTAAGTATTCAATTTCTTGTAGAGATTTCAATACTCAATTTCGTGTTGCAGAAAGACCTAGACTTACCCAAATGATTCCTCTTGACTTTGAGTATAAACTTGCAGAGGTCAACTGATCCACACATTCTTAGGATCCAATTTATCGATGGGAAAGCATCTTCAAACTAAAGCTGTACAATTGTTACTAAGAGTCTTCTCTTGTGAAATTTCTTCCCACATTTCTTTTAACTCAGTCTTTTCAGATTTTGTTATATATGACTTAACATAGCGAGCAACAGCAATTGAATTATCTGCAACATACTGGATATCCATATTTGCATTCCACATTGTCAAAATCACTGGATTGTAGTCATTAATATACTTTGATTCTTCAGTTTTTTTAATGTTGTAAGCATTCTTTGGATATTTTCGAGTGATATTATGCCTTACTGCTGACATGAAACTATTGACTCTTTCTGAACCTCTCTTGACTCTTTCTGCAACCGTCTCGCCTCTTTCTGCACCTCTTTTGCTTGTTTATGTACTTCTCTTTCTTCTTTCTGTACCTTTCTTGCTTCTTTCTGTACCCCTGTTGCCTCTTTTTACACCCTTCTTCCCTCTTTGTGCACCTCTGCTTTTTCTTTCTCCACTCCTCTTCCCTCTTTCTGTACCTCTCTTGTCTCTTTCTGCACCACTATTGCTTCTTTCTACACTTCTCTTGCCTCTTTCCCTACCCCACTTGCCTCTTTTTCCACCTCTCTTCTTTCTTTCTACACTTCTCTTACTACTTTGTAAACTTCTGATACTCCTGCACCGCTCTTGCCCCTTTTTACATCCTTCTTCCCTCTTTCTGAACATCTCTTGCCTCTTTCTGCAACCGTATTGCCTCTTTCTGCACCTCTGTTACTTTTTGTGTACTTCTCTTGCTTCTTTCTGTACCGTTCTTGCTTCTTTCCGTACCCGTTACCTCTTTCTACACCCTTCTTCTCTCTTTGTACACCTCTCTTGCCTCTTTCTGTACCCCTCTTCCCTCTTTCTGTACCTCTCTTGTCTCTTTCTACACCTCTCTTGCTTCTTTCTGCACATCTCCTGCTCTTTCTTTATCCCACTTCCTTCTTTCTGCACCTCTCTTACTTTTTTCTCCACTTCTCTTGATTCTTTCCGAACTTCTGTTACCCTTTCTGCACCCCTCTTACCTCTTTCTACATCCTTCTTCCCTCTTTCTGCACTTCTCTTGAATTTTCTGCATTCCTGTTTCCTTTTACTGCACCTCTCTTGCGTATTTCAGCAACTGTCTTGCTTCTTTCAGCAGTTGTCTTGTCTCCTTCTGCACCTCTGTTGCTTCTTTCTAAACCTCTCTTGCAAAGTTCTATACCTCTCATCGCTTCTTCTGCATCCCTCTTGCCTCCTTCTGCACCTCTGTTGCTTCTTTCTGCACTGCTCTTGGATCTTTTAGCACTTCTTTGGCCTGTTTTTGCACTTCTCTTGCCTCCTTCTGCACCTCTTTTCCTTCTGTCTGCACTGCTCTTGCTTCTTAGTTATTTATTTTGACTATGTTCAATACCTAACTACTAGTGAAATGGCAAAGCAGCAGCACCAGAAAACTAATATTTAAAATATGATGACAGACAAATTTAGTGATTATGATACTTTCTAAGACTCTCTGGAAAAGTTCACTTGAAGTGCACTAAATAAATCTAAGTGTCTCTTTGAAATATGAAGTGCACTCTCTCAACTTTTAAATTCTTCATGGTCTTCTGTTTAAGATATGTATGAACTTGCACTTATATTGTAATATGTCTTATACATCTGAACATACTACACATATAAAACACAAGTATACATCTACTTGTATGTTTCTTTGATATATGATACTACTAACAAAAGGTACAGACATATGCATGCATGTTTTTAAGAAGATTGTCAGACTTACACCAGAGACATATAACGTATTGCTGCTATATCTTTCACTAGGCCCAACACCCTATGTAGTCATCGAACAATGAAGCAGCAGCACAAAAGTGATGTTTAAGGCATTTTAAGAGAAGAATCAATTATAACGCTACTTTGTATCAGTCTGTGGCAAGCTACACTTCAAGTATACCACATAATTTTCATTATCAGCTACAAATCTGAACAGCAATATGTCAAGTTTTAAGGTCTGCATGGTAATGTAACTAAGGTATATTTCTACTTGCACATGTATTCTGATACATATTATGCATCTGAAGATGCTAGACAAATAAAACTCAAGTACACATTTATTTATATATTACTTTAATATATGATATTGCTACCTAAAGGTACAGAAGTATGTATAAATGGTTTCTGCAATACGTTAAGACTTACAGCTAAGATATATGATGGGTGTATCTCAGTGATTACATTACTCCATGGGTAGTGCCTTGATGATTGTATGAGTGCAAGGGTAATGTCTCAATAATTGCAACAGACATTGGATACTAATTAACTGAATGCATAAGTGCAGATGTAGAGAATGTGTGCATGGATAAGGGCATGAATAGACCCTGAATGCATAGATGAGTGTATAATTAGTGCCTACATGAATGAATAAGTACAACAGTAGTTTCTAGGTGTTTGTATGAGTGCAACAATACTAGTTGGGTAATTGTAGAACAGGATGAATACTAACTGGCTGATTACATGAGTGCATAAGTACTGCCTGAGTGATTTAATGAGTGCATCAGTAAATGAAATGAATTCACAAGTCGTGACTGACAGCATGGATAACTGCATGGATAGTGCCTGAGTGATTACATGAGTGCAGGGGTAGTGTCTATGAAATTAGAGGACTGCATGAGTACTACATGAGTGATTAAAGTACTGCATAGTTAATGCTTGCGTGATTGCATGACTGCATGGGTAGTGCCTGGGTAATTGGAGGAGTGCATGGGTACTGTATGTGTGATTGAAGAACTGTATCAGTAATATCTGGGTGATTATATGAGTGCAAAGATAATGCCAGCGTGATTAGAGTAATACACAGATGCTGCCTTGGTACATCGAAGAATGCACGGATAGTGCCTGACTGATTGGAACAATGCATAGATAGTACCTGGGTGATTGCATGAGTGCAAGGGTTCGACCTGGGTCACTACATAAGTGCATGTGTAGTGGCTGGATGATCGAAGGAGTGCTTTGGTAATGCCTGTCTGATTGCATGAGTGCAGGGATAATGCCTAGGTGATTGCATGAGTGTAGGGATAATGCCTGGGTAATTGCATGAGTGCAGATGTAGTGTCTAAGTGAATGCATGACTGCAGGGATAGTGCCTGTGTGATTCTATGAGAACAAGAGTAGTGCCTTGGTGATTGCAGGAGTACTAAGGTAGTGCTTGTGTGATTTCATAAGTGCATAGGTAGTGCCTGAGTGATTTTATAAGTGCATAGGTACTGGCTGAGTGATTGGAGGAGTGCATAGATACTGACAAGGTGATTGGAGGAGTGCAAGGGTAGTGCCTGAGTGATAGACCAGTATATAGCTAATACATTGGTGATTGCATGAGTGCAGAGGTAATGTCTGGGGGATTAGAGGAGTACATAGGTAATGTCTGGGTTATTGCATGAGTTAAGGGATAATATCTGGGGGATTATAAGAGTACATATAAAGTGCCTGGGTTATTTTATAAGTGCATCAATACTGCCTAGGTGATTAGAGTGCTATTGTGGTCGTGCCTCAGCGATTCCAGGAGTGTAAAGGTAGTGCCTGGGTGATTTTATAAGTGCATGGGCACTGGCTAAGTGATTGGAGGAGTGCATAGATCCTGAGAGGGTAATTGGAGGAGCGCAAGGGTATTGCCTGGGTGATTGAACCAGTGTATAGCTAATGCATTGGTGATTGCATAAGTTCAGAGGAAATATCTTGGGGACTACAGGAGCACATAGAAAGTGCCTGGATGATTTTATAAGTGCATCAGTACTGCCTGGGTGATTGGAGTAATACTGTGGTAGTGCCTTAGTGATTGGAAGAGTATAAAGGTAGTGCCTGGGTGATTTTATAAGTGCTGAGTCACTGGCTAAGTGACTGGAGGAGTGCATAGATCCTGAGTGGGTAATTGGAGGAGTGCAAGGGTAGTGCCTGCGTGATTAAACCAGTGTATAGCTAACACATTGGTGATTGCATGATTGTAGGAGTACTTAGGTAATGCCCGGTGATTCCATGATTGCAAGGGTAATATATGGGAGATTACAGGGGTACAAAGGAAGTGCCTGGGTGATTTTATAAGTGCATATGTACTGACTGGGTGATTGGAGTAGTACTGCGGTAGTGCCTGAATGATTGGAGGAGTGCAATATCCTGAGTAGTAGCAGAATACAGGGGTAGTGGTTATGAAATTAGAGGACTGCATGAGTACTACCTGAGTGATTGAAGAAGTGCATAGGTAATACTTGGGTGATTGTATGAGTGCATGCCTAGTGCCTGGGTGATTATAAGAGTGCATGGGTACTCTCTGAGTGATTGAAAAACAGCATAGGTAATACCTGGGTGATTGCATGAGTGCTAAAATAATGCCTTTGTGATTAGAGCAATGCACATATGCTGCCTTGGTACATCAATGAAAGCATGGGTAGTGTCTGACTGATTGCAACAATGCATAGCTAGTACCTAGATGAAAGCATGAGTGCAAAGGTTGTCCCTGGATGATTGGAGAACTGCATGGGTAGTGCTTGGGTGATTGCACGAGTGCAGAGGAAGTGGCTGAGTGCATCTATCAGTGAATGGAGTGCCTCAGTGAATGCATCAGTGCATCTGTACTGCGTGGGCGAATGGAGGAGTGCAGAGATAGTGCCTGACTAAATGCATAAGTGGCGGAGTAGTGCCTGACTGATTGAAGAACTGCATATATAGTGGCTTAATGCATGGATGAGTGCATGGGTAGTGCTTGGGTCATTGCAGACGTACAGCTGAGACATCTCTTCATGTTGCTGCTTTATATTTGACTACACCCACCATCCTGAGTAGTAGAAGAATAGTGAAATAGCAACACAAAAGTGTGGTTTATGTCATGGTGTACACTTTTCTAGTACAGCTTCACCATTCTCTAACTGCTCAGGGTATTGGGCCTACCCAAATATAAAACATCAAACCTACACATAGCTCTGTTATAAATCTCACCATATTCCTGAAAGCATGTATGCATGTGTCTCTACCTTTTACTAGTACTACCATATATAATAGAAACATACAAATAAAAATATATCTCTCTTTTATACATGTAGCATCTTCAGATGCATAACACATATGAGAATACATATGCAACTAGAAAATTCATCAATCACACGACCATGCAGACTTTAAAACTTGACACATTACACTTAACATTTCAAACAGACACCTAGATTTATCTGGCATACATCAAGTAAAGTTTTACATAGACTCTTTTAAACCACCAAAATCAGTAATTCCTCACCCAACATATATTAAACATCACTTTAATGCTCCTGCTGCTTTACCAACCTACTACTACTACTCAGATGTACAGCCTACCAAAATACAAAGCAACAACCCTTCACATATGTCTATTGTAAGTCAACCCATATTTCAAAAAGCATGGATGCATGAGGCTCTACCTTTCCCTAGTACCATCATACAAAAAGATATATACCTCTATTTAATACATCAACCATTTTTAGATACATAACACATATAAAAATACATCTACAAATACAAACATACCTCAGTCACAAGATCATGCACACCTTAACACTAAAGAAGCTGCACTTTTCATTTTAAGTAGAGACCTAACACATATGGTATATTTCAAGCACTTCTCAAAGCAGGGGTAGTGCCTGGGTTATTGGAGGAGTGCAAGGGTAGTGCCTAGGTGATTTTATAAATGCATGGGTAGTGGCTGGGTGATTGAAGGAGTGCATGAGTAATGCCTGGGTGATTGCATGAGTGCAGGGGTAACGTCTCAGTGATTGGAAGAGTGCATGAGTACTGCCTGAGTGATTAAAGGAGTGCATGGCTAATACCAGGGTGATTGCATGAGTGCACAGATAATACCTGGGTGATTGGAGCACTGCATAGGTAGTGCCTGGGTGATTTTGTAAGTGCATGGGTACTGACTGCGTGATTGAAAAAGTGCATGAGTACTGCCTGGGTGATAGGAGGAGTGCAAGGGTACTGCCTGGGTTATTGCATGACTGCACAGGTAGTCCCTGGGTGATTGCATGAGTGCAGAGGTAGTGCCTGGGTGATTGGAGGAGTGCATAGGTAGTGCCTGGGTGATTTTATAACTGCATGGATAGCGCCTGGCATATTGAAGGACTGCATGCATAAAGCATGACTGATTGTACAAGCACAAGGGTAGTGCTTGGCTAATTGAAGGACTGCATACATAGTGCCTCAGTGTACAGATGAGTGCATCAGTCATGGCTATGTGATTGCAGACTTACAGATTAGACATATCATTTATTGCTGCTTTATATTTGACTACGCCCAACATCCTGAGTAGTAGCAGAATAGTGAAATTGCAGCACAAAAGTGAGGTTTATGACATGGTGTACACTTTTGAACTGCAGCTTCACCATTCTGTAACTACTGAGGCTGTTGAGTGTACCCAAATATAAAGCATCAAACCTACAGATATGTCTGTTATAAATCTCACTGTATTCCTGAAAGCATGCATGCATATGTGTCTACCTTTTGAAATCATCATCATATATAAAAGAAATAAACAAATAGACTGCACTTTACGTTTTAAAGACACACCTACATTTCTACAGTGTATTTCAAGTGTACCTTTCCCCAGACTCATAGAAAGTAGCCCAATCAGTAATGCCTCTGTCAACATCTCTTAAAACTCACTTTTGTTCTGCAGCTTGACTGAGAGCATGGATAACTGCATGCATAGTGCCTGAGTGGTTACATGAGTACGGGGTAGTGCCTATGAAATTAGAGGACTGCATGAGTACTAATATACATAAAGATGTATACCTGTGTTTTATACATCTATCATCTTCAGACACATAACACATACAGTAATGCATGTGCAAGTACAAACATACCTCAGTCACAACACCATCCACAGCTCAAAACTTCACAGACTACACTTCAAATTTCAAACAGACACTGAAAATTATTCGGTATATATGAAATGTAGCTTTCCACACATCATACAAATTACTCTAATAAATAACATCTCAAACCTCATTTTTGTATTGCTGCTTTACCATTCTACAACTACTTATAATGTTACACCTACCCAAATACAAAGCAGAAACCCTTCACATGTCTCTGCTAAAAGTCTCACCATATTCCTAAAAGCATGCATGCATATGTTTGTACCACAACACTAACCACACCTCAAAAGTTCACAGAACAAACTTTCAATTTCAAGCAAACACCCCAAAAAAATGATGTGGCATATTTCAACTGTACCTCTCTAGAGACTTACAAAAAGTAGCCTAATCATTAATACCTTATGTCAACATCTTTTAAATCTCACTTTTATGCTGCATCTTCACCATTCTACTACTACTCACAGTCTTGTGCCTACCACATAAAAAGCAACAACACCTCTTTGTTATACATCATGCACCTTCAAATGTATAAGACATATGAACATACATATACAAATAGAGACATACTTCAGACACAAGTCCATGCACACCTTAAAAATTGACAGACTGCACTTCCAATTTGAAAGCAACACCTAAAATGATGCGGTATACTACAAATGTACATATACACACACTACAACAAACTACCATAATCACTAATCCATCTTCCAATATACACATATTACTATACAGAATCTATTTCAAACAACATTTAACTACAATAAAACAAACTACAATACACATCTCTACATTTAATAATATATTTCAAACATCACAGTTCGTGAATAATTTTTAGAGATTAAGAATAAACCGAATGCATAATACACCTCTTATGTTGTTTTTTTTGTATTTATAGTGTTGAGACACTGTATGTACTTTTACACTTGGGGCTAAATTTAAAAGAAAGTAATGCAGTGCGGAGCAGCAAGCCATTTAGCTGTGCTATGCTGCATTACTTTCAAAGCACTAAGATGCGTCATATTTACAACAATATGATGGATCCCTATGCTGTCTCCTGTGCTGTGAACAACTGGCTGCCATGCTCCAACAGAGGCACCCTTGCACCATGGTGCAAGGGTGCCTGTGTAGTGGGGAGATTGTTTTTGTGGAGTAAGGGACCCCTTCCAATAGAAAAACAATGTTAAGAGATATTTTCCTCTTTGTATGTGTGCTGCAGAATGCAGCATGCATAGAAACAGGAAAAAAGGAGGAGAAAGAAAAGTATTTCTCCTCGTTGCATCTCCCTACACCTCTCCTGGGGAGGTGCTGGATTCTGACGCATTGTCAGGTTTATAAATTGTTGTAAATTTGGATATGTGGCAGAATCCATGGGTGTTGTGTGGGAACACCCACAGCAACACCCATGACATGCTTCTTCATGCAAAGTGCTGTCTGAAAAGCACCTGTGTGTATAAGGCCATGAAAAGCTATGCAGAGTGGCTTTACGTGGCTTTGTAAATATGTAGCACCACATTACGGTGCTGCTGTGTCAAAAAATGTGACGCTCCGGAAGTGCATGGGGCTTGTAAATATGCCTCCTTGTCTTGATGTTCATTTTAAAATGTACTACACCATGTATAAGTGAGAAGTGAGTAGTGAGATATGCTGTAGCTGTGTTGTACAAGAGGGTGCTAAAATGTTAAAAGGTAACTAATAAGTAAAGTTTTGTGTTTTGCTCTGGGTTTGTTATATTGAAGAAGGTGCATGTAGTAATATATCCAGGATCGTCTGTAGATTCAAAGCTGCAATATAACATGAAAACTGATTTGGGATTATGTGTGAGTCAGTAGTACAGCAGTTGGTAGATTGGCTGGGGGAAAAATTAAAATATACTTTTTTTTTTTACAAACAATATCTACATAACTACACCCAGTTACAATGCCAACAAAAGCTCAGATGAAAAAGCAACAGAAGCAACTACAGTATGTTTGAAGAAATGAGTTACAAAAGTTACTGGTAAGAGGACAAAGTCATTTCTTAAAAATATATGCAGACATTTGCAAAGATTACAAAATAAAGAAAATTAAATTATGACTATGAGAAACAATAAGAGTGGGCAAAGTGTACATTGCAAAAACAGGAAAGGTTGTAAAAGACATGGACGTACCTTAACCAGGAGACTGAAGCAGTTTAAGGAAACCAGAGCTATAATGTTTTTATAGTAGAGTGGTTATAAATCTACAGAGAACTATAAAGAAGTATAGAAGAAGGAGAGAGGCACTGAAACAGAAAGAACGAGTTGAGAGAGTAGTTGATAAGGCCTTTGCTTTGAAGAGGAAGCTTTTCATTTTGATTCTAAATAGAATGAAGACTCTTGACAAAATAGTGTTGTGCATGAACACACAAAACCAGAAGCAAAGATAAGTGAATAGAAGTAACTTTTGTACAGTTTTCAGTGGAGAATGGATACATTCTTCTAGTGCAGAGCCTTTCTTTATTGAAGAAAGCTATCTCCAGGATAACAGATTAGTTCATGCTATTGACGAAAGTGCATGATGTTATGAAATGAAGAATGGCAGTCCTTTAGCAAAAGAGGTAATGGTACCTAGAAATGTAGAAGTTATTGCAGAAGAGGTACAAGGGAGGCATAGTTAGGCCCCTGTATACAAATGGATTTGTAGTAGTGTTTGTTGTATGAGACAGCAATTCATTAATATATTAAGGAAAATGCTACGTATTTTTCCAAGCCGAACTTTGAAACACAAAATAAGCACTTTACAAGGTTTGGATACTTGCAAGCTGAGAAAGCATATAAATTTGCAGGGACGCTAACTAGCTTGTTTATCAAAGAATGTGTGCCAAAGCACCTTTCACCATTTTAGGATGTTAGCTGTATACCACTCAACAATGTGAACTTTAGCTAGGAGTCTGTACTATGTGAAACCTCCTGCTTTATGTTTAGGAGAAATGAATAGGGCACTTTTGCAAGGTACTGTGGCAGAGGTAGAAAAGGTTTGTGATGATATGCAGTTTTGTTTCTTTGGTCCAGAACAGGACTGAACGAAATTGAAGAGCTGATAACAGGAGGAGTTGTAGAACAGGACAAAGGGACTACAGTTGATAGTTTTGAAGAAGAGATTACAAAATTTAAGACAGTGTGTGCTGGAAAACCAGAGTATGTTTGTATATGGTGTTGACGCACCAACTGCAAAAATCAAACGTGGACTGTTGAGTTATATTTAAAAAGTGAAATAGAGAATAATGATAACTGGCAAAAGTTTGCCCTGTACTTATTTGTAGTAGAAAGATTCTACTTGTCCACACAACAGGTTATATGTAAGTACTGCTACAATAAATTAGAGGATAATAAAATGCCTGCTAGAGCTGTGCATAACTAGGTAGAACTGGTTCCCATTCCAGAAGCACTTCAAAGTTTAAATATTTATGAGTCCATTCTTAACAAGCTATACATCAATTTCAAGCTATAGTACGTATGGAGCCAAAGACAGGCAAGTTAACCTCAACAGATCTGCAAAACGGTCTAAAAGGTAGAGTAGTGTATTTGCCATTAAATGTCAAGAAAAACATTGAAATGGTAGGGGTAGATAGAGATTTAGAGGAAGGACTAGTAATTCTTGTATATGGTATGCCTACCAAGAACAAGAAGATATGGAAGGAGTTACTAGATGTTACCAAATTTAAAAAAGCAACTTTATATCTGGTACAAAACAATGGTCACTAGAGAAATGTGGAAAGTCTGCAAGATATTACACATATTGAGTATCAGACATTTCCATCAACAGGTCAGATTGAGAAGGTGGATCAGTCCAGGACAGAAGAAATTTATGAACATTATAGCACCCACCCTTTGCATGCTAAAGAGGTTATTGTTGATGCCATTGAGCTGTTTCAAATGAAGGAAGCAGAAGGAGCTCCATTAAGTGTGTGGGAAAAAAGTTTAGAAGCTCAGTGTTTCCCACATCTTTTTCCTACTGGAGTAGGTGGCAGGTATGATGAGAGGCCTGTGCAAATACCTACAGCTGAGTATTAATGGAGTAGACTTTATTCAGAAGATCCTAGATTTCATCAGTGTATTCCTTATATACTTCACCTATTATTTGAGAGTGACTTGTCTGGCCTCTCATGTGTCATGAATCATATTATAAAAACAGGAGTTAATTTGCTTAATATATCAGCAACAGAAGTTTTGGAAAAAGTTCAAGGAAAAGATGAGCACTTGGAATACAATTTCATAAACCTAGTGGCATGTAAGAGTGAGACTAATGAATATTGCTATCAGCATCATGGTTAACTCAAGTGCATGTTGAGAAACGTTGGAGCACCTACTAGGTTCCTGATCCTGAGGTGTGCTGAATATGCACGGGATGACCTGCTAGAATTCTTGCAGGAGTCAAATTCAAATATAAAAGACATTCATCTGAAGACGCCAGGAGAACTGACACTGCCAGTATTTGCAGATATTTTAATTACAGATTTCAAGCAATGATGGCTTTCATCTGCAACAAAACAAAACCTCTTCTTTGTTAAGTGATTGATTTCTTTTGGCATAAACAGTACCAAGCCAGAGGTACTTCCCATATTTGCATGTGTCGTGGGTAAAAGATGCACCAAAGTTTGGAACAGACAGTGATGAGTCTGTGTTGTTTTTAACTGAGCAGTATATAATTTGCTCCATCCCAAATGAGAGTAGTGACAACATATTAAGAGAACAAGCTCTGCGATTCCAAAATCATAGATGCAGAAAATATTGTCAGTGAAAATACAGAGCAAAAGGAAAATTATATACAAGATGTTGTTTCGGATTCCCACGACCTGTCATCTCACAAGGAAGAGTCAACAGCTTTTTGTCTGCAGTCAGACAAACACTTACAAGGAAATCACTGAAAAATAAATACAACCTAAGAAGAACAGAGGCCTCCAAGTACAATAACGACTACAACCCTGTGATTCTGAAGATGTGGAATGCACACATAGATGTGCAGTTTGTTGCAGGCAACTCAATTGTTGTTGCTCGTTACATTACATCTTACATAAAAAAGTCAGAGAAAACTGAGATGAAAGAGATGTGGGAGGAGATTACAGCAGAAAAGAGTCTCACGAAGAAATTTTACAGGTTTAGTTTGAAAATGCTTACTCACAAAGAGATAGACTCTCATGAATGTGTAGACCGGTTAAGCTCAGCTAGTTTGTTTTCTAAATCTAGAGGAGTTCTATGGGTGAGTTTAGGGCTTGCTAATACTCTTTTCCTGAAATTAAATATCTTGCAGAATTTGAGCCACATAGTACAGATATTCTGAAGAATAACATGCTGGATACATTCTATCCAAGAAGAAGTCGTCACCAGGAAAGGATGTTTCTTTATGAAATACTTCAACATTATACTTTCAGAAGTAATATCAGTGAAAACACATTCTCAGTGGCTGGATGTAAAGGATGTTTGGTGAGACATAACTAAGGACATTTAATCAACCATTGAAAGCTAAGTTGCCAAACTACAGACAAAAGAGAGTTTTCTATTTAGCCTTGTTACAGTTGTTTAAGTAATGGCAAAATGATAGTGAGCTACTTGCAGAATTTGACTGTTATGAAGACACCTTCTACACTGTGAAAGACAGCATTGAGTACTCAGTGTTTCCAGCGTATCTTCAAATGTTGAGAGATGAGATTAAACAAGAAGAAACAATTGCTGCTGAGAAAGCAAGAGAGAGTTCTCATAGCAGTCAAAGTTCAGCACCTGGAAGTCAAGCTCCTCTTGGACAGCCAATCATTGAAAATGAAGCTGCAGTAGCTATGAATGAGGTAGAGAATGCAAGGCAGCAAGTAAGAGAGGAAACTGTGGATCTAGAACTACTAATACAGCAATTGAATGCAGATCAGAAAGACATTTTTGAAGAGGTAAAAGGTAAAAAAGAACATGGATTTCTCCAGGAGAATAAAACGTGTGCATGTTCTACATATGAACCAGTTCTATTGTACAGAAGTGGTCAAGCTGGAACTGGAAAAAGCTTCTTGATTAAAGTACTGACAAGTTACCTACAGAAGACAACAGATTCCAATTTGTTGTGAGTAGTCACTGCACCAACAGGCTTAGGTGCGCATAATGTTAAAGGAGTTACCCTTCATCGATTAGTAATACTGTCTGTTGAACATGACAACAAATTACAATACAACAAATTATCTGGTGATGCTTGTCATGAAGTGGCAAGAGTATTAAAGAAATTAAATGTACTAATTATTAATGAAGTCAGTAGGGTGTCTAACCTAATGCAAGCTTTTCTACATTTAAGAATGCAGCAAATATTAAAAACTGACTACGATGTACTTTTTGGAGGAAAACACTTAAAAGTCTTTGGAGACCTGCTACAACTAACTCCCATAAAAGGACAACCTGTATTCAATAAACTACTACATAATGAAATAAGGAATTCACTAGGAAGTATTGGAAATGTAAGCATTTAGGAAACATTTCAATACAAAGATTTAATCCAAAATATGCGCCAAGCATCAGATAAGCATCATGCAGATATACAAATTTCTTTGTAAGAGAAAGAAGAGAAGCCTATTGTCAGTTTGAAGCCAACTCAAATTAGAGCAAATGATAAAATGGAACATCAAGAAGCTACAGTGCTACCAACAGAAAAACTGCGATCTAAATCGGAGAGTTTAGAAAAGTCTGTGTTGAAAACTGCAGGATTAGAAAAACTGTGACGTATTTCTAAAATTGTTGTGTAATCTTGCATCATAGTTTAAATATTGAAGAGCTAGTGAATGGTGCAATGGCTAAAGTTATGAAATTTGTTAACTATCCAAACAGAAATGATGTGGAATACTGAGCCATAAAATGTGATGATATTGCTGAAGTTAAGCAGATTGGTAGATGCGTTGTACGTTTCCTACTTGTGAAAGACTTGTATGTTCAGCAACAGCAGTTCCCAATGTCTTTAGCGTATGCAGTAACAATTCACAAATCTCATGGTTTAAGTGTAGATACAGGTCTTGTTAATATTAGTAGTAGTTTATTCAAAGAAGGAATGTCATATGTTGCTTTGTCGTGAATTAGAACATTGTCTGGTTTATTTGTGATTGATTTAGATGAGAAGAAAGTAAGTGCTGATGTGAGCTGCGTAACGGAGTATAATCGGTTAAGAGCTCAATATGCTCCTCATTTAGGCCAGTGTCCTGTGGTTCAAAAAGCAATACTATGTCCCAAGTGAAAAATATCAAAACATTCTATCAGAGTTCAACAGAAAGATGAACAAAAAGAAAATCAACAAGGAGGAAAGAAAAGAAAACAAGAGCACAATGAGGAAATACAAGGCTATCACTTTGATAATAAATCTGGAGTGAACCTTTATGCAAATGGAGTGTTAAATGGACTATATCATTTGCCTCATTTTACAAATTCTATTAAAGAAAAGGTAGATAAAAGAATGTCTTCACAGTTGTGTGGTTTACTTGAAGAATTAAGAAGTGATGGAAGTATTATACATTCTGCTACTGGGATAAGAAAACTCACCGATGACTGTACTGGGTCCGTAGTGTTCTCTTGAAATCTTCAGCAAGATGCTCAAGAATTTCTAATGGTAATGCTAGGACTATTAGATAAAAAAGATGTGAATATCAAGTAATTATTTGGTTTAACTTATAAATGGACCCATAACTGTTAAGATTGTGAATTTACGTTAAGCACTGCAATCAATTCAGAACTATTCCTCTACTTGACTTTACCAGATTGTGAACCTGTGCCATTTGAAGATTTAACTACAAACGCCCATCAATATATGACTTGTCCAAACTGCACATCAGAACTTAGGTCAACATTACTTCTACAGAGGTATGGAAAATATATCATAGTCATGCTACAACCAAGCAGAGTGGATGGTACTAAATTAGGAACTGAAATTACAAACTTTAAAGCTGCACAAATTTACACCTCAAAAAGAACTTTCACAGCTATAGCAATCATATTTAATATAACCTCTGGACACTACACAAAATATTTAAGATGTCAAATAGGATGGACAG
Organism: Calotriton arnoldi; assembly: GCA_963921515.1. Lineage (NCBI taxonomy): Eukaryota > Metazoa > Chordata > Amphibia > Caudata > Salamandridae > Calotriton > Calotriton arnoldi. Next base: position 32,319 of record CAWUFW010011977.1, read on the forward strand.
AGTGCAATTACATACAAGTGCCATTCAAATAAAGACTACCCAAAAAGTAACCAAACTCATATCTGCTATTTCTAGAACCGAACTTCTGCGGAGAATCTAGGATAAGAAAATGTGGAATTGTGTTGACATATATATGGATGATGTGTTTCTGAGACATTATTCACCCTATTGGGGGTATTATCTACAGTAAGCTGTTAGCAATGAAGGACTCTTTTTAACTGCAGAAAAGGAATTTATAAATATTTGAGAACTACATTGTGTTACTGCAGATAAAAAGTAACTGGAGGTACTATAATAAGAGTAGCATTAAGTTGCATGTGAAAAGTTTCTTCACCACTGAAAAAAAAGTCCCCATTTGTTTCTGCTACAACTTCTATGTAGTACTATGAGCTAAGTTTTTCATACATGGACAAGGAACATTTTAGACAACATTTGGCCTAACAGGGATGATGTTTACAAAAGGATATGTAAAAATGAAGACTGCTTCATAATAGTTGGACATTTTGAACCAGATATAAAAATATCAAAAACAGTTTCAAAATATATTTGCTTTCATTAGTGTAGTATCCTATCAGCAAGCCAGTATTAAAAACCTTGTAGTGAGTGCAGTGATTAGAATGACATTGTTGTAATGATCTACTGTGCAATTTTATTTATTTTTTTACAACCCATTGATTGTTTTTTCCCTCTGTTTCTTGACGAGTCTTCGTACAAAGCACTGTTGAAAGTAAACAAGTACAAAAGCTCAAAACAGGAAAAAACAGTAAAACATTTGTCCATGTTAAATTAAAGGTTTGCTGAAAAAATATTGGATGTTTTTGGTTGCCTAATGTTCAAAATGAAATTCGAATACATTTTGGTCTGTTTCTATATTACACAGTGGTTGGAGGTATATTATATATGTCAAATCACGAATCTAGTGATGGATTCATTGAGTTATTACTCATATACTCATCCCATCTCCTAGGCACAACAGTTGCACTTGTCCAATCATCTGGCTACTACCTAGCAGTCATCCAATCACTCAGGTACTGCATTTGACTTCATCTAAAGTCCCAGACACTACTTAGACACTCTTCCAAACACCCAGGTGCTACCCATCCGCTATGCAAACACCCAGACACTATTTATGCACTCATCCATTCACTGAGGCACTACCTATAAACACATCCACTCACACAGGCACTACTCACAGATTTATCTAATCGCCCAGGCATCACCCATTCACTCATTCAAAATACCCAGGCACTATCCATGCACTCACCCAATCATACAGGCAGTATTCAAGCATTCACCCAATCACCTGGGTACTATCCATGCACTCACCCAATCACCAAGCCACTACCCTTGCACTCATCAAGTGACCCAGGCTCCACCCTTGTACTCATCCAATCACCCAGGTGCTACTCTTGGACTCATCCAGTCACCTATGCGCTACTCACTCACTCATACAATCAACCAGGCACTACCCATGCAATAATCCAATCACCCAAGCAGTGCCCATGCACTCATCATTCACTCTGGGCACTATCTATGCACTCTTACAATCACCTAGGTACTATCCATGCACTCATCCAATCACCCAGATACTACCCTTGCACTCATCTATTCATTGAGGTACTACCCATGCACTCATCCACTCACCGAGGCACCACTCATGCACTCTTCCAATCCCCCTGGCATACCCATGCAATCCTCTAATCACCCAGGCACTATCCATGCACTCACTCAGTCACCCAGGCACTACCCTTGCACTCATGCAATTACCCAAGCACTACTTTGCAGTCATCCAATATCTCAGGCGTTACCCTTCCACTCATTTATTTACTCAGGCACTACCCTTGCACTGATCCATTCACTCACGCATTACCCATGCACTTATCTATTAACCCAGGTACTAACCATACATATATCCAATCACTCAGGCACTACCTTTTCACTCATCCATTCACACAGGCACTACCCATGCACTCATCCATTCACACAACCAGTTCTCATGCACTCATCTAATTACCCAGGCACTATCCATGCACTCACCCAGTCAGCCATCAATTATGCATGCACTCATCCAATCACCCAAGCACTATGTTTGTACTCATCCAATCAATGAGGTGCTACTTCTGCACTCATTCAGTCACCCAAGCACTTCCCATGCACACATACAATCAACAAGGCACTACCCATGCACTAATCCTATCACCCAAGCAGTACCCATACACTCATCCATTTACTCAGGCACTACCCATGTACTCATCCATTCAATGAGGTGCTATCCATGCACTTATCGAATCACCCAGGCCCTACTCTTCCACTTATCCAATCGCCCAGGTACTATCCATGCATTCATGCAATCACTCAGGCACTACCCTTGCACTCATACAATCACTCAGGGGCTACCCATGCACTCATCCATTCACTCAGACAGTATCCATGCACTCATCCATTCACCCAAGCAGTACCCATGCACTCATCCATTCATTCAAGCACTATGTACTCTCGCAATCACCTAAGCACTATCCATGCACTCATCCAATCACCCAGACACTACCCTTGCACTCAACTATTTACTGAGGCATTACCCATGCGCTCATCCACTCACCCAGTGACTAGTCATGCACTCATCCTATCACCCAGGCAGTACTGATGCACTCATCCAATCACCCAGGCACTACTCATACATTGTTCCAATCACCCAGGCACTATCCACGCACTCACACAATCACCCAGGCACTACCATTTCACCCATCCATTCACTCAGGCACTACGCATGTGTTCATCCATTCACTCAGGCACTACGCATGCACTCATCCAATCACTCAGGCACTATCCTTGCACTCATCCATTCTCCCAGGCACTACCCTTGCACTCATCCATTCACTCATGAAGTACCTATGCACTCATCAATTTACTCAGACACTACCCATGCACTCATCCATTCACCCAGGCACTACCCTCCTACTCATCCATTCACCTAGGCAATACCCATACTCTCATCTATTCACCCAGGCACTACCCATGCACTCATCTATTCACTGAGGCACTACCCATGCACTCATCCACTCACACAGGCACTACTCATGTACTCATCCAATTACCCAGGCACTATCCATGTACTCACACAATCACCCAGGCACTATGATTGCACTCATCTATTTACTCGGGCACTACCCATGCACACATCCAGTCACTCAGGTACTACCCTTGCACTCATCCATTCATTCAGGCAGTATGCATGCCCTCATCCATTCACTAAGGCACTACTCATACACTCATCCAATGAACCAGGAACTACCCATGCACACATTCATTCACTCAGGCATTATCCATGCACTCATCTATTCACCCAGGAACTACACATGCACACATTCAATCAACGAGGCACTACCCTTGCACTCATCCATTCACTCAGGCCCTATGCATGCGTTCCTCCATTCACTCAGGCACTATCAATACAAACATCCAATGAACCAGGCACTACACTTATACTCATCAATTCACTCACGCACTGCGATGCACTCATGCATTCACCCAGGCACTAACTATGCACATATCGAATCACTCAGCCAGTACCCATGCACTCATCCAATCACACAGGCACTACTCTTGCACTCATCCATTCACTCAGGCACTACCCATGCACTCACCTGTTCACTCAGGCACTACCCTTGCACTCATTAATTCACCCATGCACTACCCATGGACACATCCAATCACCCAGGCACTACCCTTGCACTCATCCATTCACTCAGGCACTACCCATGCACACATCCAATCACGCAGGCACTACTCTGCTACTCATCCTTTCACGCAGCCTCTACCCATGCACTCATCTTTTCACCCAGGCACTACTCATGCACTCATTCAATCACCCAGGCACTACCCTTGAACTCATTCATTCACCCAGCCATTATCCATGCACTCATCCCTTCACTCAGGCACTACCATTGCACTCTTCCATTCACTCACGCACTACAAATGCACTCATCCATTCACCCAGGCAGTACCCATGCACACATGCAATCACTCAATCACTACCTTTGCAATCATTCAATCACTCAGGCACTACTTATGCACTCATAGTTTCACTCAGTCACCACTGCTGCACTCATTGCAACATCCAGGCACCAGTTATGCACTCATTCAATCATCCATTCCCCAGTCATATACTCACTCCAACATATATACATACTTTATATGTTTTTAACTGTAAAAGGCGGTTACAACAGGAACTTTTAGTTTTTCTTTTAAGGCTTTTGTAAAGTTTCAAATGTTTTTGTTCTTTTTTATAATAACAAAAATGGCAACTGGGACAGCAGGAATTGAAATAACGTCACTGAAAACTGTGCAAAACATATAGCATGTATGCTGTTTTGCAGCATTGCAAATAGCTGTAAGACACTGCTCAATAGCACTTATAAAAACACTACAGTCAATGCAGTACGTGGCCATTCAAGTAGATGGTCCTCCATCTTCCCTCTGCTTGATCACCAGTTGGAGATGTTTTTTATGATAGGTTTTTAGATGGTAGAACATGGACATTGTCCCACATGAATATTTCTTGTTCGTCCCTCTAGAAAGGGTCTTGTTGCAGATTGTGCATTCCACAAGTTTGGCAGCAGTTTTCAATTCCCCTGATGGGATTTTGAAAAATTTCCATGCCACACTGGCTCTCTTTTGTGGAGGTTCCTCTTCTTCCAAATCTTCAGTCTCCACCTCCTTCATATCTTGGCCAGCTGTTGTTCCTGCTGACTCCTATCTCCTTCCTTTGTTGCTGTTTTTAATAGAAAAAAAGGCCAAAAACTTTGCACATAAAAATGATTCCACATCCTCAGAATGAAGTTCTATGAAAGACGATTTGAGGAGGAGTGGGTGTGTACTTCCTATAGATTTAGCTGAAAAGTATATCATCCAATGATATTCCTTGCTTTCGCGGTCTGATATTCGCGTTGACCGATATGTTCGCGGTTACTACGGTGAAGTGGAAATGCAAAATACAAGTTTAAAGTAGTTTTCTTTAAAAATTGAAAGAAAAGCAGAACTTTCAATACTATAATAGTAAACAGCTATACTAAACGTGTTCACAATACAATACGTCTACGTCGCGTAAACGGAAAATAGTGTTTGAAGACGAATATTCTGGAAACTCACTCCAAAAATATGAGTTTGAAAAATACACTAATAAAGCTCTACTGTTAAATATACTGTAGAATATGTCTATATATAAGTTTTACACTTTGTACAAACCACGCGCTCTTCACAAATACCTACATCACGCGATGACATCGGTAGTCGCAAATACAATTTCTTTTTTGTAAAGGTGGCTTTCTTCTACTTGATCACAGAAAGAAAAGTTAAAACAATATTTTACTAAATATTTAGACAAACTTTATTTAAAAAATGTTTTGGGGAGTATTTTTGAGTATGTGAAATACATTTACTGATTTACATTTACTGATTACAGAATCTCCAGAGTAATCTCTAATGATACAATGTTGTGCTGACTTACAAAATTGTTAAAAATAAAACCAGTTATTAATGTACTTTCTGATAAACACATATGAAATCAAAAAATGAGTGGTGTATTATATAAATATAATATACAATATCCAATTACAGAAAGAAAGTATGAAAATCTTCGAGGTTCACTTAAAAAAATGGACATTACAATTGAGAAATAGAATTTTAAAAAACCTTAGAAACTGAAAAAATCAAAGGTTACAGGGACGCTATATTTAACAATTAGCATTTAAAAAACCTTAGAAATTCACTGAAAAAAACAACGTTACAGGGATGTTATAGTTGTAGAAATAGAATTTTAAAAAATCTTGGAAATTATATATATATGAGTGTGGTTTTCACTTTTCATATGATAGAAAATCCGATGACATACGGTATCAGAAATCAACTATGCATTTTAAAGAGGGCATTTGATGGGCTCATAACACTGATGAGTTTAATATGTCTTTAAAGTTTGTATGTATAAAATAGAGCAGATAAGTATTAGTTGTGGAAATTAAATTTTCTTGCGTATAAAAGAAAATTCAAAACAATATATGTACTTATATTTTCATTGAGAAAATTTCTCTTTATATCGTTCTAAGAGATAGTGATACATTGTGGGAGAAATTGAAGTAATTTAAGGCATAACATCACAAAAGAAGCTATAAAAGTTATAGAGTTATCAAGGTTTTGAAGTGAAAGTTTCAGTTTCAGCTGTTTTAATATAGTATTTGAGTTGACCGAGATCTCTGAAAGTTGTGGAGGTTCCATTGTGAGTAATCTTGAAGTAGCATTGATGAGTTATAATGTATCTGATGCTCAATTGACAGAGGATTGGTCTCATACATAGGAACTCTTTCTTTTCTTTGTAACTTTAGAGATATCTTATGTTACGTAGATCTGATGGTCGGAGCTATATAGTTTCTTTCGACATTTAGGGAAGTTGAACCTGCTATTCCAAGCAACTCAAGGAGAAACATCTTCAAATAGGTGATGGTCTTGTTCTTCAACACCCTCCGGTACACTGCACACTCTTGAATTACTGCACCTATTATGGTTTTCTAGGTCTTTCATATGGCATTGAAATGCATGAATATCTAACTCCTCAACATTTGTGGTGTACCATAACTGAAGATACGGTACATCACCAATATGTTGCTACTCCTCCTCCACTAACCTATCTTTCGAAGTCACAATTTATCTTCAATTATTAACTATGATCTCGTTCAAAATGTTGTCTGAAAAAGGCAAACAAGTGTTTCATACTTAACACATTGCTTCATAAGGGCCAATTATGAGCATTATTTTCTTTGTTATATCAATCCATTAGTATGGAAATCATATGTAGTAATGTTTGCTTCAAGCTCAGTAGCAAGATATTAGTTTTCACACTTTCATCCATGGTGTCAGAAAGTCAGGATCTCTGAGATCCTGATGAAACTTAGCCCTGATAAAGCAACATGGTGGTTGTGAAGCACATGCTTATCTTCTTTATCTGTGCAATAAAACTTCAATTAAAAAACAAATTGGACAGCCTTTTAAACCCTCATCAGTACCAAAGATTAATTAAGTCAAAACAAACATACAAGAAAAATCCTAATGGAAAAAAAGAATACATGTTAACAAATAAAGGGGGATAAATACAGGGAACTGGAGATACTAATTTTTTAAGTTTTAAATAAAAATAGCACCAAAAAGTGGTAAGCACCAAACAAGATCTACTGGTCATGGTTCACCGGAACTTAGGTGCAATTTGAGGTCCACCGCAAAGGAGCACTGGTAAGATACAGGGACCAGGTTCCACCCTGTTTGAAATTTTACTTTGGGATTCAGTCTAAAAAATGGAAGTCCAAAATCTTCAGTGAGACAAGGCAGAAGGCTGTGGCAGAGGAGGCCTCCATGAGGTCAAATAGGATTTTGGTGAATTCCAGGCGGAGTCTCTGGTTTTCGATGGGAGAGCTCTGATCTGAGCGGAAGTAATTTGAATTTTGTGCCAAAGGTAGGTCCCACACAGGCCAAATACTTTTACCACCTTTGCCCACTCAAGATTTCTTTGCTCTTGCTTAACTAAATTTTTTAAACCTGGATTCCTCCAGCAGGACATGCTGTAGGCTGTAGCTACACAGGACGCCACAAGGCTGGATGCCATCTCCGTGTCATCAAGAAACAGCTCAGAGAGGGGGACACCAGAATATTCAGTCAGGTGGCAATGCATTTTGATTAGATCAGCTTGACAGGTTCATCCTAGTTCATCCTAGTCCTCCGGAGATCTAGGTAGCCAAAAGGTTTGTAAGACCCAGTTTTTCAGGGATGGTAGGAGATGTCTATTCCGATTCATCCAATGATTCCAGGTCCTCAGAAACAGCACATTGGGGTCAGGGCTCACTCCCATAAAGGCCAGGGTCAAGGGCAGGTTTGGTTAGTACTAGACAGCTGAGAATCTTCAGGAAAGGCCTCCTGTAGCTTGTTGTGTCCCTGTATCTTGAACAGGAGGTCAGCTTTATGACCCTTTGGATCCACGTCTTTGTCCTGGGTACAAGGGAGACCAGGTCCAGTCCTTTGGGGTTCTTCTCAGGTCTTAAACAGCAGGTTCAGTCTTTTTCTGATCTTTGTCTGGTCCAGTAGTGTTCTTGGGTTCTGGGATTGCCATGTTTATGCCTGCCACCAGCTTGTTGGTAGAGGTGACTCCTCGGTCTACTTAGGAATACTTAGGGTGACTGATTAATATTTAACATGAAGATTTACGCATGTCAAAAAGTTTTGGTTTGACAGATCAAACTGCAGTTTATAAACTGCTCCAGTTAGGCTACAAAAGTAGGCCTAAAGCCATGTTTACACTATCTCTGTTGTGGATGGCACAACAGTTGCTGTGTTCTACTAGTGGCATTTAACATACAGGCCCTGGGTACTCCTGGGGCCACGTGTACGATCATTTTCTTTTTGAAACTCGCAATTTCCGAATTTTAATGACTCACAATTTGTGAGTTGCAAAAGGAAATGCACTAATGTGTCTCAGACACATATTGCGATTCTCATTAGGATCGCAAATTACATGCCTCATCAATATGAATGAGGCAGGCCACAATTTGTGAGCCATTGGGAATGGGCAAAAACACAGAAATGGTGGCCTGCTGGGGACAGCAGTCCCCCATGTCTGTGTTTGCTTTTTAAATCAAGCAATATTTTTTTGGGGACCACTGCCTGCTCTTAAAATTCGTGTTTGCTGCCAATCACAAAGGGTAAGTGGTCCCTTGGGGACCCTTTCCCATTTCCTAGTAGCTTACCACCTACTTGAAATAGGCAATAAACTGCGTTTGTTTTGCAACCACATTCCACTCTCATAACAATTGTACATCTCCCTGCGACTCACTGGTAGGAAGGGATGCCCTTGGCTCGCCCCTTCTTATTAGCGACTCGCAAACCCTATTTTGCAAGTCGGTAATAGGTTACCGATTCGCAAAATATGGTTTGTACATAGAAAAATGCATTTTACTGGTCGCAAATGACCAGATGGGCCATTTGCGACCTGTAAAATGTGTTGTACATCTGGTCCCTGGTGTCCTTTACTATGGACTTATAAGTAAGTTATATATGCTAATTAGAAGTACCCCAATTAAACCACATTAAATTAGGAGGCACTTGTCTACTGGGGAAAGGTAGACAGAGTTCTACAGCCAAACAAAAACAAATAGGGCAAACATTTTGGGGTACACCATGAAAAGATGGTCAGTTCAAACAGATGTGAAGTATGTAATGAGCTTTCTCATTATTATCTAATATTAATAGTAAAAGTAACAATATTAATAATATTATTAGTAGTAATAGTATTAAATCAACTACTGGTAAGAGATGCATGCATAAAAATGAATTAAATGTATATGTAATGGGTTCTTCAAAAGTTTGTTTTAAAGTTACTTGCTATTATTTGGCTTTGAAAATAAACTTGGACATACTATTCATGGAATGCATGTGTACTAAACATTATGAGTAGGTATCTATTGCTTTTACTATTCAAAAAGGTGTACTGAAAGCATTGCATGAGAATGCTTAAACAGATAATGCTCACTCTGTATTAAAACAAGGTAATTAAAAATGACAGTCATTGCACCTTAAGTCATACATTTTGGTAGAAATTCCGAATCCCATTATAAAATGCGTGGCACAACCGAAGCTGTTAATTTATGCTACAAAGCTTTTGTTCTGGTATAACCTCAGTGTCATGTCTTAAGGGGTAATTCGATGTTCATTAGTTCAATCTTCAGGTGGCACCATGAGTCAGAGTGTATGTACCTCAAACAAGGGTCAGCACAACAAATCAATAATGCAGCAAACAAAACAAATTGGTTTCATCCCAACCAATTAGTAAAGCAAGGAACTGTGTCACTCGCGCCTTGCAACAGTAATTGAGAAAAGTCTTGCAACATGATTAAAGCATAGCTGTTAAAATCAAAGCAGAACGAAAAAACTAACGGCGTCCTACTTCCAGCATGATTTCCTAATATTTACCTTATAAGTCTCCAATGCATGTTATTTTTTCTCTGCTGCAGGTGCCATTTACATTATTTGTTCCTGTGGTGCACACATCAATTAAGTTTTTGTCTCCTGTGTGTGTCCAAGTAGGTACTTTATTCCTTCTTTCTTCTGGTTTTTTGTAGAATAGGTACTGAAATTTGCTGTCTTCTTGCTGGTGGTGAGTATGCTATTACAGCGTTAAATAAGTGTAATTTACCCAGAATGGAAGAATGTTGCATTAAAAAATTTGCTTATTGGCTCTCTTAGGAGGATGTGTTTTTTTCACATGTGTAAATTCCGGTTATAGGATGACACGTAATTTGCTTGATTTTATATATGTGGGGGTATATTTATGAGCCCCTTGCACCACCAAAGTGTCACTTTTCGTGACACTCTGGTGGCACAAACCACAAAATCATATCTATGAGGCCACGCAAAGCCACTATGTGTGGCTTTGAATGGCCTCATAGATATGGAGTAGGGCAAGGCAAAGCAAAACGCTGGGTTGCCTTACTCTGCACTCGGGTGGAATTCCATGCGCGTTGTGGTGGGGCTTCCCATGCAACACCCAGGAATTTTGACACTTCCCCAGGTTTATGAGAGCCTGTAAAGCTGGTGAAGCGCCAAAACCTAACGCCTCCCGATGTGAGGCATAATGAGGAGAAATAACTTTATTTATCCTCCTTTTCTCCTCTTTCTACTTGTGCTGCATTCTGCAGCACACATAGAAAGAGGAAAATGCCTCTTAGGATTGTTTCTGCATGGGAAGGGGCCCCTTCCTGCACAAAAATAATCCTGCCGACAGCACAGGCATCCTTGCACTATGGTGCAAGGGTGCCTGCGTTGGTGCTAGGCTGCTGAATGGCACCAGCAGAGGAAGAAGGGACAGGAATGCACCGTCTTGCATAAATATGGTACATTCATGTCCTTTTACTTTGGCGTAGGGCAGCACAGCAAGCTGACTTGCTGCACTGCCCTTCACCAAATCCCCATAAATGAGGGCCATTGTGTTTATGGTTTTCACTGAATTTTTAATGGAGATGGTTTGTTTGACTAGAAAATATGTCATGCAGGCGACCATCCACTATATTGACCAATCACTAGATTGATTTATTTTTTGTACCCATGTGTGAATATTGAAACAGTCAATGTCAATGTGAATAATGATACATTCATGTAAAAAAATTAAATAGCATCTTTATTGACAAATCCGCCCATTCTGAACTCCACGTCAACCCCGACTCAGAACTACGTAGTAATGCAGGGTTTGAGACCCAGGCCTGAGGTCACTGATTGACAGGTCACAGGTGGGGTGGCATGTAGCTGGCAGTGAAATGTGTGAACAGAAAAACCCAGCTCAATCACACAGATAGGCACAGTGATACAGCAATGGTCCAGGGAGATTGGCACCAATAAAGCACACATGGCCGGAGGGGTGCACGTGTTCCCAAAACACTATAAAGTCAGATGCCAAATGAAGTTAAGAATACATAACCAATCAGGACACATCACACACAGTAGGTGCAGTGAATATGAGCTTCTCATGCTGGACATATCGACACATTAGCCACTGGCCGTATTGTGTCCACACAAGGTCGAGGTGCACCTGGATTCCTCATCCAATACATTAATTAATGACTCCAAAGACAGAGGTTCAGATTCCTTACCAAAAAGAGATCACTGGAACTATTTTATAGCATTCAATGAACTGTATAAAAATCCATGTTAGACTGATTGGAAATCGAGACAGTACTCAGAAACTATGCCTGTGACTGTGCTCCCGGAGGCATTGTTTAATTAAACAAACTGTTCCTGTTTTGCCAAACACCCCTTGTCGCTTGTTTTTTTCCAGTTGTTTCATACTCAAGCAACACATGAACACACCATAAATACAATTTTCAGATAGTCTACACCCCCAATACATTGAGCAGGTCTCTTGCTTGACTTTTGCACATAATAGAAGATTTGTTTAACACAATATAGTCATTGAAAAAGGGGCTCACACATCTAATACTGCAAAGGTCTCCCTTTCTAGGTGATGATCATTGTTATGTGCAGACTTTGAAACAGATACTTATAAATAACCAAAAACTAAAATGATAACCATTGAAATATTTCATTTCCTGTACATTATTTCCACCACAGTATTTGGTAAGTTGGTCAGATTATTAGAGCAAAGAAATGTAATGATTTACCTTCCATAATCCAGTCTCTTTTGATGGAATCGCCCAAGAACTATCCTGGAATACAAAGTATACACAGCTAAAAAAAAAAAACTGGATTTACATTATTGTATTCCACTTTGCAATATTATACAGTAGTTGGCATGTCACTGTTTCAATTTTCTTCACAAATTATTGGGAAATGGTCCATGTCTGAATATTTTGGACCACCGCTTCCCATTTCCTCATGTACATCCTGGTGCAAAGTCATGATTTACACAGTTAGTTAGGTTGAATGAAGGGTATTATGTATTCATGCATTTTTGATTTGATAGGGAGATAGATAAAGTGTAATTGTCTTAATGTGTGCCTAAAGTATTTAAAATATTGTCTTATCTTTAAGGGTTATTTGTTAATGTATATGTTTTAGGTGGGGGTGGGACTGGCTTTATTGCTTTCTTTAGAGGTCAGGTGAAGACCTCGATTAAGGTAATTTCTTTTTTTTTCTTAAGCAACCAATTGTTTCTGAGGTTATTGTGGATTTATTTGAATTATTGGGTTTTAAGATTCTTTAAGAGTTTTTTTGTGTTATTTGGGCTTCACCTAAGTGATGGATCATTTGCACATTTTTTGGGGGTACTTAGAATGTTTCCATTTATTGGTAATATCTGTGTGTGGTACAATAGCAGAAGAAGGGGACTGGAGAATACATTCTAGTGCTCAGAAATGTAGGTATAGTTTAACTCATGAATGATTTTGAGGAGAGATTTCTTGGTTTACGTTATGTTCAACATACTATGAGCTCATTTTTAAATTTTTTCTTAAATTATGTTATATATTTATTGGAAATAAGAAGGTTAATTAATTAAGTTATCTCTTTGTATGCAAATGTGTGTTTACTTGAAATCTGTTTGAGTCATAGTTTTTTCATTGAGTTTATTTGATAATAAAAAATGGCTTTGCTGGTTTTGAGGATAAGGTGTTTAAGGGTTTTCTTTAGATGGTTGTGTTTTGCTTGGGTTACATTTGTATTACATATTAAGCTGAGCAAAAGATCAAATTAACAGTAAGTAATAAAACATAATCTGATTTGTGTTTGGATTTGGTTTAGAGGTTTAGATTGAAGTTTAGAGAAGTAATTCTATGTAGACAGTGTTCTCTTGTTGAAGCATTTCCATCTTATAGTGTCAGAGTAGGGAGCATGCTGTAGAGCCAGGGTAGTCTAGGATATGGAGTTTCTAGTAGAGTCATACTTTATTACTTAGTATGTCGTGACTATGTTGTATTTGTTTAGACAGTTTGGATTGCAAGGTTTGAGATAGTGAGTGCTTTATTCTAAGGTCTTGGTAGCTATTTTACTTTTGAGGGATTTCAATAAGCTGGTTGATGTACAGGAGAGTCCACCTATAGTGTATTGGAATGAGTTGTGAATCCTTCTGTGGCATTTTAGTTTTTTGTCTCTTTGTTTAGAGTACTATGGTAAACATCACACCACTCTGTTAGGAACCAAGCTTTGCACCTGTGCTCTGAGCAGTATGGATGGTCAGCCCAGCTGTCCTTAAAATAGTTGAGGAGTGGGGTTAGTTTCTTTTCATTAGCTTCATAAAAAGTAGAGTGTATTAGTAAATCATTGTATCTGGTAAGGGCATTTTGGTATATCATTGCACTTTCAAAATCTATTACTAATTTAGTGAGTTAGTAGTTGTTTGGCTTCTATTTTATTGTGTTAAAAGAGTTGAGTGTAAGAAGTACTTTGGTTGTTTATTAGTAGAGTAAAATTAAGGGATATGTTGTTGTCATGGTATTGTCCACAGATGCTATATAGTTTATTTTTAAAAAGGTGGGTGGGTTTGAAAGGAGCCATCCATGAGCAAAAAGGGTGACTGAGTTTGTTAGTGGGCTTTGTGCAGTGTGAGAAAGTCATCCTTTTGGCCCTGATTTTTTGTTTGATACTGGTAGTAAATGACTCTGACTCCGCTTAGGATAGAGCCAACCCCATTACCTGATGTGGGAGAGCGAAGGACCCCGTCTTGGTCTCTTGATGGACACCCGGCGAGGGATGTCAGACCACTGCGTGCTGGAGTGTCCTTGTGCAGGAACCTCAGCGTGTCAGCATGGAAGTCTTTCTCCTCTGCCTGCCCCAGCAAAGATATGGTGCTTATATACCCAAAAAGGTACCCTCAGGGGTTCTACCTTGCTGTGTCATGTTGGCTGGGGAAGACTATGGTGATGAACCTTATACACAGTTATTATGCAGAGGATGGTAATCCTGATGTGATTCTGAGAATCCTCATGCATTATAAATGAGGCCAGCTTTTAGGGAAAGCCACACAACATTTATGCAGCACCTAACTAGGTAAAAGGTCAGCACCAAAAACCATTATGTAGTACAATGGCAGGGTAAATGTAAGTAAAAGGTTAGGTGACTGCCCAGGTCTATATTGGGGTACATTACAAATCATAACAGTGCCCTAGGCTCTGCTTACCAGACCCAGGGCCAGTGCTCTGCATTAAAGGTATATGGTGGTTAGGCATCATTACAATTGGCGGTGACAGACCCCCTGTAAGGCAAGGGGGATTTAGACTATCTATAATTCTCTAGCATATAATAGGGCAGGGAGGTTAAGAGGCCCAGTAGATTTCCTGCAATGAAGTGAGCACTGCTGTGTTGCCTGCTGTCTGTTTTAAAGGCAGCCCTGCTGCCTGTTATGCAAATTCGACTGCCCCAGCAGTAGGGTGCTATGTAACTATAAGCAGGGACATTATAAAAGATGTTTTTTAAGTCCTGGCGAGGGGAAAACTGCTAAATTCATTTTTCCCCATTGTAGATAATTAACTTCATAGGCTAACATTGGAATATTTTAATTAAGTATAAATATTGACAGGAGCAAGGTGAAAATGTCATTCAAGGACTTAAAATGATAGTTATGATAAATCCAACAACTTGCCACTGTTAGATTTGTAATAACAATCACAGAAAAGAAGTTATTAAACTTTCTTTTCTGTAAGCAAAGAGCCAGCCTTCCAGCTTCCCTCTCCTGATTGGCCAGCCTCTGTCAGGCTGAGCCAAACTGACTTAATGAGGTATGAAACGGCCTGCTAGAAAGACTTTGGGGAGTTTTACAAACATTTTGTGCTGGGTTAGTATCACAATAGTGACGCTATGTGAGAAGTTGGCCTGGCATATGCTGTCCACTAATTATAGTGGGCACCTTGCACCAGTCCAAATCGACTCTTATGGTAGGTAGGTTAAAGACAACCTTATTGAAAGCTATCCTAGTGGTAGCTGTGGAGAGCAGCCTTCAGGCTAAGTCTTGAAGGAATGTAAAGCAGCTTGTTTTACCAGTCTATAATCTCTTGAGTGACCAAATGAAAGAGCACCACACCAGGTATATATTCAAAATATATGTATTTATTACTAAACACACCCCTCTAGTCTCTTTATGAGGCTAGAGTTCGAAGTACATAGGTTATAAGATCTTAAATCACAGTAATAGCACAAATACACGTTTGGGCCCTAGGGGCGTACCAAACCATATACCAATAAAGTGGTATGCGAACCACGACTGAACTAGACACTAGGCCTAGAGCCTCTAGAAGTGCTTGGACCACAAGGAACCACCCAAGGTAGTGACACAGGGGACCCACGGGAGACGCGTGCAGTGTAAATACACAACCGCGATACGCCGTTAACTTCTATGGAGAAAGTCGGGCTCGGGAAAATAGAGGAAAGGGACACTTAGAAGAGGACTAGGACAAAACCCTTTGAGATCTAGGACTTTGAAGAGTCTCTACCCACGGGAGCACCGGAGTACTCGTGTTACCTCACCCAGGGAAGCCGGGTGCATAGGTGCCTTTCGGGGTCGGGTTTCGTCGTCGGTTCTTATGGCGATCTGTTGCAAAGTGCTGCTGGCGACCAGGAGAAAAGTGTCCGGGTGGATCCAAGAGTGGATCGGAGTTCTGAAGAACCTGAAAGCAGAGGGGACAGAGTCTGGGTCACTAGCCAGTGACCAGGAAGGCGATGGACAGATGCCCACCGATGTCGAGTGCTTCAGGTGCATTGACGGTCATCTCGTTTCTGCAGCCACGAGGTCCAGGAGGCGTTGTTGGCAACCAGGAGCAGGATTCGGGCTGGTACACAATGTCTGTCGAGTGCTGCGGTGTCGGCGACCGGATTGAACCCAACAAGCCTTGGCAACGGCAAGTCTCAATGTAGCTGAAGATCGTCGATGGTGCAGACCAGCAAGGTCTGGGGAACTCACCCAGCAAGGGTAAGTCAGGGCAGGCCTGGAGCAACCAGGGGAGCCCTTTGGTTTCTTTAGAAAGTCTTCTGGGGACCCACGAGCCGGCTGGCAAGGGATCGCAAAGACACCTCGGGCGGAATCACTCAACAGGGGCCCACGGTCACTCAGGACGGTGTAGGCCTCTGATCTTCGAAAGGATTCCTGCTAGAGGTTGGGACCACACGTGGTCCAAAGCACAGGTTCGTAGAACGTTGTGAAAGGGTTGCACTCGATAATAGTGCACGGTACCCAGGGGTCGCAGTTCCTCATCACTCGTGGGGTCCACTTGCCTCAGCTTCGCTGGGGACTCACGATGGCCTTGGAGAAGTCAGGAAATCCACTTCTTGGGCTGCAGGGACTTCGGACTCCGGCGGGAGCGGCGTAGTTTGCGACCGTCGTTATCGTTTTTGGTGCCTGCCAAGCAGGGGAGTCACTCCTTGACCCCAAGGGAGATTCTTCAGTCCTCTAATCGTGATGTAGAGCGTCGAAGGTCCAGGGTTCAGTTTCAAAGTTTAGTCCAGGGATATCTAATCTTGCTGTGGCAAGGGTTCCCCATTTTAACTAGTAAAACAGGGAGGGACTAACTCTATGACCCCACCTATGGGAGGGTCAAGGGAGGGGGTGGCTACACCCACTTCCCTTTGTCCAGTTTCACGCCAGAGCAGGGGCAGGTAGCCCCTGAGCTGGTTTGAACTGGCATATGCACAGAGGAGCCTTTTGCTCCCCCAGTGCAGGACTTCAAAGCACTCTAAGAGTGCACCCACCCAGCCCCAATACACACTATCCTGTCTGGGGAGGTGGTCACACCTCCCTGCAACAGGAAACCTATTGTCCAGGCCTCCCCTGCCGGAGTTTCGTCCAGCAGCAGGAGGCCAGACTTGTGTCTGTGGCAGCAGCATCCATTTTGTGATGCCAGGGCTTCAGAAAGAAGTTACCGGGTAAGCCAGAGTTAACATGTCTTTCCCTCTAGAAGGGTGGAATGCTACCCCCGCCGCCAGGATTGGCGGGGGGTAGTATTCCAAGATGTATGACACCAAACACGACATGTTTAGGTGCAGCCATTCCAAAGTTAGCATTTTACCGCGAGGATATAATGCGCTTAAGAGTATATGGTCAGGCTGCACTACAAACAGCATCAGAGATGGTCTCCGAACGCTGCAGAGGGGCCCTGCTCATGCAGGGGCACCCTCTCACATAGGAACCATGCACTCTGCCTTTAGGATTGATAAAGCCTGCCTTAGGAGTGACTTATAGGTTTCTAGGTGTGTATGTATTTCGTGATATAGGTAACCTATATCACAGTAAGGGGTGCATGCACCACCTTACCCAGGCTGCAGTAGCAGACCTGTGGTGTCAGTTTGGATGGCCTTCCAGGGGTGGCATAATACATGCTGCAGCCCCTGGCAGGCCTCTGAGGTACCTATGCCCTTGGTACATAGTATACCATATACTAGGGACTTATAAGGGCACTCCAGATCCCAATCAGAGATGTGCCTAAGGCACATGGAATCCATTTTACAGAGAAAGCAGATAGACTGGGGCCCTGAATAGCAGGATCCCAGTCCAACTAAGTCATAAACCAGCAAAACACCATAAAAAAGTGGGGGCAACCATATAGTCAGATTCCACCTTCCTACATAACCCCCCCAAACGAAAGGAGATAAGGCTAACCTTGGCCAGTTGAGCCTATATTGACTAAGTGGCCATATAAGGAAGCACCTGCACTAGCATGGTTGCCCCCTATGTTATGGTCCACTAAGCAATCCCTCACCCTAAGGGTATGAGAGGGTCTCCACCATGGGGAATCACTACCTCTGGTGTGCTTAGGTAAAGTACAAGGCTGGTGAGGTGTCTGAGTAGGGAAGTGAGGCCCTAGGAATGTTGGCCTCAGTTTCCTCAGATCACTGGTCACCATGTATGCCTGTCTTTCCATGACTGAGTTGCACTTTGCTCTAAGGGTCAACCTTTG
Organism: Calotriton arnoldi; assembly: GCA_963921515.1. Taxonomy (NCBI): domain Eukaryota; kingdom Metazoa; phylum Chordata; class Amphibia; order Caudata; family Salamandridae; genus Calotriton; species Calotriton arnoldi. Next base: position 50,744 of record CAWUFW010011977.1, read on the forward strand.
GCTGCCTACAGCTGGGGGTTGGGTCCCTTTGGATGGAACACTGGAGGGACATGGCAGGTTTGGAACCTTCTGGTCCCAGGTTTGCCCTTGCCTACCAGAGTCCTTCTGGGGGAGGTCCCTACATAAAGGTATGGGGGATCCCTCAGTGTGTAGAGGAATTTTCACCTGGCTAGGGCTACTAGACTGGCTGCCCCTAATCTGCTGATGGGGGGCTTCCTCTGGACAGGGGGCCCGGGGGGTCCACTGACCTCCCTGCCCTCTGCAGCCCTGGGCTGACTGAGGCAGGGTAGAGAGGGGCAGGTTACCTGCTCCAGACTGGGTACCACCGTGGAAGGGTCCTCTGCCATCAGGGGTGTGGCCAGGCCAGACCTGACTACCTCTGTGGCAGTTCCTTCACTAGGGGTAGGGTCAGTTCCCTGAGGAGGCTGACCCTTACCTACTGTCTGGGGGAAGAAGACTTTTCTTCAACCCTTTTGCTCTCTTTTGGGGGAGAGTGGGCCATTCTTTCAGGCTCCATATCTCCAAAGTCTTGGGCTGGGGCTGTGGCCATCACAGCCCCACTAACCTTTGCAGGGACGCCCAACATCCTAAGATGGGTTTGGTGTTCAACTTCAGCCCAGGCTGAAATTTCCAAATCATTGCCCATCAGGCAATCTACAGGTAGGGTTGGGGACACTGCCACTCTTTTGGGCCTGTGACCCCCTCCCAGCTGAGATTGACTATGGCCATGGGGTGATCTGTTCTGACACCATCAATGTTGGTCACCTGGTATTTAAACTCAGGTAAAAGCTGGTGAGGGGGACTAGTTTCCCTGCCACCATGGTGACACTAGCCCCTGTGTCCCTAAATGCCACAGCTTTCTGACCATTAATCATTGGCTCCAGTCTGTACCTGCCCAATGCTATGGGACCCATGGTAAAGGTGGCAAATCCTATACCACCATCAGAGTCAGAGGAGTCTGTTGAGGGGTCCCTGTCTAAACTAGGGCCCACCTCTGTTCCTCTTGCAAAAGCACCCAACTTTTTGGGTGCACTACTCCCAACTGGAGGATTACTACTGGTAGTACCAGGAGGGGTGGTAGTAGTTGTGGGAGGAACATTTTCTTTATTGCCAATCCTGGGGCAACTGGGATCAGTTTTCCAGTGCCCAGGCTTTTTACAGACATGGCAATATGGTTTCTTTTCAGGAGAGGAAGGAGTTTGGGACCCACCCCCAGAAGAGGAATTTTGGGGCCCTGTAGGGGACTTATCCTTAGATTTATCCCCACCTTTCTCTTGGGACTTAGTAGAATCTTTCTTCTGGTCACCACCCTGATTTCTAGTTTTTACTCTGGTTCTGACCCATTTGTCTGCCTTCTTTCCCAATTCTTGGGGAGAGGTCAGATCAGAGTCCACCAGATACTGGTGCAAAAGCTGGTTTTGACAATTATTAAGGATCTGCTCCCTCATAATCAAATTGTACAATCCTAAAAAGTCATGCACTTTGTTGCCATGTATCCAACCTTCCAGAGCCTTTGTAGCACAATCTACAAAATCAACCCAGTCTTGAGTCTGAGCTTTTGGGTGTCTCTGAACTTCAACCTATACTGTTCAGTGGTTAGGCCAAACCCATCTATCAGAGCACTCTTCAAGACTGTGTAATTGTCAGCATCCTCTTCTCTTACAGTGAGGAGCTTGTCTCTACCTTTGTCTGCAAAGGAGAGCCACAAGATTGCTGCCCACTGCCTCTGGGGGACCTTCTGAACTTTACAGGCCCTCTCCAGTGCAGTTATCCATTTGTGGATGTCATCCCCACTCTGGTAGGGAGGGACAATCTTGTTTAGGTTTCTATGGTCATAAGACCTGTCCCTATCTCTAGGGATATTGCTGCCACCATGGGACTTTAGTCCCAACTTTCTTCTCTCTCTAAGGAGATCTAGGGATTCTCTATCCAAAGCCAATTGCTTCTTCCTGATCTCCAGTTGAGTTTCCTCATACTGGACCAGTCTCTTTCTTCTCTCATGAGAGGATTCCCTCCTGTGAGAAGAAACAGAGCTCCCTATTGAGGTGCCAGAGTGGTTAGACTCCTGAGAAGGAGACCTAGACTTTCTGAGCACACTCATAATCCTTCCTGGGGGACAAAGGTGTGGTTCTCCAGATCCTCATCTTCATCTTCCCCAGAAGGGATTGGGTTTTCCTGGTCAGGGTCATTGTCACCCTCCTGGTCAGTTTCAGAGGGGGCTGGGGGTAGTAGTACCCCTGGCCCCTTCCTCATCTGCTGGCCCACCCTCTGCTCCTACCCCTTCAGTCTCTGAGGACTTACTAAGATCATAAGCCACCAACATCTCCTGGAGGTGTTGGGTGGTGGGACTTTGGCCTGTCCTTAATTTCCTCACGTTACACAAAGCTCTCAGTTCCAAGAATGGGAGTGTGTCATACTTGGAGGGGGAAGCTCAATGGCTTCCTGCAGGGCATCTCTAGATCCTGCTTTTAAAGACATTACTAGTGTGGTGTGGTGTATGCACTACCTACTCTAGTGTGGCCTACTAAACTCTCTTGAGTTGTAGAAAGGGTTGTGCTATCCCTTAACACACAACTCTAAGTTCAGTAGAACTTACTGATATTCTAAGCTTAAATTATATGTACCTTAGGTACCTTTAGTGGTTTTCAGTTGATCAATTCAATTGAGATTATCTGGTAAAACAATAGCAAGCTGGAATCCCACACGCTGCACACCAATGTGAGAAGTTGGCCTGGCATATGCTGTCCACTAATTATAGTGGGCACCTTGCACCAGTCCAAATCGACTCTTATGGTAGGTAGGTTAAAGACAACCTTATTGAAAGCTATCCTAGTGGTAGCTGTGGAGAGCAGCCTTCAGGCTAAGTCTTGAAGGAATGTAAAGCAGCTTGTTTTACCAGTCTATAATCTCTTGAGTGACCAAATGAAAGAGCACCACACCAGGTATATATTCAAAATATATGTATTTATTACTAAACACACCCCTCTAGTCTCTTTATGAGGCTAGAGTTCGAAGTACATAGGTTATAAGATCTTAAATCACAGTAATAGCACAAATACACGTTTGGGCCCTAGGGGCGTACCAAACCATATACCAATAAAGTGGTATGCGAACCACGACTGAACTAGACACTAGGCCTAGAGCCTCTAGAAGTGCTTGGACCACAAGGAACCACCCAAGGTAGTGACACAGGGGACCCACGGGAGACGCGTGCAGTGTAAATACACAACCGCGATACGCCGTTAACTTCTATGGAGAAAGTCGGGCTCGGGAAAATAGAGGAAAGGGACACTTAGAAGAGGACTAGGACAAAACCCTTTGAGATCTAGGACTTTGAAGAGTCTCTACCCACGGGAGCACCGGAGTACTCGTGTTACCTCACCCAGGGAAGCCGGGTGCATAGGTGCCTTTCGGGGTCGGGTTTCGTCGTCGGTTCTTATGGCGATCTGCTGCAAAGTGCTGCTGGCGACCAGGAGAAAAGTGTCCGGGTGGATCCAAGAGTGGATCGGAGTTCTGAAGAACCTGAAAGCAGAGGGGACAGAGTCTGGGTCACTAGCCAGTGACCAGGAAGGCGATGGACAGATGCCCACCGATGTCGAGTGCTTCAGGTGCGTTGACGGTCATCTCGTTTCTGCAGCCACGAGGTCCAGGAGGCGTTGTTGGCGACCAGGAGCAGGATTCGGGCTGGTACACAATGTCTGTCGAGTGCTGCGGTGTCGGCGACCGGATTGAACCCAACAAGCCTTGGCAACGGCAAGTCTCGATGTAGCTGAAGATCGTCGATGGTGCAGACCAGCAAGGTCTGGGGAACTCACCCAGCGAGGGTAAGTCAGGGCAGGCCTGGAGCAACCAGGGGAGCCCTTTGGTTTCTTTAGAAAGTCTTCTGGGGACCCACGAGCCGGCTGGCAAGGGATCGCGAAGACACCTCGGGCGGAATCACTCAACAGGGGCCCACGGTCACTCAGGACGGTGTAGGCCTCTGATCTTCAGAGGGATTCCTGCTGGAGGTTGGGACCACACGTGGTCCAAAGCACAGGTTCGAGAACGTTGTGAAAGGGTTGCACTCGATAATAGTGCACGGTACCCAGGGGTCGCAGTTCCTCGTCACTCGTGGGGTCCACTTGCCTCAGCTTCGCTGGGGACTCACGATGGCCTTGGAGAAGTCAGGAAATCCACTTCTTGGGCTGCAGGGACTTCGGACTCCGGCGGGAGCGGCGTAGTTTGCGACCGTCGTTATCGTTTTTGGTGCCTGCCAAGCAGGGGAGTCACTCCTTGACCCCAAGGGAGATTCTTCAGTCCTCTAATCGTGATGTAGAGCGTCGAAGGTCCAGGGTTCAGTTTCAAAGTTTAGTCCAGGGATATCTAATCTTGCTGTGGCAAGGGTTCCCCATTTTAACTAGTAAAACAGGGAGGGACTAACTCTATGACCCCACCTATGGGAGGGTCAAGGGAGGGGTGGCTACACCCACTTCCCTTTGTCCAGTTTCGCGCCAGAGCAGGGGCAGGTAGCCCCTGAGCTGGTTTGAACTGGCATATGCACAGAGGAGCCTTTTGCTCCCCCAGTGCAGGACTTCAAAGCACTCTAAGAGTGCACCCACCCAGCCCCAATACACACTATCCTGTCTGGGGAGGTGGTCACACCTCCCTGCAACAGGAAACCTATTGTCCAGGCCTCCCCTGCCGGAGTTTCGTCCAGCAGCAGGAGGCCAGACTTGTGTCTGTGGCAGCAGCATCCATTTTGTGATGCCAGGGCTTCAGAAAGAAGTTACCGGGTAAGCCAGAGTTAACATGTCTTTCCCTCTAGAAGGGTGGAATGCTACCCCCGCCGCCAGGATTGGCGGGGGTAGTATTCCAAGATGTTTGACACCAAACACGACATGTTTAGGTGCAGCCATTCCAAAGTTAGCATTTTACCGCGAGGATATAATGCGCTTAAGAGTATATGGTCAGGCTGCACTACAAACAGCATCAGAGATGGTCTCCGAACGCTGCAGAGGGGCCCTGCTCATGCAGGGGCACCCTCTCACATAGGAACCATGCACTCTGCCTTTAGGATTGATAAAGCCTGCCTTAGGAGTGACTTATAGGTTTCTAGGTGTGTATGTATTTCGTGATATAGGTAACCTATATCACAGTAAGAGGTGCATGCACCACCTTACCCAGGCTGCAGTAGCAGACCTGTGGTGTCAGTTTGGATGGCCTTCCAGGGGTGGCATAATACATGCTGCAGCCCCTGGCAGGCCTCTGAGGTACCTATGCCCTTGGTACATAGTATACCATATACTAGGGACTTATAAGGGCACTCCAGATCCCAATCAGAGATGTGCCTAAGGCACATGGAATCCATTTTACAGAGAAAGCAGATAGACTGGGGCCCTGAATAGCAGGATCCCAGTCCAACTAAGTCATAAACCAGCAAAACACCATAAAAAAGTGGGGGCAACCATATAGTCAGATTCCACCTTCCTACACGCTACCCGGCGCAAAATGTTTTTTTTGCTATTTACTTTCCAGCGCAAAACTTGTTTTGTGCTGGAAAGAACCCTCAAAGTAGTGCAAAGCAGCGCAAAGCACTGCTTTGCATTACTAAGCACCAAGGGGGAGTTACATGGGTGGAACATGGGTGTTCCAATGCAACCACCCATGCCTTTTGACACAAAACCATATTTACAAAGATTTGTAGACATGGTTTTGCACCAAAAGTTAATGCCCCTTTAAAGGAGGCGCTAATAGGAGAAATGATTTCATTTCTCCGTGCTTTTCCGACTTTGCATGCGCACTGCACTGTGCAGCATGCATACAAAGTCGGAAAAGCTTTCCATCGTGTTTAGGCATAGTATTTAGTACAAGAAGGATACCCTTCCTGTACAAAACCTATGCTAGACTCATGCACACACCCTAGCTCTATGGCGCTAAGGTTTTGTGCATGGCACACGGCCACTGAAATCAGTGCAAGTGAAAGGAGAGAGCCATATCTCTGAAGATATGGCGCTCTCCTGCTCCCTTCCTGTCATTGCAATGCAGCACAGCCTCGCAGGGAGCTGTGCTGCATTGCGTGACTTTTTTGTAAATCTCCCCCAAAGAATTTCCTCTGGGTAGAGAACTGCAGCTGCAAAACCAAAAGGCAGGATGAGGGAGGGGTGGCCAAACTGGTCTTCAAAGAGAGAATGACACTTTAGGACAGCACAGGCTTACCCCCACATCCTGCAACCCCAGCCACACAAGAAGATGGAAAGAAGGGGAGTGTTAGAGACTCTTAGCCACACCAGTTGATAGGCTTAGTCTTATCTAACCTCCAGGGAGAGACTTTCTCTCTGTTGGATATGCAACACTTTGGAGGAAGTGGTCATACACCTGGGAGGCATCCTACATCCCATTGGTCAGGAGTGTCCCCTTACTTGATGCCCAGAAACACAGTATTAATATAGAAGAGTAGCCAAGCAACTCAGATCTGCTGCCTAAAACTGCAAGGAGAAGAAGGACTGCCCTGCTGGAAACCTGATCTGCACCCCAAAGGTCTACACCTGCTGCACATTCTGGGACTACGGCCCTAAGTACTTTGCTTTGCTTCAAGAAGGATTAAGAAGTGGACTTCCTGCAATCTACAGGCTAACAGAGCCCAACTGCATCATCTCCTCCAAAAAGTCCCCATCCTGAAGTGCATCCAGTGGTTTTTTTAAAATGTGGCCAGGTGCATTGTGGGAACTGTTGTACCAACATCCCAAGGACCATGTCAGAGATTTCAGACCCCTGGACTGGTGTTGTGGACACTTTGAACACTCAAGGAGACCTTCTGGAAGAAGATCTAGAAGTTTAGGAACTTTTTGGTTAAACGCTCCATAAGGTGACCGACTCCATGTTGAGAGGCAAGCCAGCTACCTTCAACCACGACCAGGTCTAGATTTCAGGTTTGTTCTGCTGAAAGCTCTGGATCTCCAGACTTTCAGGATTTCACTGGGGCCTGACAGAAAACCAAGCCAAGGGTGTTGATGCGAATTCAGCCTAAAGAGGAGCCTCGCTCAATGTCGAGAGAAAAAGCTCCAGGAAAAGGACTAAGTGAGAAGGTACGATTTTGGCTGAGGCCGCCCGCTTAGTGTATCCGACCAGGGCTCCCATGCGGTCGGCCCTCAAACTTTGAGTTTGTCCCGGTCAGTCGCGACCAGATATCCCAATTTGGCGCTATAGGTTCTTAAGCACTAGAAAGTGTTTATTCTTTAAAATTTCATATCTACGGTTCCCTATATTGGATGTTTGTTTTTTTGGTGTTTATTTGTTCATAAAAGTATAATCTATTTTTATAAATTGGTGTTGGAATTTTATTGTTTGCTGTGTCTTACTTATTTAATGTATTGGTGTTTTCAGATGCATTACACACCTGTCTCCTAAGTTAAGCCTGCCTGCTCGTTCCCAGCTACCAAGGGATGAGCAAGGGATTCATTTATTGAGACCCTAACTGAACTTTTCATTGTGTTTGTGTCCTTATTACTAGTGGTAAGTCAGTACTTATCACTACTAATAATCAACTTTCCAACATTTGGTTTTCAGCATTGAGGATACGTACTTCTGTTTAAATTACAGTAAATTAAGTTAAGATATTTAGAAATCTGCTAGATTTACTTTGAACAAAACTTTTGATTTTAAAATATTAAAATTTGAACTAAACTGATTATTTAATCCAGATTTTTGATTTTTCTAAATGTGTTGTATTTCCGATTCGTAACGTTTTTGTGCCCCAAAACTAGGGATCCCAGGGAGCTGAATCTGGCTAACTTGACCATACTTACAGTGGCTTAGGTTAGGGTTCAGTGTAGGTCTAGAGGGATACCTGCTCTGAATAAGATTAGGAAGGCAGAGTTGCTTAGATCCCTTAAACTGGGCACAGACAGCTCCAGCAAATGAAGGGGAGGGTGACCCCTTCAACGGCCTCCTAGAGGAGGAGGACAATGACAACATTTGCATTTCTTCCAACACCAGGTTCATAATTCCAGATAATCATATTTATGAGGCCATGCAATGCCCACTTTGAGCTGGCTTTGAATGGCCTCATAGATATGGAATAACGCAGGCAGTGCAAATTACTGCATTGCCTTTCTCTGCGCTAAGGAGGCGTTCTATGGGCCTTGCAGTGAGTGTTCCCACTCAACACCCATAGACTTTGAGCATCCCCAGATTTACAAGACCATGTAAACCCGGGGATGCGCCAAAACCTTATGCTTCACAACTAGGTGAAATAACTTTATTTCTCCTCATTTTTTTTCCTTTTTTTATGTGTGCTGCATTCTGAGGAAAATGCCTCTCAGGATTGTTTTTTGTGCAGGAAGGTGCCCCTTCCCACATAAAAACATTCCTGAATGCAACACAGGCAGCCTTGCACCATGGTGCAATGGTACCTGCTTTGGCACTAGGCTGCTGAAATGGTGCCAGCGCATGAGGACAGGACAGGAATGCGCCTTATACCATAGATACGATGCATACCTGACATTTCACTTTGAGGCAGGGAAGGGCTTCCCTGCACCAAATCCTCATAAATTTGCCCCATAATCTTTTGTATGGGTTAGTATTCTTGTAGGTGAGATATATTTATTTCAGTAAAATTGTTTAGAGCATTGTTAGACATTCTTTGTTTTTTTTTTCTTTTAGAAAGTGGCCTCTTTATGCTGGGCATAGGGGGTAGTGTGGCAATGAAATGATTTGGAAATCCATATGCCTGGTCTTTCAAAACTGCTCCATTGGAGAAGTGAAACATGTAGAGGCGTCTTAGAGGTTTTGGATATTGTTGCGTATCTCAATCTCTGTCATTGTAAATGGACTATCTTTGTGAAGTTGAATTTCTGTGGCCTTTCGCTCTTGTCATTCTTTCCTTGCACCAGAATGATAAGCTAACACTAAAGCTGGAGAGCGAAGGAAATACAGACGGAAGAAATCTCTAGTTTCCAGGGAAAAAACTGAGAAAAGAAAATACCTCTGGAAGTTTAGGCAAATGCACCAAGACTGGTAAAAAGAACAGCAGAAGAAGCAGGAACAAGAAGCACCAGATGGATCCTGAGTGAGAATGCAATATGGAATGACCTAGTAAGCCTCTGAATCACATCCCAGACCTGCTTAAATACGATGAGATCAAAAGATGAGAGGAGATATAATAGGAAGTAATCATAGCCATGTTAACTTATCAAGTTTTTATAGATTTACTAATTAGAAATTGACATGAAATCAATTCCCAGGATTGGTAACTAAATAGTGTCCACAAAGAACTGCTTGAGAGAGGCAGGAGACAAAAATGTTGTAATCCCATCTGCGTTCTATGGAAGTACACCCATAGTCAGCCAAGGAGAAGAAGATGAGTACAGATAACACCAGAAACTGCCCTGCTAACTATGGGAACAAACACTTCATGACCATGTGGCTAGAGTAACTGCACCGGGTGCACAGGCACATAATTGAGACACCCACAACAGGCAAGTGTTGGTAAACCAGACAATTTTGGCTAGTGTGTGTTGAATGGCAATGTAACTGGTATTTTGTTAACAGCCATAGTTATTGGGTGATTCTGCTCAGATACATTCTCCACTTCATTGTTTACTGTTGTGGCCCTTGTGTAGCTACACTTTGAATAGTATTATGTGCTCTACCTGTGGCTACATTTTCTACCGTGTTCTTTATTGTAGGGGTTAACAAGGGTACATGGAGGGATTTGCATTTTTTTGAAGTAGTGAAAGTAAGTGCCTTCATACTGCTACCTGATACAATGAGACTGATGACATATCACCACAACATCAAAAAAGCCTATGGCACAGAGAAAGAGATTAATCAATTAAAATAATACCCAGGTCATAAGCACAATAACAGCAAAATCAGACCATAAAAAGAGTATAAAAATATGCAGTCTGTAAAAGAGCCCTAGAAGGCTTTTAAAAGTGGCGTGAAATGATTAATAATCGACAGTTTCACATACACAGGCACACAAACATGCACACACATATACACACACACAAGCACACACACACATACACACAAACACGTTTCTAAAATAAAAAAATCGATGGCTGAGCATATGGCTTGTGGCGGTTTCTGTGAAAGGGCGTCGGGGCTCCGCCCCCTTTACATTTACAGCAATCCATGCCAAAGCTGTTTAATTAAAATAATACTTACTTGCAAGGGGCAGTGCCTGCACCATTCAGCTTCATTGCGATGTTGTCTACGGCACTTTCACTTTGCCCTTCTTCTTTGCCGGGCTGGCAGCCTCACTGCCCTGAAGGCTGTGATGTCATCAGCTCGGCAAAGACTGAGCATCAAGACACAGTCTCCACCCCTATATGACGTGGAGGTAAAGTGAGCCCCGGGCGTTTCCAATGCAAGCCCTATATCACTAAGCCTCCACGTCAATCAGGGAGTGGAGAGTATTGTCACCCCACCCTTTTCCAACTCATCACAGGGTGGGGTGGGGCCCATTGATTTCTGTGCATACTCTCTCTTCTTTCTTCGTGCGCATTTCTACCAGGCAGTAACGGCATTGTATATGAGGCGGGAGCGTCGTGGAGTGAAGAGCTACAGTCCTCCTGATTGACCTTACTTTGTGACCTTGGCCCCGAGATCAGCTGAAATAAACTAAAGGCAGTAGTCAGAGTCGCGAGAAGAGGCACGAGCCACGGTGTAAAAAAACATATTTAACAACCAGGTAAAATAACTTCACTATTCATAATTCATTTGAGCGTTTTTTGCTATGGTTGCAGATTAAGTGATTACCAGGCAAAACAGGCTTTATTCTACATTGAAATAATGTTTTCACTCTTGGTCTCGCTTTTACTCCACACATTTATGCACACAACCGGGAAAACAGTAGTGTATGTCTTGTCTCTGTTACTGCACTTAAAATCACTGGACTTTGCTGCAAAGGCCTGCATGACTCCTGTTTTATACAAGGTGCAGAAAAACAGGAGCTTGCAACAAACGAAACGGAGTTGCAAAATAGGATTCATTACACGATAAGGTGCCATAAAAGAGGCTCGAATCGAACAAATACTGACTGATCTCGTGTAACCCAGGTTCACCTCTCTCTCCGGCGTGTGCAATGTGCGTCGTCGCTTGTTGGCAGCAATCTGCTAATTGCTTGAGTTTTCCTGCATTGATTGTAGAGCTCCATCAATAGGCCAGTGATTTCATCGGACATGTCCATAAAGCAGCGATTCAGGGAGCATGTGTGGTGTTATCCGCTAGCGGTGCACTGCTCGCTTCTTATTTGTAAACATAGTGCTGTACTGTAAAGAGCTCTCATTTACCACTAGCGGTGCACTGCACACGGTTCTCGTGCACAGTAACAGTGGCCACTATACACAACCTACGTACACAGGCAAGTGGGTGCATTAATACCATTAATGGTGCACTACACGCCGAGGGAAAGATCCAGCTGTCTACACTTTCTCGTTAACATATGGATGCAATACAAACAAATGCTTTTTATAACCCCGGTGACTTCACACACATTTAATGTACACAAGTGGAGTCCGTTGCTCACAGGCCAGATTTCTAAGGAAGACGGGCCCTTTGCTTGCCCTGGGCTGGTATTTAAATAGAGATAATTGGGGATGGACACACTCATATGCCCTGCTGTCACTGCACCTGCTGCACATCTTACGGATGTCCATGTTCCTCATTTCACCTATGTTTCCTTCTCCATGCCTCCACCTTCTCGTCTTCTTCGTCCCTTTCACTGTCTCCTTCTTAGCCCCTTCCTCATTCTCTCTCCTTAGCTCATTCGCTCTCACTTCCCCTCATCTGTCTCTCTCTAGCCATTATAACCTTTCTCCCCGACGTCCTTATTTCTGTCCCTTTTCTCTTCTTTCATTGCCCCTTTTGCTCGTCCTCCTCGCATTTCTCTTTCCCGTTCTTGATTATCCCCTTCAATTCTGTTACTTATTCCTCTCCTGTTCTCTCCTTTCTGCCTTTCGCCTCTCCTTTTATTTCGTCCCTGTCGCCTTTCTTCTCCATGAAGCTCTTTTCCTCCCCTCCCACCCCTCCCCTCCCTCTCTGCATGAGGTGTAAACACAGAGGTAGGCCCCAGGCCCCATTTTGTTGTTTCCTTGTGATTTTTTAATTGACAACTTGCCAGGCATTATTTTTGCTCATCTGTATTGCATTCTTTATTCTACCAGCCTCAGAATAACGTAGAGTGTAGACAAAAATGAAAGTCTTTGACGTTTTGATTTAAAGGTCTTGGCAGCAGCATGATTGCAGAAAATTCAAATATTGTGCACCACAATCTTTGCTTAGTGCATGAGCTTTGCTACCACAAGCAGTCCTTAATTTGTGCAGGTGGTGCCAGATGGTGGGCACTGGCTACGTTTAAGATATTGGGACTTTTTTTTATCAGACTTTGACTCAGAGCAAAATAAAGAAAAGCAGAAAGAAGAAGGAAGAGAAAGGTAGAAAACCAGTCACAAGGGGAAAGCTGTGATGAAAGAGAACCTGCAAGAATGAGGTAAAGGAACTGAAAGCGTATGGTGGTGGAAGAAAGAGGAATAAGGTGGAATCAAGATTAGGCAGCCCTGGTATTCAGCAATACGCCATTCTACAGCCCTGGCAGTAGGCTCCTAAGAAGCCTTTTGCCCTCTACAGTTTTTTACCTTTCTTTTCTCTTCTTTTTTTTTATTTTTTATAAAAGAATCACTGGCAACAAGCAGATAAAAGCATTACCCGATGTTCCATGAAAATTTGTAAAAGGAAAGATTTCTTGAATATTTCTTCATTTGTTTTAAATAAAAGTTAACTGAGTAATTTATATTGAGGCATGATGAATTATTGGGAATTATTTTAACGACAAGGCTTTAAATGCATCCTATCATGTTCAGAGAATGCACTTGCAATGGTTGTAAAGGCTATTCTTGACAACTAACACCATTTTTTCACCTTCTTTATAGTGACTTTCCAGCCAAGTTATTTAATAGTCCATACAATTTAATAGTCCATACAATATCAATGGCAGAGTAGAGTTTTGCGTACCCATCAGCAACTGGTGTTTTCACCAACACTAAGGTTTACATATTTTCTTTCATTATGGACACTTTCTTGTTGCACTTATGTCTTTGCACCTTATGGAAATTTAACAAAAATATTAAACTTAAAAAAAGAGACAATGACGGTAAGCAATGATAAGCACTGTCAAGCACAGCACATTTTATCTTTCAAAGTTATGGATTATTGCAGGAAAACCAATCAGTGGAACATTTAGCATTTTATGACCCTCTTCTTTTTTAAGGTCTTATTCCCAATAACAGTTTGCTATGTTTGCCCTCGCAAGGAAGCATTTGCCAAACAAAGCAGTCTAATGTCCAAGACTAGCAAACCCTGCCCACCTCAAACCATGCGCGGCCTTTCGTTTCGTTTCTACCATGCCTCCCTCCATATACAAAAGAAACACACACACACTTCTGTGTGTGCAGGGCTTTAAGTGGGATGAAAAAACTGGGGGGGGTCTCTTGTAGGGGCAGCCGATGTAATTATGAGCGTGGCTTAAAACTGTTAAGCTAAAAATCTGTACTTAGCATAGTGTGCTGCCCCACTGGTATTGTGCTTCTTCTGTCATTGCCTCCAGATACATAATACGAGTGACATTAAACCTACAACCAGCCAGGACTATAGGCTTTGTCAATGGTTGTAAGTTGCATAAGATACATAAGAACAAACTGCAGCATTTTCATTATTATATACAATGAAAACATAGGTGGTTCAGAGATGTGTTACAGGTGGGAAACACTTAGAGGGCCTGTTTCCGTTGGTTGTTATTGCTTGGCGGTCATTTTGCAAGCAGACCAGTTTGAGGAATGGGCACATTTTTTGATTTGATTCTAATGTTTTCTTCACACTTGTGCTTCAAAATGCTATATTTGGATCCCCTTTTTTCAACAATTTGCAGTAAATATGTGGTGTAAAACCCACCATTCGAATCCATTTTTTTCAAAATTTTCTTGCGGGGGGAGAACCCCCCCGCACCCTCCTTTTGCAGTTCGGGCTCGCTTGCTTCGCTCGCTCGCTTATTACATTAGGGTACAACATTTTTCGCCTCACTACTTTCAAAATCCACCAGCCGCCACTGCAAGGAAGCTAAAGGCGTGGATAACAATGGGAAAATAGGTAGCTAATATATACGCATTTGAAAATGACAGACAAGCCTGTGGCTTTGCAAGGAAAGAAGAGGAATGAAAAACACCAAGAAAATAGTGGCCAAATAAATATAAATGATTTCACAAAACAGCAGTTAAGCACATGATAAGGAAAAAGGATGTGTGGTAGACAATATATGTAAATAGCTGCCTGTTCTGGGTTCCATTACCAACAAAGACATGTAGTAGGTCAGGCCAATGGTAGCACAAATATAAACCCAAACCGATGCTAGGCCTACCCACAAGCCCTTAAATCACCAGCACAGCAGTAGTAACAATGTGAAAAATCATTTAAAATATAAAATGTCTTTAGGTCTACAAGGGCCTGCATAAATGCTAGCAGCATCAAAAGGGCATGAAACCTGGAGCCCATCAACAAGCAATTACAGACAGAACAATACCTTAAACTTGGCATGCATTCAAGGCCTTCCACGGGCCCTTAAACATCTCAAACCCAGCAATGGTTAAAATTTAAAAAATGATTAAATTAGTTAAAAGAAGCATCTGTGGCCTACAGAAGATCATAGTGTAATGACAATATATAAGGCCATAAAAGTAAAAGGGATAAATATATGGACAGGCCCTCACCACCCTCACAAATGCCCATCGCCCTTACACTCATGTCTCCTACTCCCCCACATAGGCACGCCCTGCATCCCATTGTCGAAACTCCAGAAATGTACAACAGACAAATAAAATGAAATAATCCCAAACATAGTAAAGTCCCAACCACACCAACTCCTTGAATACAAAAATGGGATTAATTTAATTGGCAATGTCCCCCACTGGTTATCCTCTTACATATCCACTCAACAGCAGTACTTCCACACATGCACCAGTACATTTCTAAGCTCCTAGACACCTGCAGCGTCCTCATAGGTCCTAAGATACAATTTCAACTTCTACATGGAGCTTGGTACCTGACTTGTGTACTACAGCACCAAACATCAATGCACTGATGACATCTAAATTTACATGACAGTCTAATCCTCCTGACATTCAGCTTTTCAAGCACTGTCTGTACCTTTCCATTTTCTGGATCCCTCTGAAACTCAAACACACCAAGACCTAATTCCTCCTATTCATCCAACTCTTTAATATTGCCTACCACCAAGCCACTTGTCAATCAAAACCAAACTCTCCCAGGAGGGATACATCACCAAGAAGTCCAACATGGCTTTTCACCAGCTCTGTCTTCTAAAGGAACTTACTCTGTTACTCTCTGTAAGCTACTTCAGATCTGCCATTCAAGCCATCATAAACTTTAATATGGATTAAGGTGATTCCCTCCCCCATAACCTCCAAGACGCCGCACTAGATGTCCTGAAAATGCTATATGTGCAACACCTAAGCTTATCATGGGGTGATGAAACTCAAAAACATCAGCTCCACCCTGATGGAACTCCACTCACTTCTTTACTGGTCTTATCACATTCAATTCTAATTGTGTTGTTTACAAAGCATTAACGAGTTGCACCCCATCCTACTTGCTCACTATGGCACTTGCCTGCAGCAACGGTACTGCCAGAATGGATACAAAGAAATGCATCCACAGGTATTAGGAGGACCTTAACTCCCCTTTAATTCAGGAAGACACATGCCTCAAAGGAGACTAGGCTGTAGAAAGTCCAGTTCCTTCTCATAATACAGCATCTCCCCAGAAAACACTGTGTGATTGTTATTTTTTCATTAGCCCTGTAGAAGGCCACCCATGATGTTAGCCCTGTACAAGACTACCCCCGAATATACTAAATCCCTGTGAATGCAACACCACATGCATAACTAGATGCATACCTGCAAGCACTGGGTTTGGATGTTTCTTCCTCCATCATGTGGAATCAAGCCATGGCCCATGACCCCCTGTCTGAGATACTGTTAAATACGCCAAAAGAATGGGAGAAAGTAAGTAAATTCTGACTCAGAAAATACCGGGATACCGATACAACCGCACAAGAGTTTGGCCTGCCTGTATTAGTTCAGAGAAAAACTATTCTTAGTTTGAAGGTGTTGGTTGTAAACCCCTCATAGGGATTTCTCTAAAAAGGTTGGTAATCTTCACCCACATCTTGTGGCATCGTTCATCATAAGGTGCCTTGTCTTCATGACCGAGTTCTTTTGCTTCATGATATGCTTCAGAGGAGAACTTCTGTGAGGTTGTAATTTAGCCTGAGTATTAACATCACACTTCTGCACAGATTTATCGTAAAAACTCTGATGATGTACTAGAAAGATGAACCTACCTCCATGCTGCAGAAGTAAAGGATAAGGACAATCATTAAAATTGTGTTGAGGGTGGTGAATAATTCGCCACTTTTAATCTTCAACCCTCTTTCACATGATTAAAGTAAACGTATGTGGAAATGTATTAAGAGCTCCTACAGTTAATTATTCTACATGTTTCATCCTTCTCTTAGCCTTTCCTGGGCCCTAGGTGTTTATTTGGGCAGATCATCTCTGTAGTTGTCCCTATCCACTCCTCTACTAAGCCCTAGCACATAAAGAGAAATAGAACCATGCACCTTCATTGTAGTGTCTAGTCAGAGGAATTGTAGTAATGAAAACATTTTCGCTATTTTTGGCTTGTGCATTATTCTATGTAAGTTAGCATTCGCGGCACCATTTTATGTTTGGCCGCCATTTTGAGCCATGCTCAAAACTGCTTTTTGTCTCCTCGAGAGAACAGGTTGTGGAAAGTTTCATTTCTCCAGGGTTGGGCCTTGCTCTGCTAATGAATACACTGTTCTTATTAGCGCATACCTTTACAACAAGATAGAGGCCTTCTCCCACTAGTCCAGTGGCGGGCACGGACAGAACGACCTTGGGTAGGAGATAATGTGTGCCCGGCCTCACAATCAAAACCTATTCTTCCGTACTCCTTTGTCTAGCTGCATCTGCTTGGAAAATTCCATTATGGGCGTGCCTTCACTGGTTCTGAAATGTACATAATGTATCGTTATGTTTGCTGATGCCAGTCCCTCTCTGCAGCATTCTTAGAGACTAGGCAGACCGAGCTCCGCTCGAGCGTATCTGAATAAACATATATTGGTTTGTATTCTCTACTGTCTGACCAACTCTTCATTTGTATGGAAGGCTGAGAGGTGGTCGCGAGTGACCCTGGTGACCCTAATCGGATCACTTCCTTCAGTTGGCACCCGAACAGGGACTCCTTCGGGTGACACGTCCCCTCCCGTGGACCGGTGGGGAAATCGGGGCTATAGTCGGGTCGGACGGACCAGGGATCCCTGCATGAGAGAGTTCCTGTAACTCGCAGCTGCCCTTTCTGTCCTGCCGGAAAGTGTCTCGCCCAGTGGTCATCCCGACTGGGGTCCTGAACGGCGAAACCCTTGGATCTGACCGTTTGGTCCGAAGAATCGGCAGTGGAGAATAACTTTGTTTTGACCTGCATGCATCAGGTGAATTTGTTTTGGTTCTTTGTGGATATGGTACTATTTTGGTTTGTATTTGGTACGGTCTGAGGACCGATTTTGGGTAAAAAATGTTTGCAAATACTTTGCCAGGCGTAAGTAGTGAACTTGTTTTCTTTTGAGATTGCCTGGAATAAGTAAACTGGTTACTTTGTGCTGTTGTTGTTGTTCTGCTGATACTCAACTGGAGGAAAGTCAGCCAGCGCCTCCAGAAGGCACTCCTAATATTGATATGTATGTGAAACATGTCCTTGGCCCTATTATGTTTACTACGTTATGGCACAAATATATGAGGGACAATGCCGAATTGCGGTGGCCATTGACGGGCACTTTTGATGAACAAAAAATTGGGTTTTTACAGGAGAAATTGTTTGCGAAGTAGGCAGTCTATGTTTGATTCTCTTCAAACGTGGCAAAAGGAAGCTAAACAGAGGCGAATGAAAGCAGAGAAAGAGGCTCGGAAGGGGAGAATGCAGACGTTGACTCAGAAGGCTGTAGCACATGATAGAGAGAAACAAGAGATGGGAATTGAACGTGAAAATAGGAGGTTTCGATTACAGGTTGATAAATCTTATGTAGCCCAAGAAGAACATGATACTTTTGTGGAGGAATTGTTAGATAGTTGACCCCCACCTCCGTACGCCCCTCAAAAGATATATCCCACTTTTCCCTTGCCCTCACAGCCGCCTGTTACTATCGCTCCTACTGTCTCTGTTCCTGTACCTGCTGCTGCTTTTTTGACAGCTGTGGCATTGGCTACTTCTCCTCTTTACCTTTCTCTTGCTTCCTTTCCGCCTGCAGCAACTGGAACTGTTAGCACCCCCCCTCACGCCCATTGTTTCAGCATCTTTCTCACCAGCCATTTCCCCTGCGACGCAGCCCTCAGCATCACTGATACCTGTCACTCCAGTTGCCTCTCCTTTTCTGGTTTTTCATCCCCCAGTTTCCTCGAGTGATGGGATGCCAATGTGTGGGTTTGGAGATGGAGATTGGATGAAGTTTAAAGAGTGCATGGGTCCGTATGTGCGATCTGAAGTGGGAGATGCAGAGAAAAGGGTAGTGGCTAACCAGGTTGCGCAGTGGGCCCAAAACCCGATTTACAGTGTGGAAGATGTGTGGAATGTGATGAAACATTATGAGCCTTTTGTACAACAGCATGCCCATAAGCATATGTCTGCTACTCTGATTGGTCTTTGGGAGCAGTGTTTCAAAGATGCAGCGCCACAGATTTTGTATGATATTAAGGATCGTGTATATGTCAGTAATATGGGGCCTGATCAAGTTTTTAGTAGTATTTCGATGTTGATTGCTTACCGGGGTAGGCTACTGGAGAAGAGCCCCATTCCGGTATCTCAGTTTCCAAAGCGGGATGTTCATCCTATATGTCACCCTGAAATACCAGAACTGAGGGATCAGCACAATGTTGTTACTAGACCAGGTGTAGCGGCCTGTTTCCAAGAACAATAGATTTATACTCTGTGGAAAAGGAGTGAAGTTTTGTCCCTTAAGACTCAATTACCTAGGAAAAATCCTACTGCATATTATAAAGAGTTGACTGAAGCAGCCTCTTCCACAGTAATGACGCTTGCGGATATTGAAATGTTTTTTGGTCTACTGGTTCCTGTTGATATTTGGAGGCAGGTGCACGCACAAGATCATGTAGCGGAATTGGGTGGTACCTGGGATCAAATGAAAGTATGGGATGAGGAGAGAAAGCCTGGCGATAAACCTAAGGTGGAGATACTTACCTTGCAAGGCCGCATTATCACATATATGCATTCTCTTATTCCACTGAGAAAGGTTGATTGGGACAAATTAACGGCTTGTTGCCAGAAGAAAGATGAGAGTGTGTCAGATTTTTTCACTCAGTTTGAAGATGTGTTTTTGGATTGTAGTGGGCAGGATTTGTCTGTTGAGGGAGGTGTCAGGTTGTCAATACATTGGTTTACAATTTGCTTCCCAAGATTGCGTCTCGATTGCAGGCTTCCGAAAGTACTTGGTCCACCTCTTCCCCTTATGTTATTTTGAATATGGCGCAGTATTATGAGCACAGGGAAAATGAGGATAAGGAAAGAACAGAGAAGAAGCATAAGTATTTGAAGACAAAGGTGTTGTTGCAGCAGGTTTCTAGAGGGAATGGAGGGGGGACGTGGTGGTTTGGCCTGACAGCTTCCACGCACTAGTAGGCAGCCGAATACTATGCCTTTAGGGCCAAATGTGCGTATTGTACGGGGGAAGGACACTGACGTAGCGAGTGTCCTGTGTTGTTACAGAAGGTGGCGGCCCCCAGAGAACGAGGTTTTCGTGGATGAGGTTGTGGAGCTGGAGGAGCGGACAGGGTTCAAAATGCTGCAGCCTCACAGGGTCATTCTGATAATAATTACTTTGATGACCCTCAGGGTGGACAGTATTAACATGATAACTACGACACAGATGAGGTGACAGGAATGTCTTACAGCTAGGACAGCCAGGGATAGAGTGAGGGACCAGTTTTGATACCTGTAGACCAATGCAGTCCTTATGTTACTACGGATTTGAATGGCTCGGCTAAGGAATTCTTGGTGGATACCGGTGCAACAAACAGTTCTATTTCTCGTTCTTTGGTCCCTGGGGCGGCTCAGTCTGGTCATAATAATGTTTCGGTAGGTTTTTCTGGTGTACCGGTTGTGAGCCCCATTTCAAGACCTCTTGCATTGTCCTTTCACTGTGGATTCTCCATTCTTACTGACATCTAATTGTGGAGAGAATTTGATGGGTTTGGATTTGTTGAAGAAATTGCATGCTATAATATATTACTCCCCGGCAGGTGTTTACATGACAATTGGTCCAGATGTGGCACGTGCTAACCAGTGTCTGTCCAAAGATGCGCCTCTTCCAGCTGAGTTTAAAGATGTGCCGCCCACTTTGTGGGCCACAGGTGACACAGATGTGGGACTGTTACAGATACTGCCGGTTTCGATCACAGTTAAAGACAATGCTATTTTGCCTCGTATCCCTCAGTAAAAAATACCGCAGGCAGGTGAGCGAGCTCTATTGCAAATTGTGCAGGATCTGATTGAGAAAGGAGTGGTTGAGGAGACAACTGCTAATATTTGTAATAGCCCTATTCTTCCCATTCTAAAATGGACACCTTCGGGTTCCCCTGATGATCATGCAGATGTCTATCGTTTTGAGATTGATTTGCGCGAAGTTAATAAAATAGTAGTTCCCCCGTTTCCTGTGGTCCCCGAAATTACTACTATTTTAATAATGATTCCTTCTACTGCCAAATTCTTCACTGTCATCGATTTGAAAAACGCATTCTTCAGTGTTCCTATCCATCCAGATTGCAGGTATTTGTTCAGTTTTACACTAGCTGGCAGAAGTTTTAGATTCTGTCGTGCTCCTCAGGGCTATACTGAGAGCCCCAGTATCTATAGTCAAGCCCTAAAGAGCCAATTGGATTCCCTTTCGCTCCCTCCAGGTAAAGTATTGGTTCAGTACGTTGACGATCTCCTCATTGCTTCTGACACAGAACAAGGTTGTAGGGATAGTACAGTGAAATTGTTGTTGCATTTGGCTCAGCACGGACATAAAGTGCCCCTTTCCAAATTTCAGTATTGTCCACAGGAGGTCACCTATTTAGGTCACCTACTGTCGAAGGAGGGTAGGAGATTGACTCCTGGGCGCATCAGTACCATTGTTAAAATGCCCATCCCACAGACTCAGAAAGATGTGCGTGCTTTTATAGGTATCACTTCCTATTGTCGGCAGTGGATACCTGGCTATTCCTTACTAATAAAACCCCTGCTCGCCCTAACGCTAAAAATGTGCATGGGACTTTGCCTTGGATGCCTGACTGCCAGCAGTCTATTGAGTAATTAAAAACTGCGCTTTGTTTGGCTCCAGTACTCGGCACTCCAGACTATACTAAACCATTTGTGTTGTACGTTCATGAGATGACTGGCTGCGGGCTTTCTGTTTTAACACAAAGATTTGGAGATAAGCAATGGCTGTGTGCTTATTTCTCTGCTGTTCTTGACCCTGTCGCACAAGCCCTCCCGAGCTGTCAAGTAGCGGTTGCGGGTGTGGCTGTCTCTATAAGACAATCGGCTGGACTCGTACTTAATACTGACCTCACAGTCATGGTACCCCATGCTGTGGATACACTTTTGAATAAGACAAAGACGCAGCACCTCACCAGTGCACGGCTAACTGGCTATGAATTGACCTTGTTTGCCAAACATATTATGATTAAAAGATGTGCCACTCTGAACCCACCCACGTTACTACCCCTCCCTTCTGAAAATGATGAAAATGAGAAACATGATTGTATCTTCCGGACGGAAGAAGAGACGAAAGGACGGGTATATTTGACTGATGTTCCCTTATCTGACCCACAAGGGGAACTATATGTAGATTGCTCTTGTTTCAAATTACCAGATGGCACTACAACTGCTGCTTATGCTATCACTACATTGAGTACAGTCGTAGAGACCTTACAAGTCCCTTATCAGTCAGCCCAAGCAGCTGAGTTAGCTGCCCTTATTCGAGCTTGCGAATTGAGCGAGGGACTGGTTGTCAATATTTATACTGACAGCCAGTATACCTTCGGGGTCGCACACAATTTCGGGCGACTCTGGGCTGAGAGACGGTTCCTTACTTCCCATAGTACAAAAATCCAGCATGGTCTCCTTATATTGAGGCTTTTGTCTGCTTTGACACTCCCTAAGAAGTTGGCAATAGTGAAGTGTAGCGCCCATAGCAAAATTACTGACGATGTAGGGAGGGGGAACGCTTTTGCTGATCAAACAGCTAAGGAAACGGCATGGACAAAAATGAAGAGAATGTTTGTGGCTAGGCCTGCTCGGTGGGTACCTGAAGTTATAATGTTTGAGAATACCCCTGACAATGTGAAAGAAATACATAGATAGGCCACAATAGAAGAGTTAGCAGTGTGGCAAGAAAGTACAGCACAATTGAACGATGAGGGATGTTGGATTGATAAGTCAGGAAAGCAGAGATGGATGTTTCCAGATGCATATGTTCTCCCTGTAGTCACAATGGCCCATGGCCCAGCCCATATTAGCGCTAAAGGTATTTGCAAGCGGTTAGACCCTGTATGGCAGAATGACAACATCCCAAAAACAGCTGCACATTTAGTGAAATACTGTATGGTGTGTATGATGCACAATCCTGGAATGGGTACCCCTACACCACCGGGTAATTTTGCACCACCTATTTTCCCCTTTGAGGTCCTTCAGATGGACTACATCGAGCTAGACAGATGCAACAATTTGAAGTATGTGTTGGTGGTTGTTTGTGCATTTATTAAATGGATTGAGGATTACCCCACTAAAGACAATACAGCTATTAGGACCACAAAGGTACTCCTGAAGGAGTTCTTTCCTCGTTTCGGCTTGCCCCGTTTGATTTGGAGTAATAGCGTAAGTCATTTTAATGCCAAGGTCATTCAGTTAATTTGCAATGTTTTGCACATAAAACAAGTTTCATGCTGCAAATCACCCACAGTCAGCAGGATTAGTTGAGAAGTTCAACGGTACTTTCAAACTGATGTTGGCAAAGATTCAGGGGACAACAGGGTTACAATGGCCAGATGCTCTACCATTAGCTCTTTTGTCAACAAGAACAACAGCACATTCTAGAACAGGATTGTCCCCGTACGTTTTGTGGCACTTCTTTCCTTTTTTAATTATGCATCCCTTTGGCCGGCCTATTGATGAGGGGGAACGGCCCTTTGCACCACTGCGTTCAATGAAGGGTTGGTCGACAAAGAGTAAAATAATTGGCATATTAATAGTTGTGATTGCACTAGCAACAATACTTGGAATATCCTAGTTTTTAGAGGAGAAGTTTCCTGCACATTCCTTTGTTGGTACAACTCCCGCTCCCCCTGAGCACATTTTTGTTACTTTAGACCCTCACAAAGAAGCGCATAGAAAGTCCTACACCGACAATGTATTTATATACAAATGTTGTATCAGGCTCAGAATGTGTCCAATACCACTAATTGTTGGGTTTGTGGGTTACTTCCTTCGGTCACTCATAAGAGCGACAATTTGTTGTCAATGCCCCTGTCGTATACTGGCAGCTGCAATAGGTGGTATGAATTGTTTCGACTGGTGTACTTCCAATTTCATCTTTCTACGTTGGGTATGACATCTTCTGATTTTTACACTGCAATTGATTATTTACGCTTTTACTAAGGGTTTACCCCCATAGGACCGGCAGGACAAGGGACTCTAGGCACATTGTCCTCAAAGTCATGTTTCAATACGTATCATAAGGTAAAGGATAATGCCTGGTTTCGAATGGAAACGGCTGATTTCCAATGGTTTAACACATCAGAGTACATTCAATCCTTCCAAGCTCGCAATATTACCAAAGATAAGCCGATACCTGTATCAGGGATAAATAAGACAGCTAGTTTTTGTGTCCAAGGGTCTGTGGAGATAAAGGTGGGGGACAATAAATGTAATTTCACCTACAGATTGAATACGACTAATAGTCCGCCTTTGATTCTACCCCATAATGTTTATTTTGTCTGTGGATCACAAGCTCACGTCTGGCTCCGAGGGGATGTTCTGGTACATGTTATCTCTCTTTTCTTCCTCCCCCTTTATATGTTGCCCCGTCCAACTATCACAAAACCCACCGACTGCAACATAGAAGTCCATTTCTGTCCCGAGTCAAGACGGTTGTTGGTACGAAAGATATAGATCAGACCGACACCACCGCACAGTAATTTGAGGATGCTGTGAAATGACTACTACCTTATTGGGGCCCCATGGCTAATAGCCTTCAAATTCTTCAGCTGACAAGAGTTGTTGAGGGGGTTATCTATACGACTGCTGGGATAATGACAAATATCACTGCTGAGCTCCAGGCTACGAGATTAGTCACTTTGCAGAACAGGATGATGCTAGACTTCATCCTTGCAGATAGGGGAGGTGCCAGTTGCATCATCAGCAGCAGCTGTTGTGTTTACATACCTGATAACGCTCCCAATGTTTATTTAGCTATACAAAAATTACATAGACTATCTGCTGAAATACATCAAGAAGTAGGTACTTGGACACTGTTGGGTTGGTTTTGGAACACGCTAACTTCCTGGGGTTGGAAGATCCTCATTTTCTTGTCCATAGCTGCCAGTATCTTCTTCACATGTTGCCTCTGCATACAGTGTCTCCCAGCTTGTTGTTCCTATTGTGTTAATAGCCTCACTGCCAAACAGAAAATGTCAATTCATGATACTAATGCTGCAATTATGCTACAGAAGGACATTGATGATTTAATGCAGATTGACAAAGGTATTTTTGAGACCACATCTTTCCTTGCAGCCTCTATTCCCGACACTGAATATATGGATTGTTCTGAATACTGACGTTCCTTTGCCTATGAAAATGTTATATTATCTTTGATAATTTCCTGAAAAATTGTTAGCTCATGCTAAAAGGAGGGTCTGTTGTAATGAAAACTTTTCGCTATTTTTGGCTTGTGCATTATTCTATGTCGGTTAGCATTCGCGGCAACATTTTATGTTTGGCCGCCATTTTGAGCCATGCTCGAAACTGCTTTTTGCCTCCTCGAGAGAACGGGTTGTGGAAAGTTTCATTTTTCCAGGGTTGGGCCTTGCTCTGCTAATGAATACACTGTTCTTATTAGCGCATACCTTTCCCACAAGATAGAGGCCTTCTCCCACTAGTCCAGTGGCGGGCACGGAGCGAACGACCTTGGGTAGGAGATAATGTGTGCCCGGCCTCACAATCGAAACCTATCCTTCCGTACTCCTTTGTCTAGCTGCATCTGCTTGGAAAATTCCATCATGGGCGTGCCTTCATTGATTCTGAAATGTACATAATGTATTGTTATGTTTGCTGATGCCAGTCCTTTCTGCAGCACTCCTAGAGATTAGGCAGACCGGGCTCCGCTCGAGCGCATCTGAATAAACATATATTGGTTTGTATTCTCTACTGTCTGACTGACTCTTCATTTGTATGGAAGGCTAAGAGGTGGTCGCGAGTGACCCGGGTGACCCTAATCAAGTCACTTCCTTCAGAGTCCCCCTTGCATCGGTCTGATGTACTGGAACCTTTAATGCTATTTGCTTTTTGGCTGACACTAAACACATAGCACAACACTTAGGGTACCGTGTCTTCCTTCTCATTCATGCCGATATTGCCATGAAGAGTTACTGTTGTCTCCTGTGTAGGGATGGAGAGAGACTGTTCTTATATGGTGTAGAGCTGCTTGATGTAGCAGCTAGCGCCTTGATTTGGCAGAGTGCTCCATAAAAGCCACTTTTTTTTTAGCCTAATCTGGTATTTCATTGATTTTGTTTGTGGGGTGTCACCTCGTTGTGCTGTAAACAGTCATGTTGATGGACAGGTAAGTGCCCATTGTTACTGTTTTCTATTGTGCAGCAATAGGGATGGGAAATAAAGTGAATGCATTCCAGAGAAAGTTGCACTTGTGTCCAGCTCTCAGAAATGCTTTAACGGTATGTATGTTGAAAGGGGAGGAACCCACTGACATCATCATACCTCTCATGTCTATCAGAATTAGTAATTTAACCCAATGGATTAGGGAACCCCCATTTGATAAATCTTTCATTGTGGAGGGCACATAAGTTCAATACTTAAACCCATCAAAGAGCGCACAACATGCTATGTGCAATGGTGGTACAGTATGACGAGCAACATTTTCAATGCAGAATGCATTCATGTTCATTCTTAAATCTGCTCGTTATCTTTATTCGGGGCAAGCACATAAATAATGTTTATTCTTGACATAGTGTTTATCTAAAGCAGCAAATGTTGTTGGATCGGTTAGACAAATTACAATTTTGTCAAACCGCGGAGACGTCTTTTCATAGTGCATGGTGTTCAGTTTCAAAAAGTTGTGTTATTTGTCATACTGTCTTGACTGTTTTCTTTAGTCCAGAGGCTAAAATGAGACAACTGTCCCAGTGGGAATTTATACCAGCGTCGTATCTGATTTTTCTTCCTGTCAAATGTATCATTTTCTGCTTAAGCACCAGTTTCTGCCTCGTGTGTGCACCATCAGAGGTGGTGTGCTAAAGGATTATTTCTTCCTCGAGAATTCTTTTAGACGAGTGACATATGGTGCTGTCAAAGTAGGGCACGATGCAGCCGGGACTAGTAAAAGGAGGAAAGGAACAATAACATTCTTGTATTTTTCATGGCAACCGTTCATACTCAATAAAGTGCGCACACATTTTGCCTCAGGAAAGGGAAAGATTTGCAATTGTAAAAATTGGTGTAATTACAAAACTACAATAATAGGAAGGCGCCCGAATAATAATGAATAGTGATGTTCTGTGAACGGCATATTTTTTATATGGAGATTGTTGGGCATATTTACAAGGCCTTATCGCCACCACAACGTCACTAAAAGTGACGTTGTGGTGGCGATAGGGGCTTTGCCTTATTTACAAAGCAGTATTAAGCCACCTAACGTGGCTTAACGCTGCCTTGTAAATAAGGCACCCTTTTAGCTGTACTTAGCGTGAAAGGGGAGGGCAATGGGTGTTGCTGTGGGCGTTCCACAGCAACAGCCATTGATTTTGCAGCTGCCCCCTATTTATAAGGGTGGCGTAAATAGGAGGCAGCGCCAAAATTAAGACCAGGGAAAACCTGGTCTTAACCCTTTCAGTGCTCATGACGGAATGGTTCCGTCATGAGCACAAGTTCCAGTGTGCTCATGACGGAACCATTCCGTCATGAGCACATGCTCAGAAAATCCCTCTGCTGCAGACAGCAGGGGGATTTCCCATTTTTTATGCCTGGGGAGGTGGGGAAGAGCTTCCCCAACCTCCCCAGGACTCTTTTGAATTTCGTTGCAATGAAACGAAACTGAAACTTAGTTTCAGTTTCAGTGTTTCAGTGCTCGTGGGGCTATCTCAGCCCCCCGAGCACCGAAAAAGATGGGAGAGGTATTGTCGGAATGGGGAGAATCTCCCCTTTCCAATGGTACCCTTCCCTAGTGGATCCCTGCTTGGGGATCACCGCAGGGGGGCGATCCCCAAGCAGGGATCCACCCACTAGACACCAGGGAGGGGGGAGCGGCCCCTGGGCAAGGGCCTTTGCTCCCCCCATATATTAGTTTGGGCACCATAGTCTTTCTGCCCCCCCTGGGGGGCAGATGGGGGTGGTAGCCCCCAATCTGCCACCCCGGAATGGGCGGAAATCCCACTAGAAGCCAGGGATTATTTTTTTTTTATTGACGTTGGGGTGGGGGCTGCCCAAAAAGGCCATGGCAATGCCCCCACCTCCCCCCCAGAGAAATGTCAGTCTTTCTGCCTCCCCAGGGGGCAGACGGGGGCAGTAGCCCCTAATCTGCCCCCCGGGGGGGCAGAAAGCCCACTAGAAACCGGGGATTTTTTTTTTTATTGACGGAGTGGGGGCTGCCCAAAAAGGGCATGGCAATGCCCCCACCGATCCCCCCAGAGAAATGTCAGTCTTTCTGCCCCCCAGGGGGAAGATGGGGGCGGTAGCCCCCAATCTGCCACCGGGGGGGGCAGAAAGCCCATTAGAGACCAGGGATTTTTTTTTTATTGATGTTGGTGTGGGGGCTGCCCAAAAAGGGCATGGCAATGCCCCACCCCCCCCGGGAGATGTCAGTATTTCTGCCCCCCCAGGGGCAGATGGGGGCAATAGCCCCTGATCTGCCCCCGGGGGGGCAGAAAGCCCACTAGGCACGAGGGATTTATTTTTTATAATGTAGGGGTGGGGGCTGCCCAGAATGGGCATGATAATGCCCCACCCCAAAAACAATTACCACAGTCTTTCTACCCCTCCCCAGAGGCATATTGGGGCAATAGCCCCATATTTGCCACCAGGGGGGCAGAAAGCCCACTAGGCCTCAGGATTTTTTAAAATTTTTATTCAGGGTTGAGGTCAACCCAGAATGGGCATGCCAATGCCCACACCTCCCCACAAAAGTGCCACAGTTTTTCTGCCCCCCCGAGGGGCGGATCAAGGCAGTGGCCCCTGATCTGCCCCCGGGGGGGGCAGAAAGCCCACTAGGCACCAGCGATTACGCTGGCTTTTTTTATGCGTGGGGGTGGGGGCTGCCCAGACTGGGCATACCAATGCCCCCACCCCCCAAAATCATAGCCAGTCTTTATGCCCCCCTTGGAGGCATATCGGGGTAACCCCCACCCGATTCCCCCTCAGGGCGGCAGAAAGCCCACTAGGCATAGACTTCTTTTTAGCAATTTGCCTACCTGTGGATTTTGGGCCCTAGCGCAGCCGGCACATAGGGAAACCTAGTAAACCTATACATTTTTGAAAACTAGACACCCAGGGAAATCCAGGATGGGGTGACTTGACTGGCTCTCACCAGGTTCTGTTACCCAGAATCCCTTGCAAACCTCAAAATTTGTAAAGAAAAAACACATTTTCCTCACATTTCTGTGGTGGAAAGTTCTGGAATCTGTGTGGATCCACAAAATTCCACACACCCTACATTCCCCAAAGTCTTCTGAGAAAAATGGTACCTCAATTGTGTGGGTGGGTCAAGTACCCGAGACAGGCAAGGACCCAAAACCTATTGCGGCAACATCAAAATTACCTATCACAAAACAACCTGGTTTTACAAGGGGGGTCCCATGAGTTTTTGGCCCCGGGCTCAGCGGCCATCTAGGGAAACCTACCAAACCCACACATTTCTGAAAACTAGACACCCAGGGAGTTCAGCAGGTATGGCTTGCGTGGGTCCCCCAAACTTTCTACCCAGAATCCTCTGCAAACCTCAAATTTTGCTGAAAAAAAATAAAACTTTTCTCACATTTCTGTGTGGGAAAGTTGTAGGATCACCGGGCTGACACAAATTTACTAACACCCAGCGTTCCCCCAGGTCTCCCGATAAAAATGGTGCCTCACTCGTTTGGGAGGCCTCACGAGTGAGGCAGCATTTTTATCGGGAGACCTGGGGGAACGCTGGGTGGTAGGAAATTTGTGTCAGCCCGGTGATGCCACAACTTTCCCACACAAAAATGTGTGGAAAAAGTGGTTTTTTTCAACTAAAATTGAGGTTTGAAGGGGATTCTGGGTAAGAAAACATTGGGGGATCCACGCAAGCCATACCTCCCTGGAACCCCCTGGGTGTCTAGTTTTCAGAAATGTGTGGGTTTGGTAGGTTTCCCTAGCTGGCCGCCCAGCACGGGCCAAAACCGAGGTGACCCCCTTGCAAAACCAGGTCGCTTTGTGATAGGCAATTTTGATGTCGCCTCAATACGTTTTGGGCCCTTGCCTGTCGCTGGTACTTGGGCCTCCCACACGAGTGAGGCACCATTTTTATCGGGAGACCTGGGGGAACGCTGGTGGTAGGGAAATTTGTGTCAGCCCGGTGATGCCATCAACTTTCCCACACAAAAATGTGCGGAAAAAGTGATTTTTTAAGCTAAAATTGAGGTTTGCAGGGGATTCTGGGTAAGAAAACGTTGGGGGATCCATGCAAGCCATACCTCCCTGGAACCCCCCGGGTGAGTAGTTTTCAGAAATGTGTGGGTTTGGTAGGTTTCCTAGCTGGCCGCCGAGCACGGGGCCAAAACCCAGGTGACCCCCCTGCAAAACCAGGTTGTTTTGTGATAGGCACTTTTGATGTCGCCTCAATACGTTTTGGGCCCTTGCCTGTCGCGGGTACTTGGGCCTCCCACACGAGTGAGGCACCATGTTTATCGGGAGACCTGGGGGAACGCTAGGTGGTAGGAAATTTGTGTCAGCCCGGTGATGCCACAACTTTCCCACACAGAAATGTGTGGAAAAAGTGATTTTTTCAGCTAAAATTGAGGTTTGTAGGGGATTCTGGGTAAGAAAACGTTGGGGGATCCACACAAGCCATACCTCCCTGGAACCCCCCGGTTGTCTAATTTTCAGAAATGTGTGGGTTTGGTAGGTTTCCCTAGCTGGCCGCCGAGCACGGGGCCAAAAACCCAGGTGACCCCCCCCTTGCAAAACCAGGTCGTTTTGTGATAGGCAATTTTGATGTCGCCTCAATACGTTTTCGGCCCTTGTCTGTCGCGGGTACTTGGGCCTCCCACACGAGTGAGGCACCATTTTTATTGGGAGACCTGGGGGAACGCTGGGTGGTAGGAAAGTTGTGCCAGCCCGGTAATGCCACAACTTTCCAACGCAAAAATTTGTGGAAAAAGTGATTTTTCAGCTAAAATTGAGGTTTGCAGGGGATTCTGGGTAAGAAAACACTGGGGGATCCATGCAAGCCATACCTCCCTGGAACCCCCCGGGTGTCTAGTTTTCATAAATGTGTGGGTTTGGTAGGTTTCCCTAGCTGGACGCCGAGCACGGGGCCAAAAACCCAGGTGACTCCCCCTTGCAAAACCAGGTCGTTTTGTGATAGGCAATTTTGATGTCGCCTCAATACGTTTTAAGCCCTTGCCTGTCGCGGGTCCTTGGGCCTCCCACACGAGTGAGGCACCATTTTTATCGGGAGTCCTGGGGGAACGCTGGGTGGTAGGAAATTTGTGTCAGCCCAGTGATGCCACAACTTTCCCACACAAAACTGCGGAAAAAGTGATTTTTTTCAGCTAAAATTGAGGTTTGCAGGGGATTCTGGGTAAGAAAACGTTGGGGATCCACGCAAACCATACCTCCCTGGAACCCTCCGGGTGTCTAGTTTTCAGAAATGTGTGGGTTTGGTAGGTTTCCCTAGCTGGCCGCCGAGCACAGGGCCAAAAACCCAGGTGACCCCCCATACAAAACCAGGTCGTTTTGTGATAGGCAATTTTGATGTCGCCTCAATACGTTTTGGGCCCTTGCCTGTCGCGGGTACTTAGGCCTCCCACACGAGTGAGGCACCATTTTTATTGGGAGACCTGGGGGAACGCTGGGTGGTAGGAAATTTGTGTCAGCCCAGTGATGCCATAACTTTCTCACACAAAAATTTGTGGAAAAAGTGATTTTGTCAGCTAAAATTGAGGTTTGCAGGGGATTCTGGGTAAGAAAACGTTGGGGGATCCACGCAAGCCATACCTCCGTGGAACCCCCTGGGTGTCTAGTTTTCATAAATGTGTGGGTTTGGTAGGTTTCCCTAGCTGGCCGCCGAGCACAGGGCCAAAAACCCAGGTGACCCCCCTTGCAAAACCAGGTTGTTTTGTGATAGGCAATTTTGATGTTGCCTCAATATGTTTTGGGCCCTTGCCTGTTGTGGGTACTTGGGCCTCCCACACGAGTTACAAAAATGTGTGGAAAAAGTGATTTTTTTCAGCTAAATTTGAGGTTTGCAGGGGATTCTGGGTGAGAAAACGTTAGGGGAACCACGGGGTATCTAGTTTTCAAAAATGTATAGGTTTGCTAGGTGCTGGCAGAGCTAGGGTTCAAAAACTACAGCTAGGCACTTTGCAAAAAAAGGTTCATTTTTCACTGTGAAAATGTGGTGTGTCCACGTTGCGTTTTGGGCCATTTCCTGTTGCGGTCACTAGCCCTACCCACACAAGTGAGGTACCATTTTTCTCGGAAGACTTTGGGGAACACGGAGTGTGTGGAATTTTATGGATCCACGCAGATTCCAGAACTTTCCACCATAGAAATGTGAGGAAAATGTGTTTTTTGGGACAATTGTTTAGATTTGCAAGGGATTCTGGGTAACAGAACCTGGTGAGAGCCAGTCAAGTCACCCCATCCTGGATTCCCCTGGGTGTCTAGTTTTAAAAAATGTATAGGTTTGCTAGGTTTGCCTAAGTGCCGGCAGAGCTAGGGTTCAAAAACTACAGCTAGGCACTTTGTAAAAAAAGGGTCATTTTTCACTGTGAAAATGTGGTTCGTCCACCTTGCGTTTTGGGCCGTTTCCTGTCGCGGGCACTAGGCCTACCCACACAAGTGAGGTACCACTTTTCTCGGAAGACTTTGGGGAACGCGGGGTGGGTAGAATTTTATGGATCCACGCAGATTCCAGAACTTTCCGCCACAGAAATGTGAGGAAAATGTGTTTTTTTGGACAATTTTTTAGGTTTGCAAGAGATTCTGGGTAACAGAACCTGGTGAGAGCCAGTCAAGTCACCCCATCCTGGATTCCCCTGGGTGTCTACTTTTCGAAAATGTATAGGTTTGCTAGGTTTCCCTAGGTTCTGGCAGAGCTAGGGTTAAAAAACTACAGCTAGGCACTTTGCAAAAAAAGGGTCATTTTTCACTGTGAAAATGTGGTTTGTCCACCTTGCGTTTTGGGCTGTTTCCTGTTGCGGGCACTAGGCCTACCCACACAAGTGAGGTACCACTTTTCTCGGAAGACTTTGGGGAACATGGGGTGGATAGAATTTTATGGATTGAACTTTCCGCCACAGAAATGTGAGGAAAATGTGGTTTTTTTGGACAATTTTTTAGTTTTGCAAGGGATTCTGGGTAACAGAACCTGGTGAGAGCCAGTCAAGACACCCCATCCTGGATTTCCCTGGGTGTCTAGTTTTCAAAAATGTATAGGTTTACTAGGTTTCCCTAGATGCCGGCAGAGCTAGGGTTCAAAAACTACAGCTAGGCACTTTGCAAAAAAAGGGTTATTTTTCACTGTGAAAATGTGGTGTGTCCACGTTGCGTTTTGAGCCGTTTCCTGTCTTGGCCACAAGGCCTACCCACACAAGTGAGGTACCATTTTTATTGGGAGACTTAGGGTAACACAGAATTTTAGAGCAACTGTTATTACCTATTGACTTTCGATGCATTTCTGCCTTCCAAATGAAAGACAATGTGTAAAAAAGAAGTCATTTTGAAAAATGACCTATAATTCTCATGCTAGTATGGGTACTCCCAATTTCGGAAATGTGCAAATATCTACTGTTTCTAAACTCTATATTTTGTTCCCATTTCAGAAATACATAGGTGCCTTTCATACCGATTTTTCCATGTATACATTTTCCCAAATGAATTGCTATATACCCGGTACATAATAAAAAACCATTGCAAGATGCTGCTCAGTTATTGGCTCTGGGTTCATCGGGTTCTTGGTGAACCTGCAAGTCCTATATATCCCCACAACCAGGAAGGTCTAGCGGATGTAATGGTATATTGCTGTCAAACAACTGTCATAATTAGAAGAAGTTACAGGTGAAAACGTTGACACAAATGGCTGTTTTTTTCAACTAATTTTAAATTTTTCCTATATTTAACTGTTAGTTTCTATGAAGAAACCTTGAAGGATCTACACAAATGACCCCTTGCTGAATTCAGAATTTTGTCTACTTTCCGAAAATGTATAGCTTTCCAGGATACATTATTGCTTTCATACCCATTTCTACCATTAACTGGAAAGAGATTGAAAGCACAAAAAATAGCAAAAATAGGCTATGTCCCAGAAAAATGCCAAAACTGTGTAAAAAATGTTGGTTTTCTGACAAAAGTCTGCTTGTCCCTGAAAGCTGGGAAAATGGTGATTTCAGCACCACAACCCCTTTTTTGATACCATTTGCAGGGAAAAACCAGACGCCTTCATCTGTAGCCCTTTTTCCCATTTTTAAAAATAAATAAAACATTTTGCTGTATTTTGGCTAATTTCCGGGTCCCCTCCAGGGAAATCCACAAACAGTAGGTACCTTTAGAATCCCCATGATGTTGGAAAAAAAGGACGCAAATTTGGCGTGGATACCTTATGTGATCAAAAAGTTACAGGGGCCTAAGCGCGAACTACCCCAAATAGCCAAAAAAAGGCTTAGCACAGGGGGGGAAAAGGCCAAGCAGCGAAGGGGTTAAACAGCTTTATTTCTCCTCGTTTTTGCTGTTTCCATGTGTGCAGCACACATAGAAACAGCAAAAGGCCATTGATTGTTCATGTGCAGGAAGGTGACCCTTCCTGCACATAAACAATGAAAAAGAAGAAAGACATTTTGCAACTTCTATGTGTGCTGCATTAAGCAGCACACATAATAGTTACAAACGCCCTTTGAAGATTGTTTATGTGGAGGAAGGGACACCTTCCTGCACATGAATAATCTTTGCCTCAGCGCAGACACCCTTGCACTATTGCGCAAGGGAGCCTGCGTTGACGATAGGCTGCTAAATTTAGCTCCACTGCAGGGGGGAATGCAGGGTTGCACCATATTCTAGTAAATATGGTGCAGCCCTGAGTTTCTGAAGTGGTGGAGCGTGGCGTTAAGCCAAGGAGACTAAAGCCACGCTCCCCCACTTCATTGTAAATATGCCCCTGTGTTTTACGTTGATTTCACTCTGGTCTCTGCACGCATGCGCGTGCACACAAACAAGTAAACACACACACGAAAGCATGTTATATTTCTGCCAAACTTCCCTTTGAAAAGGCATTTTTATTTTGCCTCTAATATTGGTCCTCATGAACGAATCTGCATCAAATATGACACTAGCTTATATTTTATTGGTATCTATATCCCATTATATACTTGTTTCTATTTTATGTACTGAAATCATTTTAGTGACTATTTGCAATTATGAAATTTTATATTTCTGTGCAATATAAATTTGCATTTTGTTTCCTTTATCTGTCTTTTATGGATTTTAATAATCCGAATAAAGACTTATTTGATTTGACACTGGCTTTGCATGTGCAACTGTTGTCCAACATGCTAATATCCAAGCAGTGCCATGCAGAGAGAAAAAGTTAATGGATTCAATAAAACTGTCTACGCATTTTAGCTCACATTGGATGTTTATCACAGCAAAAACCACAAGATATACTTACGCCAAACATGGCATAAAAGTACAACTTTACTCAGAAAGCATAATGTTTGTGGCTTCAGTAAATCCGTTTTCAAGATATTAGCCTTGGAAAATATGCTTTGTGGGCTTGAAAAGAGTTAAGTTTTGTATTTCTTTGCTGTCGTGATCACATTTGAATTTTTTTTTAAAAATGGCGTTCCTCAATGAAGGGAAACACATTTTTTTTTGCCGTTTTGAAAATTGCAATTTCGCACAAAATTGTGATTTTAATCCTGAAAAAAAAAAAAAAGCACAGGGATGCACTATTATAGCTGCCCATTATAGCTGCCTAACGCCGGATAGTGTTGCAGTGTACTCAGAGGAATGAAAATGAAGACAAAAATGTGGAAAGTTCAAAATGGAAAAATCCTAATTTTCATTAAAATTTTGAGTAAGCGGTTGCCATTTAATATCTGCAAAAAAGGCATCACTTTTTCAA
This sequence comes from Calotriton arnoldi, assembly GCA_963921515.1. Classification (NCBI taxonomy): domain Eukaryota; kingdom Metazoa; phylum Chordata; class Amphibia; order Caudata; family Salamandridae; genus Calotriton; species Calotriton arnoldi. The sequence goes on from CAWUFW010011977.1 coordinate 86,463, forward strand.
AAATTCTCAGGAAAATTGTGTTTTTTACAAAATAGAATATGGTTGACTTTGGGAAATGCACAGGCCGTTGAGGCAGATCGGACCAAAGCTTAAGCCTGGTAGCCAACCATGGCTCTGCGCAGCAGAAGGACATGCAGAGCGAGAGAGGGCTCAGGGTGGGTTGACAATAAGGACTGAGGGTATGCGAGGCCCAGTATCCAACTAAGTACAGTGGGAGGAGTGATAAAAATTAGAATCCATAAAGGGCGAATTTTTGCATTTCTGGGCATACTTTTGTTGAACCATAGCTAAGCTTAAACTGTGCATTTTTCAGTGAATTTATTGTAAAAATGTCGGTTATTGGTTGAGGGGGTGTAACCACAATCCTTTGCTTAACCCTGTGGCCACTTGGCACAAAAGCAGTCAGGCTTAAATTAGAGGGAACGTGTAAAGTATTTATGCGGCATGAAAACAGTAAAAAAGTGAAAACACAACAGAAGAAAAATCAGAAACCAATCCAAAAGAATAGAATAAACTGTAATGAATAAAATGATACCAGACTGACTAAAATCCAATCGTAGAACTGGAGAGCAGCTGCAGTCCATGCAGGTAACAGCGTTGGGGCGGTGGGGTCGTGTAAGTGGGAATTTCGAGGGATGATGCAAAGAGAAAATTTAAAAAAAATAATAATTTTCCCTCTGGATCGTCCCTCAAAACCCCCCTTACCCGACCCCATCGCCCCACCGCTGTTACCTGCACGGACCGCGGCTGCTGGAGAGTTTCAATTTGAAAGTTTTAAGTGAAAGTTGCGCCTAAAATCACAAAGCACCACTCGTTGTCATCTGGTCATGCTACACCGGGGAAAAGTCATAAGTTCACTTTGACTGCAATTGATTACAGGTTGGAAATAGGGACCAGGTTGTCACTGTAGTGCAAAGAACCAGTCGGGTATCACGGACGGTCAATGCTGTAGCTTCACATTGTTGGTAGTTGCAGGCTGTCATTGCTGTAGCGCGAAGTATGGGTCTTGCATTTCTGGTTGTCACTGGCGGTCACTTTCGACATGAAGAGCAGGTCTCACCGGAGCTTTCCCTTGGCAGTTATTCTGTGCAGCAGAGTCTTGGCACACAAGAGGAGCCCAAAAGTCAGGGTTTTCACCTTTTCTTGTGGAGGAGTGCACTCTGATGCCTGCCAAGGTTCCAAGACCTGGGGAAGCACCTTTTGGGGATCAGGGACTCACTCAAGCAGAGGCCAGCAGAGCTCAGGCCGGTCTAGGCAGGTCCAGTTGTAGCAGGTCAGCTGGGCAGTTGCAGAGAGGCATTTGCAGCTTGTTATGACCGTGTATCTCACATAGGAGGTCAGCCAACTGACACTTGGGGTCACTCTGGCTAGCCGTGGATTAAGTCACCATGTACAATCTTCCTTCACAGACAGTAAGGCAGACCTTCAAGCAGAAGAGCAGTCCTTTTTCTGCAATGTCCACAGGCCTAGGAGTGTTCTGAAAAGTGGATCTGGAGGTCAAATATTTATAGCGGTTGCCATCCTTCGTTTAGAGGATTCCCTGCTCTATCCTTCACATAAGGTTCTGGAAAGTCCCTCCCCCTTGACAAGGCTCCAGACTGTCTAGGGATGACAAAAGGCAGGGCAAGCCTACTATCAGGTTCCTTTGTGTGCACAGGAGGCAAATCCCTTTCAAGTGCAAGTGGGGTTTTGTACAGCCCTTCCTAGGCCATCCTTCCAGAATTACCCATCCTGTCCACAATAAAGTCCCCTTTGAATTACTGTCTGTAAGCAATACACAAACCCCAACAGCAGAGCCATTCACAGTCATGTGACCCAGGACACTGGTAAAAGACACAAATAGGACAAGAAAATTTCAACTTTCTAAAAGTTCACATATTTCAGGGGCTGGGCCTTTCAATCTGCTAGGATAGACCACTTTAAATTTGTACAAACAAGATTGTCCTAGCTGATATTTATTTGAGAGACAATACTTTTTTAGTGAGTCAGGTAATTTAATTAAACTCGACTCCTTTTAATTTTGAAGTATTATTATTTTTATTCAATCATTTTAACATTCTACTTATACACTATACATCATCTTGATCTCACATTCAAATATTTTGACACATTTTCTTTAGCCCTAACACTTTTCTTTTAAACATTTTTGTGCAATTATTTGTGTGTTCAAATAAGACAAAAGTAAACTTTTCTTATTTTCTTGCATATATGAAACTTGTGCAAACACATGCCATATTATTTTTTACCTTGAACCAGTTAGTTTTTCTTATAATTAGAGTTTCTGTCTTACTCTCTGTCCCTTGAACTGAAACTCCTCATGAAGAGTATTACTGGAGGTTGATTTACAAACTCTGCCCATAGGCTCCGATTCTTCTATCCAGGACACCTGCACTTGTTTTTTTTTTTTAAGTGCAACTCCCCAGGTGTGGTTAGGTCAATGCATTTCCAGCCTCCTGTTTATTTTTTTAATTCTCCTCAGGACCTTGACTGTGTCTGAAAGACTACAGCAAATCCAAATGTTGTTTTTCTTTTTAAATAGGGGTTTTTACCTTAATTAACTATTGTGTTTTTTTGAAAAAACATATTACCTCTCCTTCTCTGTGTTGTTGCTTTATTTGCCAAATCTTGTTCTCATTTTTCATGATCTGTTTTGAAAAAAATACTTAATTATTGTTCAATTGAGTCTTCCAATGTCTCAGTTTTAATCAAGTTTTTTTAAATTGTACTCAATTTTATTAGCTGTCTTCTTTTCAGAGTCTCTCCCCTTTAGCCGATACCCGCATCTTTTGTTGTAAAAACAATAAGGCTATTTTTATTTTTATTTGTAGTAACAATTCTAAGTGCTTGCCTTTGAGCATGTGCAAGTGTTATTTCACAGACCTTAATGTTGTTTGGAAGGACTGGCAGTTACGGGAGCTTAATGTCAAATATTGTTCGCTCGCTTTTGCTTAAGTGTGTTCAAACGGCTTCTCCTTGCCCTATATTCCAGTTACTTTGTTTCGTGCACTCACCCTGTTTTTATTGATACATTGTATCCAACTTCTTTTACGAGTTCCTGTGCCAGTTGTAAACTGATTTTCAGAACTTAATTCAGAGCGCTTCCATCACTTACCACTAGCACCATTAAGTTTTTGATGGTCCCACTACACAACTACAGCCCAAACCACGGAACTGAATTACACCAAATATGGCAGAAAGCTAGATCTTGGTCCAGTAGAATGCTTTTTGTAATTAGGTGGAAATCTGTTCAGTAGTTGTGAAGTTATTAAAAAATATATATTTCTGTATATCTAGAGACGCAGATCCACCACTGATCCACCGCGTTGGATCCACAGATTCACGCTTCAACAACAATGCCATGATTGGCTGGCCACAACCTGAGAGAAAGGCTGCAGCTACCATTTTGTGAATTGAGACATGGTTCTGTAGGGGGGGAATTAAAGTGGAAATAGGATATAAGGGGTCAGGATAGAGGTATCCTGACTCCATGGGACTGATGGTGGCGTCTGTTAGGGACCCCTAATGGGCAAGAAATTGCCCCAAACGTTTTTTGGGGGTGTGTGGATCCACTGCAGTGCTCAGTGTGGGCCCATGTGATTCCACAGCAGATCCCAGGATCCAGAATGAAATTAAAAAAGACACCCACTCAGAGACCCACTCACATACTTTCTCACACCCCACACAACCTCTCACACACCTACTCACAAATCCATACACCCACTCACAAAATCACACAGTCACTCACACACCCATACAGTCACCTATACATCCACTCACAGACGCAATGAACCACTCATAAAGCCACTCACGGACTCACACAGGCACTCACACAACCACTCACACAACCATGTAAACACCCATGCAGCTACTTACACACCCACTCACAGACCCACATAGTGACTTACACAGCCATGTATACACCTATACAGCAAATCACTGACACAGCCACTCACACACGCAGACACTCACACACCACTCAGAGACCCACACAGCCACTTACACACCTAGCCATACACCCACCCATCACATACTCACATGTGCACACCCACACAACCACTCACACATAAATACAGCCACTCACACATTCACTCAAAGACCCATAAAACCACTTTCACACCCACTCAGTCACCCATACAGACACTCACACACTCAGTCACACATCAATACAGCCACTCACATACCCTCTCACCTACCCATAGAGTCACTGATACATTCACACAGAGAACCACTCTCACACACACACACACACACTACAGACCCACACAGGCACTCACACACTCACTTACACACCCACACAGCAACGCACACACACATACAGCCACTCACACACCCACTGTATTAAAGGACCAGATGGAAGAGGCAAAAATAATAGTAAGGAGTAATAATAACACACTTTTACATTGTGCTTCTCACCACACATTGGATGTTTACTCACTTTAATGGAACTCTATTTGCCCACCTTGAAGAATAGAAAGCTTGATTGGTATTAACAGGTTTTAAACATATGATCTGTAGATCATGGTTCAGTCATCAGCATTCAACTTGCCTGGCCATTCTCTTGGGTGTGACAACTTCAGTGGAATTGGTACATGTGGCATGTAGACTGCCACTCACTCTGCCTCTACTTTTTGCTTTGAAGTTTCACCAATATTCTCTAAATAGTTGATGCCAATATACATGTTATATTCTCTTGTTCACATAGGTAATATTATGGGGCTCTAAGTCTTTTAGAGCATTGCACCCCCTTAAGGTGGAATGTTCTAAATTAAACAAGGAAACAAAACAACATGCATTAGCATTGTGGACTAGAAGGCATAAACCAGCCATTATTTTCCCTAAACCACTCCACTGTCTTCATTGGAGCCCTTAACATTCCAATGTCCTAATAGGATCATTAACAGTGGAGCACGTTATTGCACAATCTAAAAGTCCTTGTCACCTTTTTAAAACCTGCCTACCATCACTTGTGCTTTACTTTGACTGACTTTGTGAAATGGAAATTTTGCAGAACCATCAGGTTAACTCCTAAAATTGAAGTTTTTAAAAATGCAATTCCTAAATAAAGAACCATCTGCAGCTCATCTGTAGGGACAAACAATATGTTAGAACTAATTTATTTCCAGTAACTACCAAAAACCTTTGATTTGTCTCTATTTTTCTGGTTAGTGAGACTTTTACCAAACAATGAGGGGCTGTCATTGCAGTGTGTTCTTGGAAAAAGCAGTCTTTTGCATTAATTTTCAAATGTAGTTAGGGAGCATGTATTATTGAATATCTAACAAACCATGTAGAAGACTATCATGCCCATAATTTAAGGATAGATTGAGAATCATCGTCCAAAAGGTGTCCTTGCTTTACACAGCTAGGTATTGGAAATGTTGAATTTAGTTCCTCCGTTCTAAACAACTTTGACCTTCTATTATTTGGAAGATCATACAATTCTGTCATTATTATGCCACAAATGAAAGTGGCACTCTAGACAGGTTTAAACTAGAGACATAGGGCCAGATGTGCCATTATACTGGTCACAAAAAATGGTCGTAATTTGCAACCAGTATTTCTCCAAACAGTATTGAAATTTGGAAAACGATCTATGTACTAAAAGGTGAGTTAGTTAAATTCATAATCGGAGTGGGTCACAATACGACCTATCTGATTATTATTCATTAGGAAGGTCGCAAATTGCAACTCACTTCGATTGGTGACAATAAAAGAGATGGTAGCAGGCAAGGGTCTGCAGACCACAATATCTGTGAGTTCATTCAAATAATGATTTGTTTAAAAGAAGCAAGATTTCCTTCTTAGAAAAGGAGTATTAGCATTAGAAAACCCTCAAATTTATCAAACTGGAAGGTTTGCGAATGCTAAAACCCTTTGTACATCTGGCACATAGGGCCTTACTTACCTCACTGGACAATACTTTCGACCATGACGTTGCCTTATGTTTGCATTTTCTCATTTTGAGATTGTTATTACAAAACTTGGTCAATCATTATATTTCTTCAGAGTATGCTGACCTAGTTGTTGCGTTTCCTCTTTCCATTGCTGTCCAAGCTTGTTTTGTTCCTTAACAATGTAATCTTTTGAGAATATTTCAACAAGCTTAACTTAGTAAACATTTTTAAATGGTGCAAACGTCATTCATTTAAATATATACGCATAGGCCACATATACTATGACTTTTGTGGATGCAAATGGTATGATTTGCAAAATCAGACCATTTGTGACTGCAAAATTTACTTTTTCTATGTATCAGGCCCGAATTACGATTTGGTAACACATTACCGAATCACAATTTAAATTTACAAATACACATCGATTTAATATTTTTAAGGGGCATGTTTAAGGCGTCCCTTCCAAATAACTATTCAGAATTAGATGATTTAATATTTCTAAAGGGCATGTTTAAGGCATCCCTTCCAAATAACTTTTCAGAATTAGGTGTATTAATGTTGTTTTACCGAAATCTGGCTACAAAATATTATTATTTCATGGACTACTGAAAGGTAGTGGTAAATCATTTGTAAACAGGAAGGGGTCCCAAGGAACCCTTTTTCCTTTTTGCATGATGAAATAAACATTTTACCAGAGTAAAGAGTGGTTTGATGGACCACTGCCTAGTCTTAAAAAAAATGTTTGTTAAACTCTTACTTTTTTTTTATTAACAGATCCAGTTTTCCTTTAAGGAAAAATGGGCTGAAATAAAAAAATAAAATAAAAAAAATATTGCTTTATTTAAAAGCAGTCACAGACATGGTGATCTGCTGGCCCCAGCAGACCACCATTCCTGTTATGGCTAGCGACTCATAGTGGGTCGCAATTTACAATCTACCTCATTACTATTCCTTGGGTAGTTCGAATTGTGACCAACTATGATTGAGCATTAGGCAAACTGATCTATTATTACACAGGTCAGTTCGCAAAATACCACACAGGTTACAAAAATGCTTGTCCTAAAACTGGCCCAGTATTGTGCGACCAGTGCCTAGTAAATCTGGTCCTAAATGCCTATATTCTGTGACCTAGTTATTGTTGTCTTTTAGTTCCTTTCAGATGCTGCCCGAATTAAACCCTGCATTTTTTTATCTGCATAAAATTAGTGAATCTATATGATTTAAAAAGGCCAAGCACTATTTTAGAGTGTATATCTGTTATAATTTTTTTTCTTTTTGCACATACAGTGCTATTTCAAACAATGTTTCTTGAGTGTCATATTTTCCTTTTTTCTTATTACATTTTTACTTATTATATTAAGTACTTGTTTCATAGGGATTAAAAAGAAGCAGACTATCTGCCAAGACTCTTCATATATTGACCCCTATGTTTGAAATATTATTAAATAATTAGCACATGCTCTAACAGGAAACTAAGGAAGTGGCAATACAGCAGACATCATTTTGTGGGCAGCAGAGATCACCAGGAAAAGACAAATTCAACAGAGATCAATATGAAAAAGCTGTATAGTGTCTGCACAACCAGCGGCCCACATAACTAGGGTTACAGTTCCATGAACAATACCCATCCGCGAGATAAATTGAAGCGTTATGCAAACTTTAAATGTTAATTAATGTTGGGGTCATAAATTTGTATGGTTTGCATATTAGGAGCATTAAGATAAAAAGCTGCAATATGAGTTTAATGCGGATTTTTAAGGGATACGGAAGCCCCCAAACATTGTAAAGAAGGAAATGTTTCCCATTGGAAGGATATTTACTGCATGAATCAAAAAGAGGAAAAATATGTGCCAATGTTTACTGAGATCACTTTTGCACAAAATATAATTGTACAATTGCACAATGTACAATGTTTAAATGTATTCATTGGTAAAATGCCTTCAAGAAAGAAATTTGATGAAATGCCTTCAAGAAAGAGAAATTTGAATTGGCAAAGCTAACTCATCTAGCTTGCCCTGTGTAAACCCTGCTAGTAGTTATCTGGAGAGATCCACCTTTAGAGCAAAGGAGCTGGGTGAGTGCAGCTGATGGGGTTAAGAGCCTTTGGGGTAATACTAAGCCAGGACTAGAGAATTTGCTTTTGTAGATAAACCGTCACTGGCTGTGTGCTCAGTAAGAAACGGCTTTTTACATCACAAAAGCCATAACGTAAAATCTATGGCAGTAGGAAATTGGTTTTTTTATTTCAAAAATCTTCATAAATTTTTGCAAGAAATAATACAAACGGATACAAAAAGATAACAAAAGTATATGGAGATTTGGATTTTCATGAATATATTTAAGGAGTAGGAGTTGTACCATTGCTGTCATAAACAGTTTGTACAGGCTGTCTTGGTAGTCGGACAACATGATGTAAGTTTGCAGTAACTTAAGTAGGCAACACTAATTACTAATTCATAATAATAATAAAAGATAAAAATCAAGATAAAAAATCAAGAGCAGCAAATTACCCAGGAAATAATCGAGTGTTAGAATCTGGAGCAACAAATGCTGTGGCTATACATGATTTCACTAGAACGACCATTATATGCTACCCAGGATTGACTCTTCTGGACTACAGGTGGAGGTTATCTATGGGGGCTTAGTGTTAGCCATAGAGTTGTCTTTTACGGACCAAATCTATATTGATTTTGATTTTCAGGGGGAGGTCTGTAAGGATATCTTGTCAGCCCCCCTGATGAAGGAAATCCAATTCTACCAAACCGCCGATTTGAGAGCAACTTTATTTTTCCATTTACTAAGGACAAGCTTACATGCCAGTGTGTGTAAAAGATCTGATAAGTATCTATTCTCCTCTTAACTTAGAGGCAATGTATTAGGTATTTATGCAGCACTGAAGAAGTAGTAAATTGAAAACACAACAAAATAAAAAAATCCACACCTATTTAGGAAAATAGAGAACATTTTAATAAATAAAATGATACCAGAATGACAAAATGCAATCAATAAAACCGGAGTCATGAATTCTTAAATTTTATGATGAAAACTAGCACCTAAAATATCAAAGCGCCAATCACGGATATCTAGTCGCACGCGGCTGGGGAAAAGTCGAAAGTTATAGACCATGGTTCAGAGCACAGTTCGAATACACAGACTGGTTTGGGTTCAATCTCGACTTAGCCTTATTACGAGTTTGGCGGTCCATGGACCGCTGTGCCGGCGGTAGTGGTCCGACCACGTTGAGCTCGGCGATCCGACAGCTGTATTATGAGTTGAGCAGATTGGGTTAGTGAAGACCACTGCCGACACCACTAGCCAACTCCGAGGGCAGTGGTCACTGAGTGGGCATAAGAGGCAGTGGGAGACTCCGACCCCCAGTGAATTCGTCCACCCAAATACGAGTTGCCTTACAGCTGGTGTGACTGTGGCGGTCCAACCACGACATCTGAGATGGCAGAAAGGGAGGGATATAAGGCCAAAACTCACCTGTACTCACCTGGTAAGACCAGTTTCCTGTGCAGTACAATTGTCACCCAGATTGATTTTCAGACACATGACCTTTGCTTTTCCTTTCACATATCTTGATCTGCACACTGTGGCCAAAATACATTTTGGTGTTACTTCTTAGATAGGTACCCTGGGAGAGGGAGGAGATGCCAGCCACCGTTGTACCTCCCATTCCCAGACCGATACACATTGGAAGAACGACACATCATTACAAAGTTCCATTTAAATAGGCAAATCGTGGATCTATGTCACAAGTTGGAGACTGACCTCCAACCTCACCTAAATAATCCTACAACAATACCACCACTAGTGAAACTCATGTCAGTTTTGCATATTTTGGCTGCAGGCACATTTCAATTCACTGTTGCTATTTCTGATGGAATGTCACAACCGATGTTCAGTCGGGCCCTCACAGAGATGCTTACAACAATCTTGAGACATGTGGGCAGCTACATCCAGTTCCCCAGATGTGAGGATTTAGCCACTGTTAAGGTGGATTTCTATGGATTTGTATACATCACACATGTGATTGTATCTATCAATGGCACCCATATTGGCTTAGTACTACCACATGACAGGGAGCAAGTCTACTGGAACAGGAAGCACTACCATTCTATCAACATGCAAGTTGTCTGCCTAGCAGATTTGTACATCTCAAACATCTGTACCCGGTTCACAGGATATGCCCATGATGCCTACGTACTGCTTTCTGTCTATCTTCCATCTAGGAGACTCAGCGTTGGTTTTTGACACCAATGAGGAATCCTACAGTTGCCAGGGGAAGTCCACTTCAATGAGGCCCATGGAAGAACAGGGCGGCCAGCGGAGTGGACTTTTGGGCTCCTGAAAGCCAGATTCAGATGTCTGGACCAACTGGGGAAGTCCTCATCTATTCACCAGGGAAGGTGTGTATGATCACTCTGGCCTGTTGCATACTCCACAACATTGCCCTGCGATGGCACATCCCTTACATCACAGAGGATGCAGGCCATGAAGACCCACTGGATGGAGACCCAGCAATGCAAAATGAAGGTGATGATAGTGGTGAAGAGGAAGAAGCTGACTTACATCAGGATCTCATCCAGAACTACTGCTCCTGACTGTAAGTATGGTGTGAGTTGCGATGACTTTGACTTTTCTTGGAGCTCTTGTAGTGATGTTGTGAAGAAGATGTTATTGCTACATACTAGGAATATATGGCTCTGGAAGGATCTGGGGAAAGGTGTTGGTATTGTATGTGTAGCTTTGCTCAGCTCTAAATGTTTTTTTTGAACTGTGTTCTCTAGAAGTTGACAATGTGATGTGTGCCATATGTATGTTTTCTTAGTTAATCTCTCTGTGGTGGTCTATTTTAGGTACCTTCACCAAGTCATCTTCATTTGGACATTTCAGAGTTGTGACATTAGCAGGTATATGATGCTCTTCAGACAAATAAAGTGGACATGGATTCTTCCTGGGAATCTGTGTCACAGAGTTTGAGTGTACAAAGCTGACACCAAGACAGCTTGTACAGCGATAGGATGGAAGTTACCTGGCTTCCATTGGACTTGCTCCTTGTGGTGCTTTGGTCCTAGTGCAATATGTGTGCCATCATGTGATCCAACACAATATTGTGCTGTGACCAAATCATGCTATCCAGCCTTCACCCTGGCTACTTTCTCATTGTCTATGAACTGAATGTAGCTGTTGCTGTGTCTCTTCATTGTAATGCAAAGTGCTTGTAGCACATCACTGACATTTGTTTGTGACATTCCAGCAGATGCAAGCAACACTGGATTGAAAAGACACTGTGGTCAGATACTGTTGTACTGACGTGTCCGTTTATTTGTTATTTTGATGTAGAATTCCTTTTGTGAGGTGGTCAAAATAGCTTCAGCTGATGATGTACAGCTAATTTGTGGTTATCTATTTTTTGTGTTGGATATTTCTCAGATGTATCCCCTCCTTCCAAGTTGTGAGAGTCTGCAAGTGATTATGTGATCACTGACCCAGTATAACTGAAACATGTCTTATTTGCTATGTGTTTGACATCATGTCAGCCTATGATTTGAACTCTGAAATAAAGATGCTGTAAGCCTAGACACTTGTATGTATGTAATGTTGTGACATGGTAGTGATCCTGATTTTAATTTTTTTTACAGACATCATATCCACGCTTCCAGAAGTCCCTAATGTTGACATTACAAAGTTCACATGGTAGTACATTCACAATGTTATATGTGAGAATTACAACAGGAGACAGTGCTTTGGTGGTGTGCATCTTTATTTGAGGGAACAAGCCCAAGAAATCAAATAAAAAATAAAATAGCGGCAACAAAAATGTGAAGTCTTCAGTCACTGTGGATAAAACTATTGTGCAGTCCTTTTGTTCTGGTGTCTAAAGTTCAACATACTCCTCCCATCAGATATGGTAAAGTGGGCAGGATTAGCCAACAACGTGTATGTGTAGCACACACAGAACAACATTAGGGGTGAGGTTTCTTAATGGTAGTGGTGGGTGACTTGTCATTATGAGCTCCTGGCTGTTACTGTGGATGTCGCCACACATGGACAGAGGGGAGACCTGGATCTGCTGAGACTGGGGCCCTTGCAGGTGTATCATCATCTGCCAGGGCCTCCCTTTCTGTGGTTGCGACAGATATAGATGGTCCAGATGAACTTGGGCCACAGGAAGAGGTAGATGCAGGGGGGCAAAGCCCTACAGAGGGTGGTGTTTATGTCCTTCAGCACCCCAACCAGGGTGGCTACCTCGGTGCAGAGGCAAGCCACCTCAATGCGACGACAGTCACCTCCGTGTGGAGGCCGGCCACCTCAGTGTGGATGCCAGCCACCACAGTGTGGATGTCAGCAACCTGCTGGTATGTGTCCCACTGCAGCTCCTTCATTTCCTGGATTTTGGCCAAAACCTGGCCCATCACACTTGGACTTAGGTGATGCCATAGCTGTGGTGGGAGGTGTGGTTGTGGGCACAGTGAGCCCCACTGTTGTCGTCTGCCCAGTCTGACTGGTTGGGCCAGGACAGTCTGCAAAGTGACCAAAAAACTCAGTCGCGCTACCCAGAGTTCCGCAAGTGGTAAATTGTGTTAGGACGTGCCGTTCGTGCTGATTTTTCTCACTGGATGTTTGTCCCACACTTGTAAATGAGTGCCAATGGCGCTATGTGCAGTGCAAGAGGGCACTGCTTTTTTTTGTCACTCGAGTAGATGTTCTACTCGAGCTGCAGCTTCCTCAATGTAAACTTCTTTGCAAACTGCAAATGTTCCTTCTAAACATTTTTATGAATTCCACAAATATATACCCTGTGGGGTTATAAAACTCTTTGATTTGCTAATTTGTTTGTGAATCAAGCCCTATGATTCTTTGTTAAAATCATTAATTCCCTTAGAGAGGCTGCACTGTTGCACTTTAAATATCAAATGCACTGCTTTCGACTAACATTCTTGTACCATGGACCTCATCAATCAATCAATCAGGGAATTGTAAGCGCGCTACTCACCCGTGAGGGTCTCAAGGCGCTGAGGGGGGGGGTCCGCAGATCTGTTTAGCCGAAGAGCCAGGTCTTGAGGGTCTTCCTGAAGGTGTTCAGGGAGGGGGCACGTCTGATGTCTGCCGGTAGCTCGTTCCAGGTCTTGGCTGCAATGTGAGAGAAGGATCTTCCGCCTGCTCTGGCTCTGTGGATGCGCGGGGTTTCGGCCAGTGCGAGGTTGGAAGATCAGAGGTTTCTTTTGGGTACGTGGAAGTTGATTCTGTCGTTGAGGTATTTGGGTCCGTTGTTGTGTAGGCATTTGTAGGCGTGAGTGAGGATTTTGAAAGTGACTCTTTTCTCCACTGGGACCCAGTGGAGACTTCGTAGGTGTTGGCTGATGTGTTCGTGTCGGGGGATGCCGAGGACGAGTCTGGCGGCGGTGTTCTGTACTGTCTGGAGTTTGCGGAGTAGGGACTTGTTGATGCCGGCGTAGAGTGCGTTTCCATAGTCCAGTCTGCTGGTGATGAGTGCGTGGGTGACTGTCTTCCTTGACTCAGGGGGGATCCACTTGAAGGTCTTGCGGAGGATGCAGAGGGTGTTGAAGCAGCTGGAGGTGACGGCGTTGACCTGTCGGTTCATGGAGAGTGATGAGTTGAGTACGATGCCGAGGTTCTTGGCGTGGTCTGAGGGGGTAGGTGGGCTTCCGAGGGCGGTCGGCCACCAGGTGCTGTCCCATGCAGAAGGGGTGGTACCGAGGACAAGGACTTCTGTCTTCTCGGCGTTGAGCTTCAGGCAGCTGTTGGTCATCCAGACTGCGACATCTTGCATTCCTTTCTGGAAGTTGAGTTTGGCAGTGGTGGGGTCTTTGGTGAGGGAGAGGATGAGCTGGGTGTCGTCGGCGTAGGATACGATGTTGAGGCCGTGTTGTCGGACGATGGCTGTGAGGGGGCCATGTAAATGTTGAAGAGGGTGGGGCTCAGTGATGAACCCTGTGGGACTCCGCAGGTGATTTTCGTGGGGTCGGAGAGGAAGGGTGGGAGTCTGATCCTTTGGCTTCTTCCGGTGAGGAATGATCGGATCCAGTCCAGGGCTGTTCCTTGTATGTCTGCGTCATGTAGTCTGACGACTAGTGTGCGATGGGAGACGGTGTCGAAGGCCGCTGATAGGTCGAGTAGGATGAGGGCTGCGGAGTGGCCTTGGTCCAGGAGGGTGCGGATGTCATCTGTGGCGGCGAGTAGGGCGGTCTCTGTGCTGTGGTTGCTTCGGAATCCGGATTGGGACGGGTCGAGGACGGCGTTTTCTTCAATGAATCGTGTCAGTTTCCTGTTGACTGTTTTCTCTGCAACTTTGGCTGCGAAGGGGAGGAGCGAGATGGGCCGATAGTTCTTGAGGTCGGAGGGGTCAGCTGTGGGCTTCTTGAGCAGGGGTCTGACTTCTGCGCGCTTCCAGTCGTCTGGGAAGGTGCCTATTTGAAGGTGGTGTTGATGGTGCGTTGTAGTTCGGGTGCGATGGCGGCCACGGCTCTGTGGTAGATGTGAGGGGGGCAGGGGTCGGTAGGGGCCCCCGAGTGGATGCTTTTCATGGTCGAGGTGGTGTCTTCGGCCGTGATCGGTGTCCAGTTGGAGATGGTGGGCTGGCTGGTGTTTCTGGGGGAGGGGGCCGTCTGTGGCGCCTGGTGGATGGTCGATGAAGTTGTCGTAGAGGTTTTTGATCTTGAGGTGGAAATAGGTTCCAAGCTTGTTGCAGAGGTCTTGGGATGGGGTGATGTCTGTGGCTTCGCTGCGTGGGTTGGTGAATTCTTGAATGACACTGAAAAGTTCCTTGGAGTTGGTGGAGTTGGCCAGGATTTTGTTGTGGATGAAGTTCCTTTTGGTGGCTCTGATCTGGTTGTGGTAGTCCGTCATGGCGTCCTTGTAGGTGGTGTGGTTTTCGGTTGTCTTGGTGTTTCTCCAGTTCTTCTCCAGGCGTCTGCAGGTGCGTCTGGCTTCTTGGAGAGCGGTTGTGAACCAGGCGGCTTTCCTGGGGCATTGTCTGTCGGGGTTGCGTAGCGGGGCGAGCTCATCTGCGGAGTTGGAGATCCAGGTGTGGAGTTCTCTGGCTGCGTCGTTTGCGCTGTTTGCGTCGGGTGCCCAGGTGTGGTTGTCTCGGTTGAGGGTGGAGTTAAGTTGCTCGTCGGTAACCTTGCTCCAGTTCCTTCGTGGTGGGCGTGGGGCTAGTTTGGGTGCCTTGGGTTTGTTGATGGCGAAGTGTACGCAGTGGTGGTCGGTCCATGGCGGCTGCGTTTTGTGGCTGAAATGGACGCTGTTTCCTGCCGCGAAGATGGGGTCGAGGGTGTGTCCTGCTCTGTGGGTCGGTGTGTTGACGAGTTGTTTAAGTCCAATGCTGGCGAGGTTGTCATGAAGGATAGTGGAGTTGGGGTCGCTGGGGTTGTCGAGGTGGAAGTTCAGGTCTCCAATGAGTATGTAGTTTGTTGAGGTGATCGCGTGGGGTGCGATGAAGTCGGTGATGGTGGAGGCGAAGGGTGTTCGGGGGCTGGGGGGTCTGTAGACGAGGGTTCCTCGGAGTGTGGCTTTGGGGGTGGTCTGGATCTTGAAGTGCAGGTGTTTGGCGGAGGGGAAGGTTTTGCTGGAGGTGGTGAGGCGGAGGGTGCTCTTGTGGGCGATGGCAAGGCCCCCTTCTGGGTGGTTGGGGCGGTCTTTCCTCTGGATCTTGTATCCGTCTTGGATGGCGGTGCTGATGTCGGGGGCGGAGGATGCGTTGGTCCAGGTCTCTGTGAAGAAGGCGATGTCGGGCGAAAGATAGTCGAGTAGGTTCCAGATTTCCATGGCGTGTTTGTGTACGGAGCGTACGTTGAGGAGGATGCATTTTAGGGTGTCGCCGGTGCTGGCGTCGGCGGTGTTGGAGGCCGGGGTGGCGGTGAGGGTCTGGCGGCAGTGGAGGCAGGAGAACTGGCCGTGGGTCATGTTCGGCGAGGCCTGTTGGCATTCTCTAAGTCTTCCAGGGTTGAGTGCGAGGAGGGTGGTGGTGTCGTAGCGATGGGTAGTGGGAGGGCCAGGGTTCCTGGCGCTAGCCGCGGTCGGGTCGCGGACAGGCGCAGATGGGCTTGCCTTTGGTGCGCCTTTGGCGCGCCTTTGGCGCATCCGCTGCACGACTGCGCAGCGGCCGCCATTAAGTAGGGGAGGTGGGAGGGAGGAGAGGCTGGGAGGCGGGAGCAGGGGAATTCCGGGGGGGAAATTCCGGAGGGGAAATTCCAGGGGGGAGCGGCCGCAGGGGCAGCAGCGGCGAAAGGCAAAAGGAACAGGCAGGCACGAGAAAATAAAAACAGTGGTGGAATTAGAGCAAGACACAGATGGGCACAATAACAGTGGCACAACAGGGAAAAAATTAAGAAAAAAAGCGTCTGAGAAAGGTTACGGTGGTTGGAGGCAGTCTGGTCCCAGTTGGAGCGGGCAGCAGGCGCAGGAGCGGGCAGCAGCCTCGAACCTCCCAAGGAGGAGGTCGGGGTCTGGAGGCAAGAGACGGCACAGCGGAGCAGTGGGGAGAGAGTGGACCTAGACCGAGGGTCGGAGGTCTTACATATGTAAAATGATTGTTAAATACCACCAAGTTTCTACTATAGCTGATTTTGAAATGCTTTGAATATCAGTATCTGTCCTTAAATTTCTAAGACAGCCTGCCCAGTCACATAAAGGCACTAAACTGTACATTTAAACTGATTCTGCACAAAGGAAAAATGAAATGGGTGTTTCAAACCAGACATGTGCTAGCAGTACAGGGCATTTCGTTAATGTCTTGTGTAACAAGAGATTGCACTAGACATTTGAGGTAGCAATTGCTCATAATGAAGTGTTACTTGCTGTTTTAGGATTAATATGACCCTAATGAGGCTGAAATATCTGTATGTAAATATGCAAATGCAAAAAGTTGTTAAGTTTTTACAACTGTAGCTTGGCTTCGGAGTCTGCATGAGGCATATGTAGTAACACACATTGTGATGCTATGCCTATTATATGTTTGCTTGTACCTGACAGTTATGCCGATGCAGCTGACACTGTGTCTGGCCATTTGGGCCTCTGTTGGGGTAATTTAAGGCTGCATCAGAGCAAATGATGCTTACACATGGGCATTTCATGCTGCAAAGTTTTAGCGCATAACAGCTATTATCTTGGCGAGTCAAGAGTATGTTCTACGAATGTTATAGCCGCAGTCTACTTACTGGGGAGATGGTGATATATAAGTTGTAACAAACACAGACATGTTTTATTTTGATTCTGCATATCAGCAGTGTGTTCTACAAATTTTGCCAGAAAATGCTTGTTTTTGTGTGACACTACCAAGTTTATTGAACCACGATTTTTTATATTTATTAAAATCCAATTCAATAGTGAAGTATTTTTGATCAATGTTGGAAAAGCCCATTTCTGCAGGGTCACATCCAAACATTGTGCCTTCCTCCTTCTCTTTTTTTCTGAATTCCTTTTTGTTGGCTTTAGCACTCTGGGCACTTTACCATTGTTAACCAGTGCTAAAGTGCATGTGCTTTCAGCTTAAAACATTATAACATTGGTTTATTCACAATTGACATATTCAATTTAATTAAATGTCCTTTGCAATGTGGACTACGGACCTGATTCACAGAACTAACTTACGTCAAAATCCTAAACTTACAACAATTTTGGTATTCACAGAATGAACTTACACATTTGGGTATTCACAGAATGAACTTACAACAATTTTGGTATTCACAGAATGAACTTACACATTTGGGTATTCACAGAATGAACTTACAACAATTTTGGTATTCACAGAATGAACTTACACATTTGGGTATTCACAGAATGAACTTACAACAATTTTGGTATTCACAGAATGAACTTACACATTTTGGTATTCACAGAATGAACTTACACATTTGGGTATTCACAGAATGAACTTACTCATCCTAACCTTATGTCCGCACTCGGGCCAGAAATTCCGGCCCGAGTGCGGACATAAAGTTAGGATGAGTAAGTTCATTCTGTGAATACCAAAATTGTTGTAAGTTCATTCTGTGAATACCCAAATGTGTAAGTTCATTCTGTGAATACCAAATTTGTTGTAAGTTCATTCTGTGAATACCCAAATGTGTAAGTTCATTCTGTGAATAGCCAAATGTGTAAGTTCATTCTGTGAATACCCAAATGTGTAAGTTCATTCTGTGAATACCAAAATTGTTAGTAAGTTTAGGATTTTGACGTAAGTTAGTTCTGTGAATCAGGCCCTACATGTGCACAAGGACTGTAAATTAAATGCTACTAGTGAGCATGCAGCACTAATTGTGCCACCCACTAAAGTAGCCCTTTAAACAAGTCTCAGGCCTGTCATTGCAGAGCAGTTTTAAACTGCCACGTCAATATGGCAAGTTAACCCTTCTGCCAGGCCCAAACCCTCCTTTTTAATGCATATACGTCACCCTAAGGTTGGCCCTGGACAGCCCAAGGGCAGGGTGGCGTGTATTTAAAAAGTAGGACATGTACTTTTAAGTTTTACATGTACTGGTTGTGAAAAACTCTTAAATTTGTATTGCACTACTGCAAAATGTAGTGAGTCTGGAGCCAGGGCAGGAATGGCAGGGACTCTGTTCACTTCAAAGGCAGTAGTGGCTGCTGTGAAGGCGTAGTGGTGGGGCAGGGTGGGGGCTGGGGGACGACAGACAACGGGGAGGGAGGCTAAACGATAACAAACAATTAAATAAAAAGAACTTACCTTTCGCCTGCCACCCAATGTTCTTCTCCGTGTCCTCTCCTCGCTCGCTGCAGCCCAGGTACCCAGCCTCCCTTGCAGACAATCCTGACGCTGCTTTCATGTTAGAATGCAGCGTCAGGATTGGCCTGAGCGCTGAGAATTTGCACACCGAGAGAGACTGGGAGCCTGTGCTTTGCTGTCTCCAGCCCCACACCCAGCTGGGTTGGCGAAAGCTCAGTGCGCATGTGGGTTTGGTCATCCTGAGACGGCCAGCCAAACCCACATGCGCACTGATAGCAGTGCTGCCCACCACTCCCTCTCCTGATTTCCCCCAATGGCCCCGCCCCAAGATGCAACACGTAAAAGTTGAAAAAGAAAATGATAATAACTTGTTTTATTATCATTTTATTTTTCAACTTTTGAGGGTGGTGGGGGGTCAGTGCTTCTCTGCCATAGCGGAGGAGCCACCTCTCTTTCATGTCTCCTCCACTTCAAAGGTGCAACTGGGTATAAGTACTGGACCTCTGACACCACTAACTCAGTATACTTTTCGACCTGTGAATACTCTGTCAGGAAGAAGGACTGCTTTGCTGCTACAAGGACTGCCACTCTGCTTGACTGCTACTCTGCTGAACTCCTGCTTTGCTGTGCTGACCTGCTGCCTGCTGTCTTCTTGCCTTCGAGTGAGAAGGACTGGACCTGCATCTCTCCTACCCAGAACCAAAGTGACTCAAAGAGCTTGTCCGCTTGCCTCCTGTTTCTAGTCACAGGGACATCAAGACTTCCATCCATCCACCTGGACTCTTCTCTCTGAGAATCGCACCCTGCTAAGTGATGCCAAACCGGTCCTGGGCCCTTTGGTAGTTGGTATAAAGTGCTGCAACTGAAAGAAACCATGCATTACAGTTGTTGCGCCACTTGTAACTGGTGCATCTCCTTCAACAATGACACATCACAGCTGCTGTGAGGATTGATACAGCTCTTCGCCATCAGTGTGACACATTACCTACAGCTTTGACATATCTCTGATTTTCTACGGCTCAGATCTGACGCATTGCCTACATCCAAAGGATCGACAACGACGCATCGCCTCCTCTGCTCCACGCATCGGATCTTCATCAATGACACATATGAGGTACTTTGTAGCGGAACAAGGTTGGTCCATGTAGCCAACCAGAACGCCATTGCGATCAGCTTGAACTTTTGGATTTGACCCAGTCTAGCGTGACCAAATAGCCCCGGTTTGGGCTTTATGCTTTTAAGCATAAACTAAACTCTTTTTGTCCAACCATGTGTGGTATCTTTTGTGTGTGGTGTTTTCACTGTTTTACTTTTTCAAGTGTCGCACACATACTTTACATAGTGCCTCTTAAATTAAGGCTGACTGCTCTGTGCCAAGCTACCAGAGGGTGAGAACAGGTTAATATAGGGTGTATACCTTACTTACCATGACTAGGAATGTGGTTCCTGCTTGGACAGGATGCACACCTCTGCCAACCAGGAACCCAATTTCTAGAATTGTCGTTCAGCAGTGAGGATAGGACTCTCGATTGGTAATTTTTCTAAATTATGCTTCTTCTTCATACACTTGGGACTCTCTTGTTGTTGCGCCTGTGACAACTTGTCATAATGGAAATGGATCCCAACTGCCTTTCTTCTTATACTATGAGGGAGCTGAGGATGTTCTACAAAGAAAGGGGGTTGACCGAAAGGAAAGGGTCCACAAGTCTGGACCTACGGCTTGCCCTACATGCATCTGAAGTCAAAAGCTGATATGGAGCACCCACAACAGACCAGGAGAATGATAACTCCAAAGAGATGGGCCATGCAGAGCCTGATTTACTTCTGACCTCAGAAGAAGGACCTCAAGAGGGCAGTGGCCCTGAGAAGGGGAAAGAGGAGATGAAATATGACTGGGAAAAAGCTCCAAAGGGGAGAAGGGATTCGGAGAGAGTCCCCAGCTGGATCCAATACAAGAAGTAGTATCGCCTCCCAAACCCTGTCTCCTGAGGAGTTAAAGGGCAGACAGGCTGAGAGGAACCTGGGGCTGCAGCTGGCCAAGTTGGCTGCAGAGGAGAGAACAGCTGAGGCTGACAAAGTAAGTTCTCCCGGAATAGAGGGGGCTGAGGCTGACAGAGAGCTAGCCAGGGAAAAACTTGCCATGGAGGCAGTTGAGGCTGAGAGAGCCTTGGAAGAAAGAAAGATATTTGCTGGCCCATGAACTGAGTGTCAAAGAGTTGGACTTGAAGGCTATGCAGCTGGCAGAGTCTAGCATAAATGGTGGAAGAAATACTACAGAGTCCAGTGGTGAAGAAAGGATCCACATAGCCATGAAATTGGTGCCTTACTTCAAGGAGGGGGATGACATAGACAGGTGGGTTGAGTTATATGAGGTGACTCTAAAAGTGCACAGGAATCCTGAGGTAGATTGCAGAGATGGCATATGGAGGCATATACCCAGAGATGGTAGGGATGCCCTACTGGCCCTAGAGAAAGGGGACTGGCTGAGGTATCCCACCATGAAGGAGAAGCTTGTCAAGAGATAAGGATTCACCCCAGAAGAGTGCAGATTTAGATTCACAGAGAGTCAGAAACCGTCTCACCAATCCTGGGGGGATTTTGTGGGGTACCTCTGCAAGACACTGGATGGTTGGATATAGGGTAGTAAGGTGAACATTTTTGAGGGGCTGTGCAATTTGATTGCCAGAAAGCACATGTTCAGTCACTGTTTTCAAGAGCTATGCCAACACCTGGTTGATTGCAAGTTCACTCACCCTAGGGAGCTTGCAAAGAAGGCAGACCTTTGGGTCAGTAGCACAGTGTCTGGGAAGACATTGTGGAGTGATCCTAAGGAGCGTGGCTCCGGTTCCCACTATCAGAGTGAGGAGGAGGTACCCAGTGACCCAGACAGGTACCAGGGGTCCCATGGCCCTTCTAAGAATAGGAGGGGAGGTTATGGTGCGCAGAGACCCAGGGTGCCATATTCCCAGCCCCAGAGCTTGGATTGTTCCCAGAGGGGACACAAGCAGGGGGACCTGGTCGTACAGAGAGACCATTTCCTGGTGGGAGATCCACAGTGTCAGCAAAGCTGGGTGGGGTGGCTTCCACAAGTGCTATACCAGTTCTAATTTCTGAGGGTACCACTTCACTGCAGAGAGTACAGAGGCACAGATGGATGGACAGGAGGTGAAAACAGTCCACAGTGGGAGGACCAGTGGCTAAGGAGTTGCCAGTTCTAATAAAAGAGCACCCCAAGACTAACTCAGGTGTGGCCACTTCTGGCCAGGGGGGCTCCATGCACTGTCACAGGGACAGAGGGCTGGGGTAGATAGTGGTACTTTCCTGGAAATCCAGGCTTGCCAGGAACATGTTCAGGCTAAGGGTACAGACCCTGGGCCCAAGGACCAGTTTCAGGATACCACCCCTGAACTGGTGGGAGGTAAAGTGGAAAAAGGGTGCAAGCAGCTGCGGCTACTGCCCCCACTTTGATATACCACAGAGGTTAAAGCACCCTGGATGGCCTGGGGACCGGCTCTGAGCATTGACAGCTGATCCTTCTATGTGTGCATTCTGTAGCCCACATAGAAAGAGGAAAATGACTTGAGGGACTGTTTTTGTGGAGAAAAGGAAAATTATTTTCCTTGTAATGAAGACACCCTTGCACCATGGTGCAATAGTGCCTGCATTGGTTCTAGGCTGCCTAAAGTGTGCCAGCGCTATAAGAGAGCATAAGTGCCCCATATCTTAGTTGACATGGCACATTTTTGCTCTCTCTCTTTCACACAAGGCAACGCAGCAAGTTGCCTTGCTGCACTGTGTTGCATGAACATTTAGCAAATCTGGCCCCTTCTGTCTGTGACACATTGCAGCCAAGGTATCTAGTATCGCTCCTACCTGTCCAGCTAAAGTTTCTAGGTTTTTCCTGCTGGAGGTTTTTTAACTCCAAAAAAGAGACTAAGTAGTAGGGTAGAAATCTGGGCCTTGGCAAGGTGTAAAATGAAACTGATCATCAAGATGACTTTAAGAGGGGCAAAATATTAATCTTGCTGCTGAGATCATTTTTATGCCACAGCCAGCGGCTTTGGCAGAATCTCGGCAAATGGGTATCAAATTTTAGTGGAACTCATTGGAGAAAGCTTTCCACCTTGTCCCTCTGGAAGATTTCAACTTCCACTAAAAAGATTAAGTGCCCGATTTAGAGTTTGGAAGAGAGAATACTCCATTTGCTATCATAATTACAGATTTTAAACTAAGCTTAGTGTGAAGAGACCTTCACACATTTCACAAAGCGCACTACGTCAAGACCCTTAGGGTTCTAACCACTTTATGTGCTTTATCAATTGTTTTAGAAAAAACTCATATCTTACTTCATAAGAATGTTTAGTCAAACTTATTTCAGTATCATCAATATGACTTTTTTTTATTATTCTTTTAAAATTCAATGTTACTTCACATTCTTCAAACTTATGTACATGCAAAATTCGCATTTACACAAACAGCTTAATTAATTTGCTTCTTATGCTGCCCAGTGCATTTCGGGTTTGCAACAAGCCTTCGTCAGGGGAACAATTTGTTGAGAATTAAGCTTTTAACAGCCACCTTCCGGAACAGATACAAAAGACTACAGTCAATACAACAGTATGTAATGTGTGAGACAGTTGGATAACAAAAAGCGTACAAGATTAAAATGAGAATCCTATTGCCTGCAAACATGTGAAGAAATTGAGTCGCCCTTTACAGTGCACCTAAACCTTGCGGTGTGATACCATCATCCAGCAAATCATGGGTAATTATGAGCCCCGCTCGTAAATACTCCTATGTTATAAATATCTCTCAGTGACACTTCCCGGGTGTTGTAAATATGTGCTCAAAAAATAAAGCGTACCTCAGCTGCCAAACTCGTATGTCCAAACCAACAAAGCTAAACCAAAAAAGAAACATCAAAAATACCAAAAGTCAATGAATGCGAGTCACTTCCAGGCTTCCACTATTTTAGTAATCCCCAATATGTGCCAGTGAGCACTTACTTGGTAATCCACAGTTTACGCCGTCAAACACCGTAAGTAAAGTCGGGAGACGATCCCGCAATTCTGCATGAAGAATCAACAGTGAAAGAGTCTCAGAATCGGTAAGCCTCAGATTCTGTAAACACACCGATACCAATAGAAATCACCTGGGCGCTATTGTTAATCTTACCAGCAACATTTTTTGTGCTTCTATCCGTGCGTGTGTGTTAATCTCCTGAATCCTGCCTCCTTGATCCTCAAAATTAGTTACGTAGTGATGCATGTGTGTTGCCGTGAAAGGGTAAAAAGACTACCACTTATACAGTCCAAAGGCTTATCGGCAAGCTTTATTGAGATACCCCAGTTGTTTACAAAGTCACCAATATCACTAGTGATTATCTAATGCCTCGAAGTCGACGAAACTCATGTATTACCAAACGATTCAAAACAACACCAAAAAACACCCAAAAAAGTGATAACCAAGATTGATCTGAAAAAATTATGATATGAAAAAACTGCGTATCAAAAAAAAATTCAATGTGATATTGGTGCAACAGTGCCAAGAGACATGCTTGCTTATCGTTGCATGTTTGCATTCAATGGATGTACACATATGACATTAGTACAAAGAAAGCCACCAGATGTTACATTAGTACAACAAGAGGAAATGTCTTCACGCTTTGAGCCATGTTCTTCCGTAGGCTAAGATTTAGAACATGAATGCATACAGGAAGAAGGGCAGGAAAACATTAAAGGAAACATATCATTTCAAGTTTATCATTGAGACCTTTTGGAGCTACAGTTTCAATAAATTTAATCCAAAATTTTTCTCTGTGTGCAACACATTTTTGCGTATCCCTATCTACTGCTTTTGGTACCTTTTCCAAAACTGTAAAGCGAAGTTGAGGTATGGAATGTTGTGCTTCTAACCAGTGAGCTGCCAGACATGAATTCTTGTTCTTTGTCCGGCTCATACTCTTGTGTTCTGTGATCCTAACTTTAATCTTGCCTGAGGTATGTCCCACGTACGTTAATCCACAGGGGCATTTTATTGCAAATATCACTGACTCAGAGTTACAATCGGACGAGTGTTTTAAGGTGATTTTTTTGCCTGTCTGTGGATGTGTGAATGTGTTACCTGCAGTAATCTTGGAGTGCAGGTTGAATCTTCCTTAGTGAGATTTTAAACTAAACCATCTTTTTCCATAGGCTCAAAGTCCCATTAAATGTACCCACAGCCCTGTTATCATCAGCCTGACCCATATCCATTATCATATATTAGCCCTATATTAATGCAAGGAAGTTATTAACCTTTTAAAGTAGGTGGATGAACAGTAGACATCCACTGCAGTGTCTCTGTAGTTCAGAGGATGTCAACGTGACGTCCACCATATTACAGAAATAAATGCTTCTGGTACAAGATACAAAAACATTTTTTTTTTAAAGAAAGTCAGAGAATGAAGGAAGAGCTTTTCTTGTTGTCTCAAGCTGTTTTTTGTTTGCTGTGATGCCAGTACACACAGAGTGCTGAGGCCTCAGTAATCCAGTCTTTCTCCACCGTGGGTGTGCAATTGGGACATTTGCCCCTAATCTGCCATCAGGGTATAGAAAGTTCACTAGGCATCAGAGCAAGAGCTATCTCCCAAAAAAAGCAGTGGGGCAGAAAGCCCACAAGACTCTAGGGAAAAATAAACAAAAATAAGAGGGGGGGATGACAAGACCAGGCATCAGAATGTGCCCCAACTTCAGAACGGGACAAACAGTCTGTATGCCTCCTCAGGCGGCAATTGGCTGAGATTACCAAATTTGTCCCTGGAGATGCCCAGACATGGGTGCAGTTCTCACTATGCCACTGGAATCAAGCTAGCAAGGCTGATAAGGGGTAATACCCTGAAACCAGTCCCAGGATGCTTGTTTCTGATCCAGGGAAGACCGGGACTGGCAGTTCGGGCTGGACTGTTCCCATGGGGAGCAAGATCAAGACTGATTTGCATATGACACGCACTTGACATTGTTACCCCCCACAAGCAACTTCACGCTAAAATGTGCAGACCCAAGGTTCCGTGGTACACAGTAACCCTGAGCGTCAAATTCCGCTCCGCTCGCGGAATTTGCGGAATTTAGGCAATTTCGCATTCCGCGGAGAACGCGGAATTGCCAACAATTCCGCAATCCGCGGCGTAGCGGAATTATTTTCTTGTTTGCGCTTTAAAAATGCGTTCTAGCGCGCGCGATAGCGACTTACCGGGATTCCTGCGTTCGCCGACGGGTTTTCCTATCCGTTCGCATGCGCCACGAGATTTCGGTAGCCTGCCGCGCGATCCCGCGAGAGTTTGCGATCGCGAACACGTCATTCGCCGCGCCATCGGACAACGCGAGAGTGCGCGATCGCGAACACGTCATTCGCCGCGCCATCATGCACCGCGAGAGAGATTGCGATCGCAAACACGTCATTCGGGCGCGCCATCGGACAACGCGAGAGTTTGCGATTTTGAACACGTCATTCGCCGCGCCATCGTGCACCGCGAGAGAGATTGCGATCGCGAACACGTCATTCGGGCGCGCCATCGGACATCCGGCGGAATGTTGGTAAAGCTTGCGATCCCGAACACGCAAAATTTTCAATCTGGAGAAGAATAATATCTCGAGCAGCATAAAACCTTCTATAAAATGATGATTTGGATGAAAAAAAACCTCAGATTGCTATTTGGCTGTCCTTTTTTGTCAAATTTTTTTGTGGGGAGAGGGAGGAAGTGCCACAGAGTCTCCTACTTCCTGTTCCTGTCCAGCAGGCTCTTCCCAGTGCTTTTTCCATCTCCTGTTCATTTTTCACTTGGATTTGAGCTGGAAGGATCACTCTTTGTGTCTGCTGCATCATTATCATTGGATTTGAGGACTTTTGGATTTGAGATTTTACAAGTAAGTTGGTGTTGTTTGATTGGGGCATTGCAGTTGCTGCAACTACAATTTTGGTACTTTTCATCATTTTTAAAAATAAATAGTTGTGGGTAGCCAGTAGGCCCAGAGCTAGTCATGGGTGGGTGCATGATGAAACATGATGAAACAACTGTTCCTTTGCTGTGTGATGTATTTATTTATTTCAAACATCATTTAGGGCACATGGATGGCATTGGATTGAATTGCAAAATGTGTATTTTTGGGTGTATTTCAGTTTGTTTGGGTGTGTGTTAAATACATGCCTTAGTTGTGTGTGGTGTGTTGCAGGCCTTGTTTAGCCCTGTGGATTTTCGTTTTTGCATTTTATTGCATTACAGGCAAAGCAGTGTGGTTTAGCATGCAGCCTTTGCCTGGCTATTATAGGCCTGTTTTCAGTACATTGTTTTCCAGGCCTCCTGCTTGTTACTTGTGATTTGTGAGTGTCCATTTGGCTGGTAGCCATTTCTGGTGGGAGTTATAAGTGTGCTGCTTTTGCCATATAGGCCTGCATGTGTTTCCTTTGTGGCCTAGGCTTCTTGTTGTGGTCCTGGCCATGAGGCTGGTGGCCATTTTGAAGCCAGGCAGTGTGCTTTTTGCCATAGGCCTGCATTGTCTGTCTTCAGTTTCTTGTTGTTGTGGGCCTGGCCATGTGGCTGGTGGCCATTTTGAAGCCCGGTAGTGTGCTTTTATCCATAGGCCTGCAAGCTTGTGGCCTAGTCTGCCAACAGGCCTTTCATCCAGTAGGCTCAGAGGTAGTCAGGGGTTCATGAAACAACTGTTTCTGTGTGTTCTGTTGAATTTAAACATCATTTAGGGCATGGATGGCATTGGATTGAATTGCAAAATGTGTATTTTTGGGTGTATTTCACTTTTTTTGGGTGTGTGTTAAATACATGCCTTAGTTGTGTGTGGTGTGTTGCAGGCCTTGTTTAGCCCTGTGGATTTTCGTTTTTGCATTTTATTGCATTACAGGCAAAGCAGTGTGGTTTAGCATGCAGCCTTTGCCTGGCTATTATAGGCCTGTTTTCAGTACATTGTTTTCCAGGCCTCCTGCTTGTTGCTTGTGATTTGTGAGTGTCCATGTGGCTGGTAGCCATTTCTGGTGGGAGTTATAAGTACGCTGCTTTTGCCATATAGGCCTGCATGTGTTTCCTTTGTGGCCTAGGCTTCTTTTTGTGGTCCTGGCCATGAGGCTGGTGGCCATTTTGAAGCCAGGCAGTGTGCATTTTGCCATAGGCCAGCATTGTCTGTCTTCAGTTTCTTGTTGTTGTGGGCCTGGCCATGAGGCTGGAGGCCATTTTGAAGCCAGGCAGTGTGCTTTTTGCCATAGGCCTGCATTGTCTGCCTTCAGTTTCTTGTTGTTGTGGGCCTGGCCATGTGGCTGGTGGCCATTTTGAAGCCCGGTAGTGTGCTTTTATCCATAGGCCTGCAAGCTTGTGGCCTAGTCTGCCAACAGGCCTTTCATCCAGTAGGCTCAGAGGTAGTCAGGGATGCATGAAACAACTGTTTCTGTGTGTTCTGTTGAATTTAAACATCATTTAGGGCATGGATGGCATTGGATTGAATTGCAAAATGTGTATTTTTGGGTGTATTTCAGTTTTTTTGGGTGTGTGTTAAATACATGCCTTAGTTGTGTGTGGTGTGTTGCAGGCCTTGTTTAGCCCTGTGGATTTTCGTTTTTGCATTTTATTGCATTACAGGCAAAGCAGTGTGGTTTAGCATGCAGCCTTTGCCTGGCTATTATAGGCCTGTTTTCAGTACATTGTTTTCCAGGCCTCCTGCTTGTTGCTTGTGATTTGTGAGTGTCCATGTGGCTGGTGGCCATTTCTGGTGGGAGTTATAAGTGTGCTGCTTTTGCCATTTAGGCCTGCATGGTTTTCCTCTTGGCTTACTGCTTCCATCCATCCCCTTTGCCAGCTGCAGCTCCCTGAATGATGTGATGAGCAAATAATTTAATGCCAAACAGGGTCCACTTCCATTACATTTGTATTTTTGTTGTTGTTCCTCTTCTTTCCTATCCTTCCTGAGAGTGTACACAGTATACCATGAAAGCCCTTGTTGACAGTCTCACAAATGGCTACACTAACTTATATATTGTATTTGTTTGTTTGTACTACTAGCAATTGAACCACAACAACAAATGCAACATTTCACTGATGTTCTTCTCCTGGCTTCTTTGATTTTAGGTGCACAAAAAGACAGAGGAGGAGGTGTCATCATCATCACCCGTTGTACTGCCAGACAGAAGTCCTGCTGCGCACCACGTCACGTCCACGTGTGACCACAGACATCTCTGCAACTTGTGCACCTGCGTCCTGCTGACATCTGAAGAAGATGGCCCCAAAGAAAGGTACCAGGTCCTCCAGTACCAAGAAAGTTGCCAGTGAGAAGAAGAAGGAACAGAAGAAGGAAGTGGCACTTGCCAAGACTGGTGTGCCGCCCGATGTGTTTTTGGTAAAAAAAACTTACGCCTGCAGCAGCGGTGTCCGGCGGGGACCAAGCTGGGAGCAGCACCTCCGCATCAGCGGGCCCACCCCACCAACCTAGGCCCAAGCCCATGAGTGTGGCAGAGGTAGCCAGTCTACTAACGAGCAGTGATGTTGAAATGTCATTATCGCAAAGTAGTACCCAATCCACGCACTCGCAGGCGGAAACTCAGCAGATAAGTGGGCAACCACAGCCGCAACCACAGCCGCAACCACAGCCGCAACCACAGCCACAACCACAGCCGCAACCGCAGCCGCAACCACAGCAGCAACCCCAGCCGCAACCACAGCACCAACCGCAACCACAGCCGCAACCACAACTGCAGCCCCAACCGCAGCTGCAACCGCAGCCGCAACCACAGCCGCAACCACAGCTGCAACCACAGCCGCAACCACAGCCCACAATAGTAGTTGTTCCACCTGAAGTAGGGGCAGTTCAGGAAATCAAGCTTTTTGCAGACGAAGAGGAGCAAGCCACTGTTTCAGAAGATCCATTGTCTTCCAGACCCCCAGCAAGGAAAAGGAGGGTTAGTCCATCAACTTCTTCTTCAAGCCCCGCTTCTGATGATCTAGATGCCACTTGGAAGCCACCAGCTCAGTCTGAGAGTGATGCACGCCACAAGACAAGGCTAGTGAAAAGGAAGGTTCCAGAAAGCCTTAGAGTTATGGAGGTAGATGTAGACGAGGGGGTGATGATGATGAAGAGCCAGTCATCATGAACATCACTCCTGGGCCTGCGGAGATGGAGACCAACATTATTAGACTATCCAAAATTGCTGCGAGGGATGTAGCACGGATACCACCAACACAGGTAACACCAACACGACCTCCAGCTTCCATATTTGCCTTTGCAAAGGCCCGGCAGGGACCTACATCCAGCTCAACCACCACCTCAGTAGGTGGTGGTAATGTAAGTGCACAGAGTCAAATTCCAGGCACACCCTCCAGTTCATCTGGTATTGAAAGTGGCACCTCCAGCAGCGCCAGAAAGTTCTCCTCCCCAGTTTGGGACTTCTTTTCGGTTAGCAGTAAGGAGGAGAACATTGCTATATGCTCAATTTGTCGGCAGGCTGTTAGGCGGGGTAAGCTTGGTACAAACTATGGTACCGGAGGACAAACAAGTCATCTCAAAAAACACCACAGTATCAAGTGGGAGGCTCACCTACTTCACTTAGAAAAAAGTAAAACTGGACCCATTGCTGTTGTTGGGGATGAAGAAGTAGGGGAAGATATGATCGCGGTGGAAGGTCAACAAGAGGGAGACATTTCTAGCCCTATCCCCAGCAGTGTAGTGGTACCGCCCACATCCTCAGCAACATCTCAGTGGCACCGTAGTAAGAGTCAGCCTGAGACACCAAGGCAACCGAGCACTGCAATGAGCAAAAGTGCGGCGTCGTTGAGCCTAACTGGGTTCAAGAAGAAAGGTGCACCACAAAGGAAAATATTCCAGCCTACCATTGACAGCATGCTTAGGTCGGAGGGGCAGTACCAACGCAACCACCCAACGGCACGGTTGTACAATGCGAAGCTGGCTAAAATGTTAGCGCTGGACCTTCTCCCTTTTTCATTTGTGGAAGGGGTGGGTTTCCTTGAATTTGTGTCAGCCATCTGCCCTAAATGGAAGGTTCCCAGCCGGTCCTATTTCGCCTGAGTTGCTGTTCCAGCACTACATCACGATGTGCTGGAATTGGTTGGACAAGCTTTGCAGCAGAGTGCTGTTCACAAAATCCACCTGACAACAGACATGTGGACCAGTTGCCAAGCCACTGATTACATGTGCATCACTGCACACTGGGTCTCTTTTGTGGGGGTTAGAGAAAAGCTATCTGAAGTAGGTGCTGTTGACACAGCTGAGATTTTTAATGCTTCTCGGAAACATGCAACTGTAGCCATGTTCGCCATGGAGAAATCTCATACTGCTGCAAACATTTTGGAAGAGTTTAACAGCAAGGTCTTTGAATGGCTGCGCCCAAGAGGGCTTAACATTGGTTTTGTTGCCACGGATAATGGCAGTAATGTACTTAAGGCCATGGAGGTTGGTGCCTATTTCAGGGTCCCGTGTTTGGCGCACTGCATTAACATTATAGTTCAAGACTTTCTGAAAAAAGAACCCATAGTCAGCAACTTACTGACCACCTGCCGCAGAATATGCACTCATTTCAGCCATTCTTTTAAAGCCCGGAAGCAGCTGAGGATCATTCAACGTGACTATAGAATGCCAGTCAAAGCACTCATCCAGGAGGTGGCAACACGTTGGAACTCAACGTATTACATGCTTGACCGTCTGTTTGAGCAGTACAGACCAATCAATGAATATGTCATGCGAAGGGCGGATGCTACTGTGAAAGGCATGACCCTTCAGATGGACCAATGGTGCCTAGTTAAATCTCTTACAGAGATGCTTCTTCCTTTCGAGGTCTTCACACGTGAAGTCAGCAAGGAGGACTGTACTATGGGCCAAGCTATCCCATTGTTGCACATGCTAGAGCAACAGCTGAAGGAGGTGTCTGAAGCGTACATAGGTGTGGAGGAAAAAAAGAAGCATATGAGTTGGTGGAGAGCTTATCATGTCGCTTAACTGAAAATGCAAGGGTGCAAACTAAGATTTTGTCACAAGAACATTACATTTGTGCCACAATTCTGGATCCACGGTACAAATCGGCACTGAACAGTAAGACATTACTCCCTTTTTCAGAAGTGGATGTTGCCCGGTACAAAACTTGGATAGCTGAGGCAGCCAGTAAATTGGAAAATGAACGGCTGGTAATTAAAGGCCTCAAACCCACAACAAGTACTGCAGCAGGGCATCCGGCGTCAAGTTCAACTTCAGAGCCTGAGGGCAGTGCATTTGGTTCACAGCTGTCACCAACACCAACACTATCGACAACAGCAAGAACCGGATCATCAGCCCCAGTAAAAACGGCACAGGATTGGTATTTACAGCAAGGACTTGCTAGGTCCAGTGCTGATGCAAAGACAAAAGAGGCCGAACAAAGTGTAGCACCCCTGAACATTGACCGGATGGTCCAGGCCTACCTGGATGACCCAACAGAGGTCTACATTGATCAAAACCCATTGCGGTATTGGTATGGCAAAAGGGGCCAATGGCCAGTGCTCAGCAGGCTGGCGATAAACTATCTGGCTTGCCCTATCGCAAGTGTCTCTTCTGAACGTGTTTTCAGTGCTGCTGGTTCCATTGTAACAGTGAAAAGGACCAGTCTCTCACCAAAAAACGTGGAGAGGTTAACCATGATCAAAATGAATCAGCAATTTATACCACCGAATTACACAATACATGAATCAACGCAGGAAGATGAGGACAGCGGCTCAGGTGACGGAAGTAGCGTGTTAGATGCTGATTACCTACTTCTGGTTGAACCCCCAGAGTTTGAGGACGAGCTATACTTCCCTGACAACTAGGCTTCCACTTCTTACTGTCGTCCTCCCTTATTTACTTTTATTTGTGTGTCTGTCTTTCTGGTTGGAAACTTCAAATCACAACAAATCCATCACCACCGTCTTCGTCTTTTATTGCCATATATGAGTTTCAGCTGTCTGCATTTCAGTCCACTCCTCCGAGTCCTGCTCCTCCATCCTCCTGAATCGACCTAAATCTATTGCCCTCAAGCCAGATGATGATTGGATGTAGCATAATCGAAGAAAAAAGAAAATCTTGCCTCGTTGAGTCTCTCCAAAAGAAGTGGAACATGATGATGACTACTATAGCTATCCTCCTTTCCGAGCCGAGAGAGACTGCCCATTAACTGAAGATGAGAAGGAACAGGTAATGAATGATGACATGCATTGGACGCTGACTGAGTGATTTGTGTTGTTGTTGTTTGTAGTGCATGAAGTTAATTCATTGTGTACTATTATCTAATCTACACACTAAAAGTAACTCAATGCAATGTTTGTTTCCATTCTTGTTTTTTAATAACAAATTTCTACTTCTACTGCAGGCCGATCCATTGCATTTTGAATATGGAAAGGGGACTCAATCTGTACACTGCACACTGAGTTGGACAACACACCATGATGATGACCACAGTGACATAATATCTTCGCAGTCACTCAGTACGATCCGAGATGATTGATGGAATAACTCAGGGCATTTCATGAGTGGCATAAAAGGTAAACAAGTCAACAACAACCACTGCAGACCTACATGTCTGTGTAGTGGTGGAGTCGAGTGTGGTGGTATGACTGACAGCGGGGCATTGATTTAGTCACTTAATTTGTAAAATGCTATGTTGCTGTATATCTGCTTTGTCTGCCTCTGTCAAAAAATGTACGCTAAATGGAGGATGGGTCACGGGTGCCGTGGGCCTGCTCTGTCCTGTTGTTGTTGGAGGTTAATGCTGGAAACAGACTAGAGTAGACATGATGTATCCATGCCGCCTCTGAAAGTGTTCTTGTTGCACTCCACCGTAATTTATGCATTTTTTTCTACTTGATTTTTCAATATCCCTTTTGTTTTTCCATCTACAATTACAGGCCGGCCCTTACCCTGTGCTATACTGGGAAAAACAACTCTCACTTACCTTACCAATGAATCTACATCTGCCAGGCAGGCAGTGGCGTCACCCAAGATTGATGGCCGGAGCGTCCATGGAAGGGAGGACCAAGAGGAATGCCGAGATGCAACTCCCCATTTTGACCAGGATAACATACAGTAACAGTATCAACTTTCATCATCTTTTAAATAATTTGATTCATTTTTTGTCTTCAATCATTACTACTGTGTGTTGTTGTTATTATTATGTTTGCTCTCTGCTTATAATTCAATTCATCCCTACAGCTATTTTTGAATTTTCTTTGCTATCTTTAAGCCCGGGCCGGTACAACAGAACAGAAACTGTATGTAATTCGGGTCTCTCGGAGGGCAGACAGGCAAGGCAAATTGCATAATATACTGCTGCCCTGTACTGTCTAATTGTCTAGTAGTAGTTAGTAAGTACTACTTATCATTAACCATCAAGTTATCATCATCATGCATGCATTTCCTTTTTCTCCCTTAACAGATTTATGGATATGGTTGTCTGCCAAGATTGTGTTTTGTTGTTGTCCATGCGTACTGTTTTTCTTTGTCAAACCTTTCCCCAAACCCCCTTCCCAACCATTCATCAAACCCTAACCCTCTTCCCCCGGGCTGTGTGACTTATTGAGGTGTGACTAAATTAAATGTACACCAATAATTTATCACACGCTTGCTGGGGCGGATGTGGCAAAAGCAACACTAATTCAATTTCAAGGCAGGGCGGCGAGGATCTTCTTCTGCTTGCCCACCCATGAGCAGTATATTTGCGAGATAATTTTTTTACCAAAGGAACCTAATCCATCAGCATTAATTGCCGGCATCGATTGGATTTGTTGTCATCCTCCTACACAGCACTAACGGTTACGCTTGTGTCGAGTGTACTGTAGGCCTAGTCGAGTGACTCGACACAGCTAGAGTTTGTAACTCTATGTACTAGGCTATCCCCGCCACCATTATGTTTTATTGTATTTTGGCATATTATTGTTTGGCAGTAAGTTCCGTACTGTACTTCGTTCTACTACTCCTCCCACAGTCTCTCTCAGGCGACTGACTGTCTCATTTTCTTTTTTTTGCAAATGCTACTGCCAGGGTCTACTACTACTACCACCACAACCATGGCATGTTGGGAAAGAAAACCATCATCACCATGCAGCCATCGCCGTGCCTAAGTTAAACATCAAGCACAGGTAAGAGAAGAAGTTTGGGGGAGGCATAATTAATAATGGAAATTTTTTCATTAATTCTATTTCACACACCCCTTTGAGTCCAGTTGCAGAATGCATAGACTAGGAGGAGAGACTGACAGTACTAGTAGGACAAGTCCCTCAGTGAGGGGTACCGCATCTATCTGTTTGTGTCTTACTAAGTCAGCCAATTATTTAAATCAAACACTGGCTGTGGCCCTGCACCAGCAAGGAAACAGTGTGACGTAAAACAGTAACCCCACCCACAAAACATTAACAACATCGTATATAAAGTATAAATATATAATTTAATCCCCTAACAAAAATAAACTATGTAAAAAAAATCCCACAACACCTGACCCACCCCTCTCCCTAACCCCAACCAATGTCCATTGCCCGGAACGAAAAAGTCCAACAAATTAAATGTCCAATTGTCCAAAAGTGAAAACCCCAACGCCCGATTCCCACCCACCAAAATAAGCAATAAAAAAGGGGCAATCAACAGGGTCTGTTCATCAGCGGGCTCGCCTCTCCAGGACAGGAATACGCTCCTCTAGACGGGCCACGCGGCGCTTCAATGCGCGGCAATTGCATCCACAGGGGGGGGCAGCAGTGCTATTTAATGAAGTACGGCGGCGGGCGGCTGCCAGACGGTGGCACCGTAACACTGGAGGGGGGTGGCTGGGACCCGGGGCATTGGAGGAGGCTGCAGCTGCTGCCGCCTCCTCCTCCTCCTCCTCTAGAACCACCAGCCGCCGGTATTCACTTTGTATGGCCTCTAGCTTCCGGCGCCGGGCCTTGGCTGCCAACTCCTTCCTGTCTACTTTCACTTTGGAAGGAGTAGCTATATCAAGAAGAAAAAACAAGACTATTGTAAAATATACTCTTAGCAAAGCAGTAAGACAAATTAATTCTACACATAGTGGCACAGTAGCACTAGCAAGCACAGTACATAACATTTGTGGTATGTATCTATCCTCCCACTACCTCGGCCTCTAACATTTGTGGGAGTTTCAGGCATTCCACCACCCATGCATCTGATTCCTATCAGACACCTATGCATGCATCCCACGTATCCTTCTCTGCCAGTCATAAATATTAAATCTCGCCCGTCCTTCCTCCTTCCACCCTTCTTTCCCTTTTCGTTCAACCCATCCATCAAGGTCATCTGATCTGACTTTTAGTCTTCTCCATAAAACTTTCACAGCTGAGTTGAAGTCAGATAGAAGAGGCCATTGGTTACTCAACAGTACACTCCCGCCGCTAATGCTATTGCTAATGCTAAGTAAAGGGTGTCTTCTTCAACCGTTCACAACAACTTCTTACTTAAGTCTCAACAGTACAGTATACATTACACCCTTGCAGCGAGTGTAATGTCAATAAGTAAGGATTAGGAATATAACTTACCACCGCCCGCCACTGCTGCTGGCTCACCCCCTGCAGCTCCTCCTGCAACTGCCGCATCTCCTCCTGCACCCTCAGCGGCCGCGTCACCTTCGCCGCTGGCCCCGGTACTGGTGGTCGGTAGTACGCCTAGAAAAAACATTACACATTTTTCAGATGCCATATACACCTCCCCTATTTTTCACTAGCAAGATTGAAAAAAAGTTAATACATACATAATACATATACAACATACATCACTAGTACAAATCAGGTAGTAGAGTAGACACTAGTAGTGTTATATGGTCCCTAGGGTCATTCTAGTCTTTGCTAAGTTACCCCGAGCCATGCAACCATTTTAGCTTTGTGTCTTTTATTTTTGCGCAAGTTACCTCGCAGCTTGTTGTGTAAGACGCCTTTGAGCCCACATGAGCTCATACTGCTACTGTCTGAGCGCTGCGTACAAGGTCGAAAAACAAGCCACTTTGTTATGGAGTTCTGGTGTTAGTCCATATTGCTTATCCATAAAAATACTACACTTTTTGGCACGACTGAGAAATGCTTGCACTATACTAACGCGCACCATTTTTCTCATAACAGACGGAAGATTCCCTTCTACGAACCAGAGCTTTGCAGAGCTTATGATGTAACCAGTACTAGGTTCTTCTAAGGTGAGGGGTCCCCAGAATTCGCTCAGATCTTCATTTATAATTTTATATAAACTATATTCCTACCAAGGGGAGGGTGGTTCTTCCACCACTGTTCAGTTATCATGATTTCGCCTTTTGTCTTCTATGGACTTGTAGTTGTAAGTGTAACTAAGTGTAACAATGTTTAGTGTTTTAATCTTATGCATTTTGCTGTTGCTGCTGCATTATAGAACAACGTACAGAGCTTGTCAGTTGAAAATAAACCTTTTGAACTTACATAGACTCGGTGGTATTTGGTGTGGACTTACACGAGTGAGTGAGCGAAAGGGTGTGCATTGCTTCCGCGACTGAGAGGTCGGGAGTGTTATGTTCTGGGTTGTCTACTCATTGGGTATCTTGGGGGGGTTCGGAGAGCTAATGAGACACTATAACTAGTCGGTCAGGGGATTGTGGTGGCTTCTGATTGAGGTGTGAGGAAGGTCCAACCTCCCATCACCAACGTCCTATTTTCTTGTGCAAAGTTCTGTATGTGCAGAATCCCTACAACAGTAGTAGTATGTCCTATCCTATCAAAAATAGTAAAATCTGGTTGGGCATTTTGTTGGTGGGAATTGTCGAAAAGCCTCAAGATTAAGAAGACTAGAAGTAGTAGAAGAGGACAACCCAAAGGACTGGACTCAATGGCTAGAGCTATTGGTGAATCTGAGTTTTATTTAAAACCTTTTAAATAAAGAGTGGCCAACTGGGCAAGCTTAGCTACAGACAGACTAATAGTAGTAGTACAGAGAGTCATAGCTGACGCAGTTAGAGGCAGGGATAACAAGAATTTAGAAACAGATAGTCTAGATCGAAGAAGAATTTGTAAAAAATTAAATTAGGAAACCAAAATAATAGTTCGGAAAAAATAAGGTGCAGGAAAAGTTAGGGAAATATAATTATTAATATTAACCACTGGAGGACTTACTGGGGCCAGCAGCAGAGCCCTCGGTAGAGGAGCGGTCCTGGCCCTGGGAGGCATCTTGATGTTCTTGTCCCGCCGCCTGTGACCCCGTCTTCTTGCCCCTGGGTGCTGATCATGTAAGATTTCATAAAGAAAGAGACAAAAATTAAAGTTTGGTGTGAAACAAATAAAATATTTTAAAATACGCTCCAAAAACATTTTTGTGAACAACAATTGCAATAAAATTGACCTATCTAATCTGATCGACTAGTAGTATTGCGAGATTCACGGACCGTCTAGTAAGCCTAAGTACCACCTGACCTAGCCCACCTATTCCAATCCAGACGGGCCAATTGTTCAGTAAGTCTGCATTTCCATTTATTTTAGTCCTCAAAAATGCATAGATGGAGGACACATGCATACATTTTTGCATACACCAAATTGTTGGTTGGTTGCTGCTGATGTTCTGCTAGTGATGATATAAGCCTATTAACACTCACTAAACAAACTACAAAAGGTTCTACTAAGGACTGGGGTAAGCAGCACTCAGCAGCACGTGACGTGACAGAGGATGCGTCACGCACACCACTTAAAAATTACCAACTAATAAGTAACTAAACCTATCAATCCACCACTATCCCTTCTTAGTGGCAGGAGGACAAAGGAAGGACTAGAGTCTCTCTAGCATTACCTAACTTAAGTTCTCTAAAGTAAACTCTTACATAATCATCAGGCCAAGCGAGCGCAAAGTTGCAAACAAGTAAGATTAGTAGCGCCGAGCGCCTGTGTCATAACAATCACAGAAGATTTTTAAACGTAATTTACCTGCAATGTAAGCAGCAGCATTCTTGCTGGTCGGAAAAAAAAAATATTCGCAATATATAACACAGAGCAGAAGAACACAAAGTAGTAATATTAAATAGCTACTCACCAAGCCCCAGGACCTCCACTCCTAGCAGGTCCAGCAGGTCCTGCTCCCGGTCCAGAATATCGGACCACCGGTGCGTCAGCTGGTTATTGGTGCGCCGGACACCAGAGCAGCGAAACACTGCCCGACGCACCTTGCCCCACCGCTGCCGACGCTCCCGGAGCCCGTACCCGGACCCAGGC
Source organism: Calotriton arnoldi (assembly GCA_963921515.1). Classification (NCBI taxonomy): domain Eukaryota; kingdom Metazoa; phylum Chordata; class Amphibia; order Caudata; family Salamandridae; genus Calotriton; species Calotriton arnoldi. The sequence continues at coordinate 125,287 of CAWUFW010011977.1, forward strand.
CTGCCGCCTGCTGCCAGGGTTAAGGGGAGGTGGCGCTGCACACAAAAAACCAGTGCGGCCACCTCCGCCTCACCAAATAAGGCCCGTGCCTGCACCCCTTTTTGGCGCCGCCTTCCGCAAGGAAGGCGGTCGCGGCTCTGGCTACGACGAGCCCTGTGGCCCTTTGCCATGGTTCTGGGTAGGCGGGGGGGCGGAAAAGAAAAGGTAGGAATTAAAAAAGTAAGTAAAAGAAATGAAAAAGCAGGTAATAGAAAAAGAGTGAAAAAGTAGTGAAAAACACACAAAAAGTAGAAAAAAACTCAAAATATAGAATCAGGAAAATAGAGAGATAGATAATAAATAAAACAGATCAAAAAAAGTTTCCAGAAACAAAGGACTGAAAAGATAGAGGGAGGATTGAAAAGCAGGCCCAGAACCATAGCAATAGAGTGAAAAACAAGATGGCCGCGCCCATTGCGACCGCATGGGCAAGTTCGCGCGATATTTCCCCCCGAGCACGCAAAAAGCGTCGCGAACACGTAATACGCGTTCCCGAACAGGAAATACTTATCGCGAATGGGCGGGAGCATGCAATACGCGACCCGGAACTGGAAATAAGCATTGCGAGCGGGCGGGAGCATGCAATACACGACCCGGAACAGGAAATAACCATCGCGAGCGGGCGGGACAAGTGAAAAACAAGATGGCCGCGCCCATTAGCGACCGCATGGGCAAGTTAGCGATATATTTCCCCGCGAGCACGCAAAAACACATCGCAAACGGGTGGGACAAGCAATTTCCACGTCTTCGCAGAATTTCTACGTGCTCGCGGACATTTTTAACAATTTCGCGGAGATTTGCGTAACGCCACTACGCAAATTCCGCCCAAGTGACAAAACAAGTTGCAAGAGACTAGAACATAAATGGAGAGCTTCTAAAACAAAAACAGACAAACAAACATGTAAATCAGCACTTCGTGTCTACCATTGTAAAATAAGATCAGCTTGATGGCATTTCATTATCAACAAGCTAGAGCAAGCAGATTAATTCCTCAAAGAAACTATTCAAAATCCTAAATTAATTTGCAAACTCTCAAGCCTGCTCCTCGGTCATTCCTGCTTCACAATTGCTTTGTGACACTTTAGCCAACTACTTTCAGACCAAAATCGACAATATCTACAGTAGTTTTCATTCTGTGGCTAACTCACTAGATTACTGCCAAACCACCGAACCACCTCAAACAACTGCATCTGTATTTTGGGAAAAATGTCAGCCTATCTCTCAATCTCAGACACTTTACCTAATGGTTAAAGCAAAATCTGGATCTCCCTCTGAACTTTGTCTTCCTTATATCACTGTCACTCTCTCCTCTCTTCTTGCACCAGTTATTACAGCCTTGTGCAAGCAATCTCTGACTCTAGCCTCCATTCCACAACTTTGGAAAGCAGCTCATGTTACACCAGTCTTGAAAATATCAATGCAGACCCGAGCGCCCCAGCTAACTATCGCCCCATATCCCTTCTCCTTCTGTTGGGCAAATTTCTGGAGACCGACGTCAACAAACAACTCTCCTCCTAGTTGGAGAATTATATTTTGTTGGATGCCTCTCAATCTGGCTTCAGACCTTCCCACAGTACGGAGACTGCCCCTTGGAAATCCCGCCATGTTGGTTATGCTCGACCTGTCGGCGGCGTTCAATACCACCTTTCATTTTATTCCGATACAATGTCTTCAGCAGATTGGCACCCAGGGCACCTCTCTTGACTGGCCCAAGGACTTTCTTACAGACAGTGCTCAGACAGTTTTTATTGACTCTTATCACTCTAAATCCATCCTCTTGGACATGGGTGTCCCTCAGGGCTCCTCCTTGAGCCCCACACTTTTTAACATCTATATGGCCCCCTAGCTCAGTTGGTTATGTCCTTCTGGGTTTGAAATACTCTCATATGCTGATGACACCCAAATGGTAATCTCATTTGGGCCTGACATCGAGAACGTCATACAGTGATTTGTCGCATGCATGAGGAAAATAGCCATTTGGATGTCCCACAACTGTCTTCAATTAAATGGGGGCAAACCATATATTCTTCTGTTTGGGAAAGCCCAAATCTACTGATCGAATGGCTGGTAGCCAGATGAACTTGGTCCTGCCCCCTGTGCCCAGCAGAACAGCTAGGAATCGGGGTATACTCCTGGACGATACTCTGTCCATGAAAGACCAGATCATTTCCGCTTGCGGCACCTGCTTTGGCATACTGTGCCTTCTTAGGAAAGTCTTTCAGTGGCTTCCTTTCAATTCCCAGAAGACACTTATCCAGGCACTAATCATTAGCTGCCTGGATTACGGCAATGTTCTGTTCCTTTCCATATATGAATCCCTGGTAGCTAAAATGCAGGTTGTTCAAAACACCGCCGTCCGCATGGTTAACAACCTGCCTCCACGTACTCCTTCAGCCCCCACACTTAGAGCACTCCACTGGCTCCCCATTAAAAAGAGAGCACTGTTTAAACTTCATTGCCTCACTTACAAATCTATGGCAGGACTGGGTCCAGAATATCTCCAGGATAAACTCACCCCGTACCTCCCTGACAGGAATCTATGATCAAAAAATCTACTTCTGCTACATCCTCTGTGCATTCTTACGTCAAAATATTGAGGCCAGGCATTTTCCTATCCCGCCCGCACCACTGGAATAAGTTCCCTTTGTTTATTTGTGCATGTCCTAGTTTTTCCGGTTTTAAAAAACATCTCAAAACATAGCTGTTCTAAGTAGTTGCTTTCTCAACACCTTCTCATATCCTGCATGTTAGAGTGCCGAGATGTACCTTCGTGGATGAGTTCTATGCTATACCAAAACCCAATTAACATAACATAACATACCATATGTCTGGGTCCAAAGTGGAATGGCAAGATGAGCAAAGAAATGATGGATTTAGGCCCAGATCTCTATAGTGGGGGGGAATGTTTGAGATTGTTCAGCATTTCATCAATCAATTGTTCTTTTTGCATTTGTCACCCCGAATGGGACGGGAATACCCAGACATGGGTCCCATGCTCGTCATGCTAGTGGAGTCAAGCTAGTCTGGCTGATAAGAAAACGGTCCCAGGATGCTTGCTTCTGGTCCAGGGAAGACCTGGCATGGCAGTTCGGGCTGGACTGTTCCCATGGGCAGCAGGGTCTAGACTAATTTGCATATGGCTGGGTCCAAACTGGAATGGCACTGTGAGCAAAAAAACAATAAATGTAGGTCCGGATCTCTGTACTAGAACTGAATGGTTGACATTGTACAGCAGTCCGTCCATCAATTATTCTTTTTGCATTGGTACTCATTTAAAGCAGGGGTCAGTGGGGAGATGTTTAGTTTTGTATCTTTCACCTGAAACAGAAGTCAAAGGAGATCAGGGATTTATATGTGGAAGTGGCAAATCTGGAGCCACAACATATGGGGATGATACGAGTAGGCTGTGGTGGCCAGGAGATAATTCAAACAATTATGATAATGAAAGCTATGATTATTAGTCACTATTCAAGAAACCTGGCTTAGAAAATTCAGACTAATTGATTAGAGGCATACGAATATGGCGAGTTAGCTGGTAGACTGCTTACCTTATGTATTCATCAGCAAGAGGCAGATAAGGGAATTGACGCAATTGATGGAAGTGATAGAAACTTAGCAACTACACCCAACATTATAATTAAAGTATTTGAGGACTATTATAGATGACTATATCAGAAAGATAAGCACCCCTCATTAGAGCAGATACCGGATCTCCTATAGCAGCTTAAAGATCATGTCTTAGATCCCGGGGAGGTTGAAGTATTAGACTCAGATATAACTCAGGAGGAAGTTGGTAATGCCCTACAACCATTGGCCTCAGGTAAAACGGCAGGTCCAAAGAGTAGATCTTTATAAGGCATTTTATCCGGAGCTAGCTAAGGATCTATTTGAAATGCTTCTTGAAGGCCAGTGTGATGGAATTCCACTGACTTCTTTAGGGGGTACTAATGTTGTAGTTTTTAAGAAAAAAGAAAAACCTCCAAACAAACCAGGGTCTTACAGCCCGATATCCCTGATTAATTTGGATGCAAAATTATATTCAAAGAATTTAGACACTCCCTTTGGGAGGATCATAGCCAAGGTAGTGTCACCTTGGCAGCTCAGATTCATCCCTGGGCGCGCAACAGCAGATCATGTATGATGGGCCATTACCCTAATTGATATAGCTGAGACTACGTGCAACCCTATGGATATGATCCTCCTCGATGCCGAGAAGGCATTCAATAGAATGTCTTGGGGGTATCTCTGGGGTGTACTTAGTCATAAGGGTTTGGGCCAGGTCTCATGAAGGCCATAAAAGTGCTATACCACCACCCTTTTGCTCAACTACAAACTATGGGCATGGAGTCAGATAGGGTTCGGATCTCATGTGGTACGAGGCAGGTATGCCCCTGCTCCCTTATTCTTTTGCCCTTTATATTGACCCTCTAATAAATAAGTTGGCAAATAATCTGCTGATCAAGCCAAAGAGTGTGAATGGTTTGGATATCAAGGTCCTGACATATGCAAATGCATAACACCTGACCGCCAGACCTCCCTGGTGGAAATAGAAAGACTGGAGCAATAGTTTGGTCTATTTTCAGGGTATCACTTAAATAAAGAGAAAACACAGGTATTGGTACTAATAACATCCACCTGATGGACAGTCGAAGAGTGGATACCGCCACCTATTTAGGGATAAAAATCTTGGCGGATATTAGTTCCATCTATAAATTGGATCTAGATCCAAGCTTGGGGAAAGCTAGCCAATATTTGCAGTGGATCACCGGATTACACCTTTCTTTGACTAGCCATTGCAATGTTCTGAAAATGAGTTTTTTAACCTAAAGTGTTATATCTATTTAGAACTATATTCTTGGAGCTAGAAATGCAATGGCTATAAAAATGTTATGCCATGAGTACTAATTTCATCTGGCAATATGCAAGGGTGCGGCGGGCCTTAAAGAATATGGTTCTTCTGAGATCCCATGGGGGGTGGGCAGTACGTAACTTTAAGCTATATTACTAGACACCACTGCTGCAGCATATGAGTTTTATTCTCAGGTAAGGGACGCAGTCACTCTTCTGGGCTGCTGAATGGGGACTCCCCAGGTATCTATAAATTAGCATTGGGTACTAAAGCTAGGGGCTGATTCTTAAGATTCATCGAACCTAGGGGCTCATTAGGATGGCGGTGTTTGGCACATCCGCGGTGCTGGCCGTGGCGGAAAACGTCCTTTTCTGCACTCCAGCGGTGGTCCTCGCATCTGCCATATTACAATGGGCAAAGATAGCCCATTTCCCGTCCGCTGCAGAGTTTCGGGATCCACCAGGAATTTCCTTCCGCAACGGTGGTGGAGGGAGCCAATAGAGAAAGACCGCTGTGCTGAATGATGTTACGACCGCCGGACAAATCACGATGCCTCAAACAGCCCATCACAAAGCAGCGGAGAAACCAGCCACTCGGAGACGGCGGAAGCACTACTGTGGAAATCGAAACTTGAATCCCGGGCACCTCCACGCGTTCCTGACCGCTATGGATCCAGCTCTTCAAGCCCTTCCGCTGCTGTACCTGATCCACTACCAGCATATAAGACGTCGCCGCGGTCAACACCACAGGTACCTAAATAACACATCTCTGCATACAACCACAACACACAACTCCTGTGCTGAAATACGGTTCCTGTCCACATCAGACACTCTGGTGGAGACAGGAACATATCCCCCAGTGTACTCACACATGTCCTGCTTGCTATAAATCCACTCCTCCGCATCGGGGTCACCCATCAATATCGAAAACACTTCAATGTCCCGGTCACGTCACCGCAGCGGTGAAGACGCGGGAAAACCTGTGCACAATGTAGTAGGCCGGGCCGACGCCAAGCAATGGCAGTCTGGGCAGCTTCCCAGGGCTCCACCTTCACCCTACCCACATGGTGGGCCACATCAGTTGGCCACAGCCCACAGCACGCTTCCCACATCCATTTCTGCACATGCTGTGTGCCCCTCTTGTGCCCCCCCTCAATGCACTATTTAGCAGCCAGGTGTGGCTCGACCTCACACCTCACACATCAAAGGGCAAGGTAGATTGACTGGGAAGGTGGGGGTGAAGATGAACACCCTGCACAGAAGGTCAGGGGCTGGACAAGCCTCCGCCTCACACCTGCCTTCCATTCTTGTGAATCAAACTGAGTAAATTAAGAAATGAAGACTCACTCTGCATATTAACAACCACTGAACTGTTCACACTGCATGTCAAGTCCCTCAGACAGATCCCACACTGACACTCTGCCACATACACATACCATAGGTCAGCAGCAATGTATGACAATAAATGGACTACCTTCAAAGAGGAGTGCACAGTGCTGGAAAACCTTGGAGCAAGCCACATACCATTTGTACATGACATACAAGAGGAGGAACATATCACACTACCCTTAGGCCATCAAATCAGACATGGGTGGCACAGTGATTGAAATTAAACCAAAGTGACATCTGTGCAATATCTCTGGGATACAGCAATGCAAGCTATGCATAGGCACAGGAATGATAGGAAGTATCAGAAGCCATACAGTGACCAGCCCCACATCTGTGTCAACTACCTTGACGTGTATGTCACCAGCACAACACACATGGCTCATTGTCACACTCCCTGACTGTCAAACCCAAGTAGGACCTTCACACATACCCCTCATCTACCCATCTCACACTTGCAATACTCAACACCTGTGAGAAACACACATAAAGGTGCAAATAAGGTCCTGTGAGTTTCCTGACAACCAATCACACACCCTGGTGTGTATCTACAAATGTCAGACTCCCACTCGGGGATGTCTGAACCAATGCTGATCAAAAACCAATAGCCAAACACAAATCTCACAAACAACATCCAAAGAAGTCCAACAAGCTCAGCCATGTGCAGGAAAACAGTGGATAGGCAATGTGACCCTAGACAGAACAGGAATACACAAACGTTTCACTCTGGACAAATGCACAGACACCATACCCCAACCCAATCAGAAATTGCATTATCAAATGCCAATCATGAACACTAACTGTGATCAATGGGACAAATCAGCTAACACAGACATAGACACCACACCAGTTATCAAGTGAGCATGGTGTCAATGTGTACCACAAGCATGCACATGCAGAATCCTGACAAGTGACAGATCAAATATAGGAGGACATAGCACTATTGTGCACTCAAAACAAGCTCATGAACAAGACTCCACATTGCTACATGTGACATTCACACAAGAAATGCACACTACACATTCAACATACATCTGAATGTATTACAATGCACAAACTACTCTCACACAATGTCATGCAAATCGAACATCACACACACATGCACCTGTTAGTAGAAAGAGCCAACACAGGCCAAACACTGCATCCATCAACCACAAAAACACAACATATGCAAAAAACAATTCATCACATAGTCAACTCAGCTGGACATCAGGGGGATGCACACCAGGCAAGTACAAGGCAACATACACTGACAGCACTGCATGCACAGTAAGCAGTGTGTGAACACCAACAAAACCGGTAGCACACATATCTGAGTGCTCCACCATGAACTTCCACACCACAAATCATCACAGCACACAGATCACATCACACTCAGGAAGGGTAGCAGTACCTCAGCAAACAGACATACAGCTTAGCCATCACCCACAGCTGCACAACTCAGGAAAACCCAGATGCAAACAACATGACTAGAGGACTGTGCTGCTCAAACATATGCACTGCACATGAGCAACCATGACTGCAACCAAGTAGAAGAACATAACACATAACTAATTGTGAAACTGTCCTGAGTGGCACATTGGTCCTGTACACAGATCTTCCTCCCACAGTATAGTGTCACACTATGAAGTGTTGGGGAGGGTCACACACTGGCAAGGCATGGGGTGGAAGACATGAGACTGAAGTGGTGTGTACATCAGTATTGGACAGGTGAGAGTGTACAGTGCAAAAACACATAGAGGAGTAACTCACAATGTGTAGGCATCAGAAGCACCTATAGGGGATGGTATGACTCCTCATACCACATACTATACTTGTCCCAAAAATGTGTCAAGTGACTGCAATGCATGAGAAAACTCACAAATAATGTCAGTGTGGCTGAGCAGGTCAGCACAGTGAGCACAAACTTAAACAAGACCTATGGCTGATCAACAAAACACAACACAGACTTTGCAGTGACACACTCTGCATACTCACAACTGACAGCGACAACAAGTAGGTGTCCCCCAGGAGTGCAAGGACACACCGACACACTGCACAGTGCTCAACCTACAACTTCTCCATGTGTCCACAATCTGAAGCACATGTCTGACAATGTAAACAAACAGGCACTCATTACCTGGATCATACATGTGTAGTTGGCATGTGCAGGGGCACATACACCTCAACACTACTGACAATGACAGGCCAATCACACTGTCTGACTACTCAAGTGCACACATTCAAATGTACCCATATGACTATGAAGACAGGCCTACACAAGATGACTACACATCAACACAGCTGTTCACACATCAAGAAAGATCCCACAGATATGACGGACCCTGGCCACCCCACAAATAATCCTGTGTATAGAATTCACCTCTGTTGTGGTATTGCATCCTAACATGACATGTGTACAATTTAGCAAACCTGATCATAGAATGATTAGGGTAAGAGTAGATCATCACAAACAAACATCATTGCACCCTCAAGCCTCAGAGTCAAGAAGAACAAAAGTGCCTGTCACCTCTGGCAACCTCCTGAAAAAGTAAATCAAGTAATTGGCAATGTGAAAGTAGAATACAGAGCATGTGTCACATGAACCCATACATAAAACTTTTTATTTAGCAATGGCAGCGACAAAGCAGACAACATGAGTAACAGTCTTTATTACATAATATCCAGATAGGCATCAAAAGTGCAAACCATCAAGGCCATTGGCCAGTACAAATTCCTAGTATGCACATGTGTGCATGACAAACTTTACAAGAAATGGGCATCAAAAGTACAAAACAGCAAGGCCATTGGCCAGTCCATATTTCTAGTCTGCACATGTGTGCATGATAAACTGCACAGGAAATGGGCAACAAAAGTAACAAACAGCAAGGCCATTGGCCAGTCTATATTTCTAGTCCGCACATGTGTGCATGAGAAACTGCACCGGAAATGGGCATCAAAAGTAACAAACAGCAAGGCCATTGGCCAGTCCATATTTCTAGACCGCACATGTGTGCATGAGAAACTGCACAGGAAATGGGCAACAAAAGTAACAAACAGCAAGGCCATTGGCCAGTCCATATTTCTAGTCCGCACATGTGTGCTTGAGAAACTGCACAGGAAATGGGCATCAAAAGTAACAAACAGCAAGGCCATTGGCCAGTCCATATTTCTAGTCCGCACATGTGTGCATGAGAACTTGTAAACCTAGAGTGGTATCAGTTCCTAAGTGAATAGAGGTAAGAGAAAAGAATAATTGGCCATCCAATTAGGGGAATGGTTAAACTAAAGTGTGTCTCCAAAAGAGAGTAAAGTGCTCGTGAGTGGGGAGAAATCTCCTTTCTGTTCTTGTGCCCTCACACACCCTTACGAGTGTAAAGCATCATCATCGGGCTATGCTCCGCGTGGGGTGGCGCTGCAGTCCCTCACGGGCCCTACAAGAGGGCTCTCTGTTGGAGATCTTTTCAGGAGATGCCGCAGTTGTGCATGTGGGTGTGTGGGAATGCAGGTGATATAGTGAGTAAGTGATTTTAAAATTACCTGGTAGTTACCCAGAGGTTTAATAAGGAGTACTCCAGGTAAGTTAAAAATGGGGCAGGGTTGTAGAGCCTCCTCAAATGAATAAAGGGGGATGAGTTAGTTCCCACCGCTCTCAACCCGCGAGAATAGTGAGTGAAAATTAGGAATGTGAAGTGGTCGACATGTTTCGCGCAATCTGTCGGTCCCTAATGGATCCCTGTGCGCTTCTTCAGGACCATAAGAAAAGGTTAGAGATGTAAAAGGAAATAGGTTTTGGGGAAAACACACCCTATAAACCCACCATACCTATCTTAAGGTTTAAGGGACGTCACAGCGTACGAGACACGTCTTATTCGTGTGCTCAAGCTTATAAACCTATTGGAGACATTAAAACAAAAGAAAAAGAAAAAATAAACGAGGAATTAGTAGTCAGGGTCCAGTGACTGACGATGTATACCAGACAACTTTATCCTCCATCAGGAACTCCACCAATTCTTTCGGAAGATACGACTAAGAGCATTTTTTGAGGGTAAACCAGAACTCCCCATTCAAGGTACGGGTCTGAGGAAAAAATCAAAATTTACCCCGACCGCTGCTATGACACCGAAAGAGGTATTAACATTCGAACAAGCCATTCTAAAGGATATCAAAGGTATCACCAGTACAAAATCATTTGACAATTTATCCAGAGAAGAGAGGAAACATCTCAAAACCATCACAGAAGATCCCAGCATTATTCTGAAACCAGCAGACAAAGGTGGGGCTATTGTGATCCAAGACCTCACCACATATGACATGGAGTGTCATAGACAATTGTCTGATACCCGCTACTACGAACAGATTGAGGTAGACCCCACCATACGACTAACCACTGCAATACAGAGCTTAGTGACGGAAGCCGAAGTGGAGGGTTGGATTTCACCTGAGGAGGCGAAGTTTCTGATACAAGACGATCCACGTATCCCGTATTTTTATACCCTCCCAAAAATCCATAAGGGCCTCCATCCCCCGCCTGGCCGCCCCATAGTGTCAGGGATCGATTCAGTGTTGGAACCTCTCAGCAAGTTTTGCGATGCCTTCCTACGTCCCCTGGTCACAAGTACTCCCACTTATTTGAGAGACACCACAGAGGTTCTCAATCTCATTAAGGATTTTCAAGACCCTGAGTCCATTACGTTGTTGGTTACATTAGACGTAGTAGCATTATACACCAATATCCCTCAGGACTTCACTATTGAGGTCATGGAAGGCGCTCTCCACAATGTAAACCCTTGGCCATATGAGACCCCGATAACCTTTATACGAGATTGTGCCACCATAGCTCTCAAGGAGAATTTCTTCGCCTTTCAGAAGAAACTATACCATCAAATACAGGGCACCAGCATGGGAAGCACTTTTGCGCCGAGTCTGGCGTGTCTTTACATGGCCAATTTTGAAGGTACACACATTCTGAACACTGCCAATCCCTTCCATTCTAACATTCTACTATGGCGCCGTTATATCGACGACATCATTGTCTTTTGGAAGGGTGGGGAGGAAACATGTGGACAATTTTTTGAATGGATCAACACTCTAGACCCCTTCTTGAGATTAATAGGTACTATGTCACGTGAAAGCATCCCTTTCTTAGATCTCCTCATTTCATTAAAAGAGGGTGTCCTACACACCACTAACTATAAAAAACCCACCGACAGGAACAGTCTTCTCATATATCAAAGTCACCATCCCAAGGCTCTGAGGGATAATCTCCCGGTTGGCCAATTTCTTCGCCTGCGACGTAATTGTAACACACGTGGAGAGTTTGAGACTCAAGCCAGGGTATTGTCAAAGAATCTAGCAGCCAGACAGTATCCCGAAAAGATCATTAGGCAGGCACACAAAAGAGCCAAAAATAACTCGAGAGAGACTTTGCTGATGGTAAAAGAAAAAACCAAAACAGACAACCTTACCTGTGTGACCACATTCACACCAAACTCCAATAAGATCCAAAAGATTATCAAAAAACATTGGGGGATCTTACACACTGGGGACTTCAAACCGGGTCCTCTCCCTCTCTTTGCTTTTAAACGCACACAGAACCTAAAGGACATTCTGGTCCATACCCGCCCCGCCAACATCACAGTGACTAAACCTACATTGTGGGGCTTACCCCCGGTATTAGGGCATTATCCATGTGGGTCCTGTACCGCATGTCCCCAGACACAACCATCCAAAGAAGTGGAGCTAGGCCTTAGGCAACCATGGCAGCAGAGGCGTCATACCAACTGCAACACAAAAAATTGCATCTATTTGATTACCTGCCCTTGCAATAAGAAATATGTGGGGATGACTACAAGACCTGTAAAGGTGCGCATTGGGGAACATAAAAGCACAATTAGATGCAAACGGACAGCCACCAAACTACAGAATCACTGCATTGAACAAAATCACACTGCAGATAGCCTTAGGTGGACTATCATAGACTCTAATCCCCATTGGACACCATCTGTTTTATTTCAACATGAACAACGTTGGGTGTTTAGGTTACAAAGCAATGTCAGTGGGTTGAACGATGATATTCCATGGGTTGAACTGGTACCCTAGTCTCATCACCGATGGTACGAGCTGAAGTCTCCATTACCGTTTAATTTTTAATGGGGCTCTGTTAAACAACTACCATATTATTGAGATGGGCTTTAGGGGGCCTGGTTACCCTCACTCTGTTGATCTCACAACTTACTATCTGGTATGTTATGAAGTGTGCACTGTGAACTAGATTGTTGCAGGTGCGATAGATTCAAAAGATCCAGTGGGTCTCCTGACAACCTGCTTCCTCCAGCTGTTGCCTATTAATTGCACAATCTATTATGGCCGTCACTCTTACCTTCTGTGAACCCCCTGCACTCACCCCCACATCAATTTTTTTGATACAGGAGTCATGTGACCCAATCAGTATTTGCTCCGTATATTCTCACCTGATACAAGTGCCCCAGACTTCTGCGACGTTCGTAGGTAGAATTGGAGGCTTTACAGTCGTTAGATTGGGGTGATTTAGTATAAACTGTCACGAGTGTGAGATAGTCTCCAGATCCCCCGGTCATTTGAGACCCAGCATTTGTTAATCGATATCTTTATATTATTCAATTTAACATGGCCACCACTCCCGCCCCCGGTCTCCCCAGACATTGTTTGTTACCTCTGTATTAAACAATCCAACATGGCCGCCACTCTACGCCCCTGGTCTTCTGAGACCTTGTTGTTACCTCTGTATTACATAATCCAACATGGCCGTCACTCACGCCATGGGTTTCCCGACGTACTAGTTTTCACACTCGTCGGATGACACAGCAGTCAGGTGACTCAATCAGGAAGTGCTCCACGTATTTGTACCAGATACGATTGCCCGAAACTTTACCGGCGTTGGAAGGCAGACTGTTAGGTTGCAGAGACGTCAGATCGGGGTGATCCAGTAAGTTCCCACCGCTTCTAACATCGGGTTGATGGTAACCTTCGCCATGTTATGAGGTCTAACGGCCTGATAACCGGTACCTCCTTCTACCCCTCCTTGTTTTCTTTTATTCATTTTATTTTCTCTATTTTCTTGTTTACCCGTAGCCTTATCACCCCGCATTTGCACGACCAGCCGATGTGGCCTGACTCTACCACGAGGAGGGTATGTTGGCTTATAATTTTGTATGCGTGTGTGTCCGGGGTAGTTCATATTTAGCACACGTTATGAGCCGCTACGCATCAGACTCCACGAATGCTCCTAGAATAATAGAAAGTGTCACTGTAGGTTTTGATCTCTGGGTTGCGTTATAAATGTTTTATTTCTGTGAACCAGTATGTGCACATTAAAAGTGCGGACCGGTCATGTCGCCACCTTTATGACGGTTGCTCTTTTTACGATTACTTTATATTTTTGAGCACTGGGAAAGATCATGAGTACAAAAATGGACGCACGACCGTGGTAAATAAGAGCTGAGACTAACCACTTATGTGTGTCCCCACATTTGGTGAGAATATCTCCATGTACAGTTAAGGTTTATCACTATCTGTATCATATACTATCCTCAGGTCACTAACCGGACCGCTGCACTAATCGGTCTGCATGTTATTTCATTGCAGAGTCTCGTTTGTTTTTAAATAAAAATAAAAGATACATAAGGGGTCATGTTGAAGAGGCACAGATCTGGTATACATCGTCAGTCACTGGACCCTGACTACTAATTCCTCGTTTATTTTTTCTTTTTCTTTTGTTTTAATGTCTCCAATAGGTTTATAAGCTTGAGCACACGAATAAGACGTGTCTCGTACGCTGTGACGTCCCTTAAACCTTAAGATAGGTATGGTGGGTTTATAGGGTGTGTTTTCCCCAAAACCTATTTCCTTTTACATCTCTAACCTTTTCTTATGGTCCTGAAGAAGCGCACAGGGATCCATTAGGGACCGACAGATTGCGCGAAACATGTCGACCACTTCACATTCCTAATTTTCACTCACTATTCTCGCGGGTTGAGAGCGGTGGGAACTAACTCATCCCCCCCTTTATTCATTTGAGGAGGCTCTACAACCCTGCCCCATTTTTAACTTACCTGGAGTACTCCTTATTAAACCTCTGGGTAACTACCAGGTAATTTTAAAATCACTTACTCACTATATCACCTGCATTCCCACACACCCACATGCACAACTGCGGCATCTCCTGAAAAGATCTCCAACAGAGAGCCCTCTTGTAGGGCCCGTGAGGGACTGCAGCGCCACCCCCACGCGGAGCATAGCCCGATGATGATGCTTTACACTCGTAAGGGTGTGTGAGGGCACAAGAACAGAAAGGAGATTTCTCCCCCACTCACGAGCACTTTACTCTCTTTTGGAGACACACTTTAGTTTAACCATTCCCCTAATTGGATGGCCAATTATTCTTTTCTCTTACCTCTATTCACTTAGGAACTGATACCACTCTAGGTTTACAAGTTGTTCTCGGGAGCATTGGTACAGGACCTACACTTCTTTCTAATTAGCTCCCAGTCCCTCCTCTTTATTGTGTTGATATTTAGTACGGCAGCTAGCCGTGGGACATATTCTATCCCTTTCTCTCTCTTTTTTTCTCTGTTTGTTTTTTCTGTGGCAATACTATTTTGCCCAAAATTGGAACACACATCTGTAGGAATTAGGTACATATAACCCTCAGTATCATCAATATGGACAACCCTGGGCTCAGCTTCGATGAGGATGCGGTGGCTGAAATACTCAGAGCACCACCACTGTTGGCTGCGGATGGCAGTGCAGCAACTGGCAGTAATAATGATGACTGGAAATCCCTTCAAGCACTTAGAACATTACAAATCAAGACCGCCCTGCATGGTACTATTATGATTGAGTATCTCAGGGCGAATATCGCCCCTAACGGTCTTTTAATAACATTAGCCCCAAGAATTTTTTAGAAGATCTGACCTTCCGTCAGGAATGGTCTAAAATTTCTTGGAAATGCACACGCGACTGGCTCGTGTTGATTATTAACACAGCCAGACGTCTATCAGAGGAATTACTTATTCAGATAACCTTAGCAGAGAATGGACTAAAGGCGGGGATCTCGATCTCCATTTTCAAATCACGTCTAGCGGAGATTAACGAGGAGATGAATGATCACAAAGAGTACCTTACCAAGAAGAAGGTGACCCAATTACAAAAAGATATCAAACGTTTCGATAAAGAAAAAACATACCCCTACATCAAGGAGGACTATGTTTGTCAACATAGTGATGCCTCATCGGATGATGGGAGCAGTACCCACTCAACAAGATCCAATTCCATCAGCAGCGATTCCAGTACTGAGAATAGACAACAGCGTTCCAGGGTGGATTCAGGGGGATTTGGACAACAACCTCCTCCACTATTCCAAGGTTTCCCCAGCACCCCTTCCAGCAACCCATGTATCAAGGCCCATGGATGGGACCTCAACCGATGTGGAATGGACCACCAGGACACCATCTCCCGTTGCCCCAATTCCAACAATTCCCGAACCCTCCTTTTACAACAGAGGGCAGGGCAGAGGAAGAGGCAGAAGGAGAGGCGTGCCGAAAACCGTTCATTGGCAAGACCAGGACCAGATGGTGCTGAGGAGCAAAACCAGAAGACCTTAGTGGTGAATCTATCCAATAGAACATTGAGTGAGGGCGAGCAGAGGCTCTTGGAAAAGGGCTTGGGCTTTGTCCCCACCCCCAGAGAGGACAACTTTATCCTCCATCAGGAACTCCACCAATTCTTTCGGAAGATACGACTAAGAGCATTTTTGAGGGTAAACCAGAACTCCCCATTCAAGGTACGGGTCTGAGGAAAAAATCAAAATTTACCCCGACCGCTGCTATGACACCGAAAGAGGTATTAACATTCGAACAAGCCATTCTAAAGGATATCAAAGGTATCACCAGTACAAAATCATTTGACAATTTATCCAGAGAAGAGAGGAAACATCTCAAAACCATCACAGAAGATCCCAGCATTATTCTGAAACCAGCAGACAAAGGTGGGGCTATTGTGATCCAAGACCTCACCACATATGACATGGAGTGTCATAGACAATTGTCTGATACCCGCTACTACGAACAGATTGAGGTAGACCCCACCATACGACTAACCACTGCAATACAGAGCTTAGTGACGGAAGCCGAAGTGGAGGGTTGGATTTCACCTGAGGAGGCGAAGTTTCTGATACAAGACGATCCACGTATCCCGTATTTTTATACCCTCCCAAAAATCCATAAGGGCCTCCATCCCCCGCCTGGCCGCCCCATAGTGTCAGGGATCGATTCAGTGTTGGAACCTCTCAGCAAGTTTTGCGATGCCTTCCTACGTCCCCTGGTCACAAGTACTCCCACTTATTTGAGAGACACCACAGAGGTTCTCAATCTCATTAAGGATTTTCAAGACCCTGAGTCCATTACGTTGTTGGTTACATTAGACGTAGTAGCATTATACACCAATATCCCTCAGGACTTCACTATTGAGGTCATGGAAGGCGCTCTCCACAATGTAAACCCTTGGCCATATGAGACCCCGATAACCTTTATACGAGATTGTGCCACCATAGCTCTCAAGGAGAATTTCTTCGCCTTTCAGAAGAAACTATACCATCAAATACAGGGCACCAGCATGGGAAGCACTTTTGCGCCGAGTCTGGCGTGTCTTTACATGGCCAATTTTGAAGGTACACACATTCTGAACACTGCCAATCCCTTCCATTCTAACATTCTACTATGGCGCCGTTATATCGACGACATCATTGTCTTTTGGAAGGGTGGGGAGGAAACATGTGGACAATTTTTTGAATGGATCAACACTCTAGACCCCTTCTTGAGATTAATAGGTACTATGTCACGTGAAAGCATCCCTTTCTTAGATCTCCTCATTTCATTAAAAGAGGGTGTCCTACACACCACTAACTATAAAAAACCCACCGACAGGAACAGTCTTCTCATATATCAAAGTCACCATCCCAAGGCTCTGAGGGATAATCTCCCGGTTGGCCAATTTCTTCGCCTGCGACGTAATTGTAACACACGTGGAGAGTTTGAGACTCAAGCCAGGGTATTGTCAAAGAATCTAGCAGCCAGACAGTATCCCGAAAAGATCATTAGGCAGGCACACAAAAGAGCCAAAAATAACTCGAGAGAGACTTTGCTGATGGTAAAAGAAAAAACCAAAACAGACAACCTTACCTGTGTGACCACATTCACACCAAACTCCAATAAGATCCAAAAGATTATCAAAAAACATTGGGGGATCTTACACACTGGGGACTTCAAACCGGGTCCTCTCCCTCTCTTTGCTTTTAAACGCACACAGAACCTAAAGGACATTCTGGTCCATACCCGCCCCGCCAACATCACAGTGACTAAACCTACATTGTGGGGCTTACCCCCGGTATTAGGGCATTATCCATGTGGGTCCTGTACCGCATGTCCCCAGACACAACCATCCAAAGAAGTGGAGCTAGGCCTTAGGCAACCATGGCAGCAGAGGCGTCATACCAACTGCAACACAAAAAATTGCATCTATTTGATTACCTGCCCTTGCAATAAGAAATATGTGGGGATGACTACAAGACCTGTAAAGGTGCGCATTGGGGAACATAAAAGCACAATTAGATGCAAACGGACAGCCACCAAACTACAGAATCACTGCATTGAACAAAATCA
This sequence comes from Calotriton arnoldi, assembly GCA_963921515.1. Lineage (NCBI taxonomy): Eukaryota > Metazoa > Chordata > Amphibia > Caudata > Salamandridae > Calotriton > Calotriton arnoldi. Next base: position 143,238 of record CAWUFW010011977.1, read on the forward strand.
CACTGCAGATAGCCTTAGGTGGACTATCATAGACTCTAATCCCCATTGGACACCATCTGTTTTATTTCAACATGAACAACGTTGGGTGTTTAGGTTACAAAGCAATGTCAGTGGGTTGAACGATGATATTCCATGGGTTGAACTGGTACCCTAGTCTCATCACCGATGGTACGAGCTGAAGTCTCCATTACCGTTTAATTTTTAATGGGGCTCTGTTAAACAACTACCATATTATTGAGATGGGCTTTAGGGGGCCTGGTTACCCTCACTCTGTTGATCTCACAACTTACTATCTGGTATGTTATGAAGTGTGCACTGTGAACTAGATTGTTGCAGGTGCGATAGATTCAAAAGATCCAGTGGGTCTCCTGACAACCTGCTTCCTCCAGCTGTTGCCTATTAATTGCACAATCTATTATGGCCGTCACTCTTACCTTCTGTGAACCCCCTGCACTCACCCCCACATCAATTTTTTTGATACAGGAGTCATGTGACCCAATCAGTATTTGCTCCGTATATTCTCACCTGATACAAGTGCCCCAGACTTCTGCGACGTTCGTAGGTAGAATTGGAGGCTTTACAGTCGTTAGATTGGGGTGATTTAGTATAAACTGTCACGAGTGTGAGATAGTCTCCAGATCCCCCGGTCATTTGAGACCCAGCATTTGTTAATCGATATCTTTATATTATTCAATTTAACATGGCCACCACTCCCGCCCCGGTCTCCCCAGACATTGTTTGTTACCTCTGTATTAAACAATCCAACATGGCCGCCACTCTACGCCCCTGGTCTTCTGAGACCTTGTTGTTACCTCTGTATTACATAATCCAACATGGCCGTCACTCACGCCATGGGTTTCCCGACGTACTAGTTTTCACACTCGTCGGATGACACAGCAGTCAGGTGACTCAATCAGGAAGTGCTCCACGTATTTGTACCAGATACGATTGCCCGAAACTTTACCGGCGTTGGAAGGCAGACTGTTAGGTTGCAGAGACGTCAGATCGGGGTGATCCAGTAAGTTCCCACCGCTTCTAACATCGGGTTGATGGTAACCTTCGCCATGTTATGAGGTCTAACGGCCTGATAACCGGTACCTCCTTCTACCCCTCCTTGTTTTCTTTTATTCATTTTATTTTCTCTATTTTCTTGTTTACCCGTAGCCTTATCACCCCGCATTTGCACGACCAGCCGATGTGGCCTGACTCTACCACGAGGAGGGTATGTTGGCTTATAATTTTGTATGCGTGTGTGTCCGGGGTAGTTCATATTTAGCACACGTTATGAGCCGCTACGCATCAGACTCCACGAATGCTCCTAGAATAATAGAAAGTGTCACTGTAGGTTTTGATCTCTGGGTTGCGTTATAAATGTTTTATTTCTGTGAACCAGTATGTGCACATTAAAAGTGCGGACCGGTCATGTCGCCACCTTTATGACGGTTGCTCTTTTACGATTACTTTATATTTTTGAGCACTGGGAAAGATCATGAGTACAAAAATGGACGCACGACCGTGGTAAATAAGAGCTGAGACTAACCACTTATGTGTGTCCCCACATTTGGTGAGAATATCTCCATGTACAGTTAAGGTTTATCACTATCTGTATCATATACTATCCTCAGGTCACTAACCGGACCGCTGCACTAATCGGTCTGCATGTTATTTCATTGCAGAGTCTCGTTTGTTTTTAAATAAAAATAAAAGATACATAAGGGGTCATGTTGAAGAGGCACAGATCTGGTATACATCGTCAGTCACTGGACCCTGACTACTAATTCCTCGTTTATTTTTTCTTTTTCTTTTGTTTTAATGTCTCCAATAGGTTTATAAGCTTGAGCACACGAATAAGACGTGTCTCGTATGCTGTGACGTCCCTTAAACCTTAAGATAGGTATGGTGGGTTTATAGGGTGTGTTTTCCCCAAAACCTATTTCCTTTTACATCTCTAACCTTTTCTTATGGTCCTGAAGAAGCGCACAGGGATCCATTAGGGACCGACAGATTGCGCGAAACATGTCGACCACTTCACATTCCTAATTTTCACTCACTATTCTCGCGGGTTGAGAGCGGTGGGAACTAACTCATCCCCCCTTTATTCATTTGAGGAGGCTCTACAACCCTGCCCCATTTTTAACTTACCTGGAGTACTCCTTATTAAACCTCTGGGTAACTACCAGGTAATTTTAAAATCACTTACTCACTATATCACCTGCATTCCCACACACCCACATGCACAACTGCGGCATCTCCTGAAAAGATCTCCAACAGAGAGCCCTCTTGTAGGGCCCGTGAGGGACTGCAGCGCCACCCCCACGCGGAGCATAGCCCGATGATGATGCTTTACACTCGTAAGGGTGTGTGAGGGCACAAGAACAGAAAGGAGATTTCTCCCCACTCACGAGCACTTTACTCTCTTTTGGAGACACACTTTAGTTTAACCATTCCCTAATTGGATGGCCAATTATTCTTTTCTCTTACCTCTATTCACTTAGGAACTGATACCACTCTAGGTTTACAAGTTGTTCTCGGGAGCATTGGTACAGGACCTACACTTCTTTCTAATTAGCTCCCAGTCCCTCCTCTTTATTGTGTTGATGCATGAGAACTTGCACATCAAATGGGTAACACCGTCCACTGCCATGGGAATCACCACAGCTCAGGGGCTGCATATGGGCAGTCCAGGCACTGCTGGTGGAGAAATGGTGTGGGGAGGAGGACTTGGCTTAAATATTTGGCTTTAAGTTGAACTAGGAGGGGGCTGATTGTCGGGGCCAGTTGGAGGACTGGACCTGCGAGAGAGAAACCGGCTGAGGTAGAGGCATCCGTGGCTGTGGGAGCCTGAGGGCTGCTTGGACCGGGTAGAGTGGTGGCACGGGGAGGTGGAGACATGCTGCGTGGAGGCACAGTGGTTGAGGGTGAATGTTGAGGGCTGGGTCTCAACTGTTTGGGGATTCGATAGCCCACAAGTGTCTTGGCCGGAGTGGGAAGTGAGGTGGGCACAGCAGCCTCACTCTCCACCAAAGGTGTATCAGGTGCAGGTGGCTCTCCCCGTGGGGATTTGCTGGACCTGGTGGTACGCTTGGGGATGCCTTGCCTCTTCCCCTGCATCCCCTGTTGTCGAGGTAAACCCCCCACTTTGCTCTCTTGTCCCTGCTTCACAGGGCTGTGGGTGGGAGTTGACGTGGGTGAATCTGCCTTTGAAATGTGTTTGGGCTTAGTCGTTGCAGGCACCAGGTTCACAGCAGACAGGGCAAGTGTTTGTGGGTCTTTGGGAGCAGGTGTGGGGATGGGAGTGCCCTTGGATGGTGGTGATTTTGATGAATGTGATGTTGATGCCTGCTTCTTGGCCTGATGCCCCTGAGTGTCACGTGATGGGCTTTTGGTTTTGCGCTCATGTGTACCCGTTTTGTGTGTGGTGATGGTGTCTGTGGTCTGGTACGCTTCAAGTGCTGCTGTTGTGTGCTGCATGTAGAGGACTTGGTGCCTGAGGGCTCTGGCGTGTGGGCACTCTCGTCAAGTGATGCCACTGGCAGGGTGGTTGCTGAAGGGACAGGAGCTGGACTGGGAGCCTGTGACTGCTGAATGGCTGCCGTCACTGTGGAGGACAAAGACTGGACAGTTCGGTGTAGGCCACCCACGTCAGAATGAATGCCCTCCATGAAGGCAACTACCTGTGCCAACTTCTTGTCATGATCCTGGAAGGCATTCAGGAGAGCAGTCTGGCCCACACACAGTTGGCAAAAAAGGTCTACTGCCTCCACACTGAGGGCAGCAGGGGAGACAGGGGCAGGGGCAGTGGTGCCTGGGGGGAAAGAGACTCTACCCTTCCTAGGGCTGCGTGCACGGACAGCACTTGTGGGAGCATCCGGGAGGGTGGGCACTGGACAATGTGTGGCGGAAGAAGAGGCAGATATGGAACTTCCTGTGTCCGCCAACATCAAGGAGTCACCGCTGGAGTCTGAAGATGTGGAGGTTGGTGTTTCCGGGCGTGAATCATCCAGGGCACTCCTGTCCCCCTCCGAGGCGCTGGTCACATCAGTGTCAGTGAACTCATGTGTAGCAGTCGTGCCAGAAGCTTCCCCACTAGTGTCCGTCCCCCATCTTTCCCTGCCCTCGGTAGATGCTGCAAGAGACAGAGACATAGGTTCAGTATAGTGCCATACTCACAAACATCATATGCAAGCAAAGCACAAAACTTTAAAATGATACTCCCATGTTGGACTCCTCTATGAACATTCAGCATGTGCTACATTTATGCAATCGTCAGAAGATGCATGGAAACATGCATAGTTGATAGTAATGCTCCATGTGGCGTTGACACAGCCAAATAGCTGGCCCTGTGCCTCCCTGTAACCACACATACTATTCTCTGAAAGCATACCTACGTGCCTGTAGGTGAGATAGCTATACATCAAAACATGTTGTCTCTGTCACATATGGAGTCTCTTTAAGGGAACACCACAGATACTAACTCCAAAATGTCCTTTTGCAATGGCTACAAGCTCCTGATATCCACCATGTTGTGCTTCGAAGCACAACTACAGTTGCACATTGGTGTCAGCTGTGTAGATGTCACAAATTATCTGTTGTGCACAGCACACATCTATGAATGCACACTAACATGATGCTCACTGCTGTTCACTGCCAGGTGATGTCTATGACACTCATACTGCAGCATATGTCACAAGGCCACATCTCATCTGTCAATGACAAGGGTCATGGTTTTAAACACATGAGAAACCACAAGTTGTACAAATGCAGAACAGCTGCAATCAACACTGAGGCTACTTAGAAGCCATTGCATCACACTAGAGACTTCATAGAGCTTCCCACTGGCTCACGGTTGGGATTCATGCAGTTACTCAGGAAACAACCTTTAGAACGCATGCATTAAATCGCATGCCATTAGATCGAGGTTTTTACAACGCAAGTCGTTACAACGACTTGCACTGGAGGGCGCTATAGGACAAGGAGTAGTTTAATTTACTATCCAACACCTTCCCTACTGTACGTAGGCTGGAGTTGGAATAGTAAATTAAACTACTCCTAAGTTCAGCGCCCTCCAAAGCAAGTCGTTGTAACGACTTGCGTTGTTAAAACCGCGATCTAATGGCATGCGATGTAATGCATGCGTGATATCGTCATACATCCAGTTACTCACACCCAAAGTCACACTTAGCTGAATACTCACCCCCAACTTGCTGCTGATGGGCCCTCAAGCGTCCATCCAGCTCTGGCTGTGTCACTGCCAAGATGCGGGCCATTAGTGGTGTCATGCTCCTGCGCGCCAACCTGCCACTCCGAGGGAGCACCCCCAGCGTCATCTCTGCCACGTTTTTGCTCAGCCGGCAGATGTCATCCCACCTCTTGTGACAGTGTGTGTGCCGTCTGTTGGAGACACCCAGATCCAGCACCTTGCATGCAATGGCCCTCCATATCGCCTTACGCTGGTGGACCTTAAGCCTCAGGCATGGGAGACAAGGAGAGGAAGTTTCAGTGACACTGTTTTATGTACCACTGGGTGTCAGTACAGGAGCATGAAAATACATAGCACACTAATACATAAATGTTGAGCAGAGGCCATACAGCATGACACGTAATACACTTGCATTGGATAATCCCATAGAAATGTATACATGTATGATGATGGACACAGTACATGGCCATCTCATACACATGCAGAGTGCCAGCACAGCAACCAATGTGAAAATGACCCTCATCTGTGATGCAGTATGTGAGTGAGGATGACATACAATACATTGGAAATGATGTGTAGGGGCTTACTCACTGTGTCCAACACTACACACCCCTCAATGTCCTTGACCAGTGAATGGGTACATGTGTCATGGTGGTCACATTTAGGGCCATGATCTTACATTCTCACACTCTTCTCACAAGGTGTAGTCCTGTCTTGTGCTATCCTGAGGCCTAAGATAGCTCATTGAGAAATAGGGTGGTGTACAACACATATGTTTCACTCAGTCCATTTAGTGATGGTTCCTTGTAACATTGGGCAGTTTCTGTGCAGTGCAGAGGGACTCACACTGAGGTTAAATGTGGGCCATCAGAGAAATCACATGCATGTACAATATGAGAGGGTAAACAGTGCCTACACATGCGAAACTGAACACATAATGAAATCAATAGAAGGATGACATCTCCAAATTACATTTATCTGATGTGTCATAGGTGAATTACCACCAAGAGTGTTACACTCAGGCATTGTACTCTTATGCATAATGCACACATCACCATAGGGGCAATTTGAGAACTGCACACACATCATTCAGTACCCTCTGGACAAAATACATTTGTAATGTCACAAATGAGCATGTGAAGACTTAATGGACTATGACATCACATAGCACAGGCAATGTTTGTTCAGACTTCGACTGACTCAAACCAGCAGTGTAACTGTATGGCTGCAAAAACACTGCATGTCACTCCCATCCTTCAATGCAGTCATGGATCTGTGGAAATAAGGCTACACACCCCATTGACATGAAATCAGCATGCTAGGCAGTGTATCACATATTTACATTAACCAGTCTGAGACCAACGTTTGTTGTTTTTTGCTGAAGAAGGGCTGTAGAAGTGTCCATGTTGCCATCCTCCCCACATACTCAAACGCAATTCTTAATAGGCCATGTATGGAGCATGCTATAGGACAAATATGGATGCATGCACATTGACTTGCACTCACAGGCACATACTACTGCAGAGCAACATCATGTGAGCATTCTGAGCACTCTCAAACTTTTATTCTGAAACACTTACCAGTACATCTGGCGCACCATACAGCCTCCCATACGGTGCAAGGACCTCGTCCACCAGGACCTCCAGCTCCTCTGTGGTGAAGGGACGGGCCCTGATGTTCTCAGTTCTCGCCATCACTGGGTCCAGAATACAGGAACAGCAGCAGTTGGTGGTGAAGAATGGCAGGCAGCAGCGTCTGAATGCAAGTGAAATGTGTGGCTCTCTCACAGAGATAGATTTACAGGCCCCTGGGGTTGTTTCAGTGGTACTCAGCTGCTGCAATTGGTCTGCCTGGTTAGCATTTTTCAATTGTATCCAATAACCGGGACCACGGAAGCGGAGCACGCCTACTGCGAGTTTCAAAATTGTATTTCACTACCGCAATCGGGGTTCCCATTGGCTGCATTGGCATTGGCATAGGCGTGTCACACCGCGGGGGCCATGCAGTCTCTACCGCTATTTGGCATATTTCAATTGTAACCAATGACCAGGCTGGCGGTAGTGGAGCACGCCTACCGCGGGTTACAAAATTGTATTTCACTACCACGATCGCGGTTCCCATTAGCTGCAATGGCATGGACATTGGCGGTGGCACACCGCGGGGTCCAGGCGGTCTCTACCGCTATTTGGCATCTTTCAATTGTAACCAATGACCGGGCCCGTGGTAGCGAAGCACCCCTACCGTGGGTGCTCATTGTGCAGAAAAGTTGTGCTCTGTGCAACTTAAGCAAGAGGTGTGGCAGGTACAGCAGCTACGTAGAAGTCACCAGTGTTGCTGTTTCCAACATGTGCTGTGTCAACTACTCCCAGGGCTGGGGACACAAGATGTAGGAGTGTACCATTTACCATTCACCTAGTTAGATTCTGTTTTGGAGGTAGTCAGTAGGTACATACTGACCACATGTACGACTACATGAGATCAAGGTGTCTCTGCATGTGACTTGTGAATTAAGCTGTTGTTACAGTCTAGTCATTGTTGGCGCTGCGTCAGTCAAGATGTAAGATGTTTGACACATCTCATAGGGGAATTAAATTGACATGTGTACCCTTTCATATTATGTAGGAGACGACCAAATGTGCATCGTCCGTTCCCAGTGCTGGCGAACATGGAGGATGAGGACATCATAAGGAAATTTCGTCTGGATTGCCTTACCCTTCAAGACCTATGTGGTCACTTGGAGCCCCATCTGAGGCCTCACAGAACCTATCCGACTGCTTTGACACCAACAGTTAAGGTGATGGCGGCCCTGCATTTCTTTGCAACTGGTTCGTTTCAGTACACAGTGGCCATTGCCAGTGGGATGTCTCAAGCTATGTTCAGCATGGTGCTACGTGATGTCCTGTCCGCAATGATGACATACAAGGACCGCTACATCCACTTCCCAAGGAGACATGAATTGGCAGGAGTGAAGGGTGATTTTTATGATCTTGGACACATACCTAATGTTGTTGGCGCCATTGACTGCACACATGTTGGCCTAGTTCCACCACAGCGATACAAAAGGGCCAGAAACCGGTCCTAGGATGCTTGTTTCCGGTCCAGTGAAGACATGGCTTGGCAGTTCGTGCTGGACTGTTCCCATGAGGCACAGGGTCAGACTGATTTGCATATGGCCATGTCTGAACTGGGGTGGTGGAGTGAGCTAAAGAATGATGATGGATTAAACCCAGATCAGTTGACTGGGGGTGAGTGTTTGATTGGCTCAAACGTTCTCGTCCATCATCCCCTTTTGTATCGCTTTGTTCACCCTAAGTTGGCGGGGGTATGCCCAGACGTGGGTCCCTTGCTCACTTTGCCACTGGATTCAAGCAAGCCTGGCTGATGACGGCTGGAATGCCAGAAACCGGTCCTAGGATGCTTGTTTCCGGTCCAGTGAAGACATGGCTTGGCAGTTCGTGCTGGACTGTTCCCATGAGGCACAGGGTCAGACTGATTTGCATATGGCCATGTCTGAACTGGGGTGGTGGAGTGAGCTAAAGAATGATGATGGATTAAACCCAGATCAGTTGACTGGGGGTGAGTGTTTGATTGGCTCAAACGTTCCGTCCATCATCCCCTTTTGTATCGCTTAGTTCCACCACAGGCACGTGAGCACATCTAACGGAACAGGAAACATTTCCATTCCATTAATGTGCAAGTGGTATGCCAAGCGGATATGATTATCTCCCATGTCTGTGCCAAATTCCCTGGTTCTGCACATGACTCCTACATACTGCGTAACAGCGTCATCCCACAATTGATGGCAAATCTGCATCCGGAGTCGTGCGTGGCTTGTTGGTGAGTACGCAGAGTCAAGTAGTGTGCTGTATGTGTGACATGCTGTTCTCAGCTACTGTTTAAATTAGTAAATTGTTCTCTGTATCTCACACCTAGGTGACTCTGCATATCCCAACCGGCCTTGGTTGGTGAGTATACAGAGGAATCCAAGGACCCCGGGTGAAGTCCGCTACAATGAGGCACATGGGAGGACACATCGTGTGATGGAGCGTACTTTTGGGCTTCTGAAATCTAGATTCCGGTGTCTGGACAAGAGCGGAGGTGCACTACTCTACTCTCCCCAAAAGGTGTGTCAGCTCATAGTTGCATGCTGCATGCTCCACAACCTGGCCTTGCGCAAAGAGATCCCCCTGCTCCTGGACGATGATGAGCAGCAGATCCCCCCCTGCAAACCCACACATGCCCAGTGACGACGATAGTGGAGAAGAGGAAGGTGTTGACCTGCGTCAACAGCTCATCGACAACTACTTCCCTTGAAACAGGAACAGGGGTGGGAGCACACCGCTTCACCCCCCCGCAAGGTTCGCCCCTGGCATTCTGGTAAATGCAGTCTCATGTTGCTTGCTTTTCTATAGTATAACGAGTGTTTCGCCAGAGTTGGCGCAGATAGTGCTGATCTCTAGACACGTGTTTCTGGTTCTTTAACCGTCATCAGTAGAGATTACAGACTTCAGATTTGGGGTTTGCCGAGTAGGCTGCCAAACATTACATCAGGTCAGGTACCTCTCACTGGCGCGCGGGTGCTTCTTCCACGAGCTCGTCAGCTCAATGACTCACGGGAGTACTTTTAAACAGGAACAGGGGTGGGAGCACACCGCTTCACCCCCCGCAAGGTTCGCCCCTGGCATTCTGGTAAATGCAGTCTCATGTTGCTTGCTTTTCTATAGTATAACGAGTGTTTCGCCAGAGTTGGCGCAGATAGTGCTGATCTCTAGACACGTGTTTCTGGTTCTTTAACCGTCATCAGTAGAGATTACAGACTTCAGATTTGGGGTTTGCCGAGTAGGCTGCCAAACATTACATCAGGTCAGGTACCTCTCACTGGCGCGCTGGGTGCTTCTTCCACGAGCTCGTCAGCTCAATGACTCACGGGAGTACTTTTAAACAGGAACAGGGGTGGGAGCACACCGCTTCACCCCCCGCAAGGTTCGCCCCTGGCATTCTGGTAAATGCAGTCTCATGTTGCTTGCTTTTCTATAGTATAACGAGTGTTTCGCCAGAGTTGGCGCAGATAGTGCTGATCTCTAGACACGTGTTTCTGGTTCTTTAACCGTCATCAGTAGAGATTACAGACTTCAGATTTGGGGTTTGCCGAGTAGGCTGCCAAACATTACATCAGGTCAGGTACCTCTCACTGGCGCGCGGGTGCTTCTTCCACGAGCTCGTCAGCTCAATGTCTCACGGGAGTACTTTTAAACAGGAACAGGGGTGGGAGCACACCGCTTCACACTTGCCTCAAGGTTCGCCCCTGGCATTCTGGTAAATGCAGTCTCATGTTGCTTGCTTTTCTATAGTATAACGAGTGTTTCGCCAGAGTTGGCGCAGATAGTGCTGATCTCTAGACACGTGTTTCTGGTTCTTTAACCGTCATCAGTAGAGATTACAGACTTCAGATTTGGGGTTTGCCGAGTAGGCTGCCAAACATTACATCAGGTCAGGTACCTCTCACTGGCGCGCGGGTGCTTCTTCCACGAGCTCGTCAGCTCAATGACTCACGGGAGTACTTTTAAACAGGAACTACTTCCCTTGAGTGTAAGTGACATTGTACAACAGTGACATTGTCTGTTGTCTTTGATGGTAGTGGCAAGGCATAGATGATCTTTTTGACTGCTGGCTGTTGTTGGCTCTGTGCTAATGGCTGATGTGTGTGGCACAGGGTATTTTTACCCAGGTACCTCATGTCTATGTTGATCTTGTTGCTCATTGTTATGTGTGCTGGTTTTTGTACGTTGATGACTAGTGGTGTGTTTTAGCTGTAATGGCATCACCTGACAAGTAAATGTCATTCTCTTGTGTCTTTCTAGGTTCCTTCATCCTCTCAATGCCTCGTCACAATCAGAGCTTGTGGTACATTGGAATCTGAGTTGACATTGTACATACTGTGATAAACATGGAGCTGACACAAAGACATAGGTGTGTAAAGAGTGTTTATTACAATAAGTATTTGTGACAGAGAAGGGATTATTTACAAAATTGTGCAAAGTGAATTTATGAGTTGTCAGTGATGGTAAATGAGACAAATAGAGTAGTCACCACATTGATGTAGTCACACAGTCCAACAGACTCCTGCCATCAACATGGCAATGTGGGTAAGGATAGTTAACAAAGTCAATTTCAAGGGGAACACAGGTGCCATCATGGCTGGCTCAGCGACTTGCGTTTGGATGGTGCATTGCCACGTGATCCTCCCCTGGTGTTTCTCGGATGGCACCTTGTGCGTTTGGCAGGGGGGGCCTCTGCTGCAGGCTCAGCGGTGTCTGAGGAGTCATTTTGTTGCAGCTCACCCCTCTCTGTGGCCCCAGCTGAGGTGGTGTGAGTATCAGCAGGCGGGCTACTGGAGGGGGGTTGAGCTGTCATTTGGGCCGCATGTCTGTCCCTCAGAACACCCACAAGCTGGTCCATGAGGTCCACAATTTGGCACATACGTGTGTCCATGGACCTCAGCAGCAGGCGGAGCTCACACACTTCTTCCACAACCTGGCCCATCTGTCCCTGGTTCTGTTCATATGCCCCAAGGACTCTTGCGATGGCGGTCAGGGCTACGGTCTCAGTGTCCTCCTGTATTTGTCCCCCAGTTGCCCTCCCACCTGCCCTGCTGACACGGACCTGTGACGTTGGCACTCGACGCACCTGCACACTTATATTCAGCTAAGCAAGAACTAGCCATTGTAATGTTATACATACCTTTTCCATATCATGTACTTTACTTTGTTTGTCAGATTGACCATGCATGTTTTGTGTTCATATGGGCCTTCATGCTCTGACACCATGGCACTTACACATTGCATTCTGTGCTGTGCATGATTGTGCCATGAATTACTTTCACATGTGAGTTGATGAGTCAAAGTTTAATTTCTGTGACAGTTACATGAGCTTAGCTGTCTGCACACTGGATGTGTCTTTTGGATCTATGCCAAGTTGGCTGACATGTGAGTGCTGGTGTGGTCATATGGCTCCATGCATTTTGAGAAGGATGGCAGGGTGCATGCACTGACTACCTACCTGTTCGGTGACACAGTGGAGGGAAATGGCTGCCACATGGTTGTGGGTGGGGGGAGTGCTCCATCCTGCTCAGCTGTGGGACAAGGGGGCCTGGGGGGAGTTGCAGTGATGGCTTCCTTCCCACACACACCCCTCCCTGTTCAGAAGGCTGCCTAGCTGTGAAGTGGAGCAGAGGAAGGGAATAGGTTACACATGGCTCTTGGATGGGGGGGTGTTCCATCCTGCTCAGGGGTGAGACAGGAGGGCATGAGAAGGCTACCTACCTGTTAGTTTGAGGAGTGCAATGAAATGGCTGCCACATGGTTATGAGTGGGAGGAGTGTACCATCCTGCTCAGCTGTGGGACAAGGGGGCCTGGTGGGAGTTGTAGTGATGGCTTCCTACCCACAAACACCCCTCCCTGTTAAGATTGCTACCTACCTGTTAGGTGAAGGTGAGCAATGCAATGGCTGCCACATGGTTGTGGGTGAGGGGAGTGATCCATCCTGCTCAGCTGTGGGACAAGTGGGCCTGGGGGGAGTTGTAGTGATGGCTTCCTTCCCACACACACCCCTCCCTGTTCAGAAGGCTACCTAGCTGTGAAGTGGAGCAGAGGAAGGGAATAGGTTACACATGGCTCTTGGATGGGGGAGTGTTCCATCCTGTTCAGGGGTGAGACAGGAGGGCATGAGAAGGCTACCTACCTGTTAGTTTGAGGAGTGCTATGAAATGGCTGCCACATGGTTATGAGTGGGAGGAGTGTACCATCCTGCTCAGCTGTGGGACAAGGGGGCCTGGTGGGAGTTGTAGTGCTGGCTGCATGTACACATGCCCCCATGGAAATATTGCTGGCTACCTTTGGGGTGATTCAGAGGAAGGAAATGTTAGATCTGTGAGACATGTGTTGGGAAGAGTGTGTTGTACATAAGTGCATTTGTGTTTAGGAAGTGTACCTTTCTAGTTGTGCAAGACAGTACATAGCAGTGTAATGGGAGACATTTGTTGGTACTTACCAGCCTCCACTCCCCCGGGTATTCCTGGGAGACTCTCTGGATGCAGTATGGCAAGCACCTTCTCCTCCCATTCGTTGAATGTTAGTGGTGGAATGGGAGGGCCACCGCCAGTCCTCTGAGCCAGCTCATGGTTCTTGTTGGCACGCTCTTTCACCCTGCTCTTGAGGTTCTGCCACCTCCTCTTGATGTCCTTCAGGGTGCGCGGGGTGGTCCCTACTGCATTGACTTTGTTGACTATCCTTTCCCACATTTGATTTTTTCTGGCTACTGCTGTCTGTTGGACCATGCTTCCAAACAAATGTGGTTCTACTCTGATTATCTCATCTACCATCACTGACAACTCATTGTGCAATGTCTTGGTCCTTAGACCACACAACTTGATAGTGATCTCTCCTCCTAACGTCTCTTGGTCCGTATACCACACAATTGGTGATTGATCTCTCCTCCTAACACAATATTCACCCTTCAACCGAGGTCATTATCATCGTTTTATCGGCTCACTCCGGAAATGGAGTTAAGCACTGATCCCTCAGGATCCAATGCATTCATCATCAACTACCCACCCAATCTATCGAAAAATGCAGCTAAAAAGCACAAACATCACATTCTGAGGTCGAAGCCAGAAACCTTAATCTCTGACTTCTATTTTTGCACAAACAATGGCAGTAAAGTTAATGACCTTATTTTCTATACGAGGAAAAGAGCATGCTGGCGAAGAGTCCTTTACTCTTTGCTCCGAATATCTGGTACCAGGAAAACACCTCACGGTCTCAAACTCACTACAGCGCCCTCGTCCTTGCTCAACGCCAGTACCACCTTCACCCTCTTTAACAATGGGATCATTCTAATCCAAGCTTCCAATGTCAATCTAATCAAGACAGCCTCCATATTCCCTTTACTCAAAAACGCGGTCTCGGCGAATACTAATGTCACTCTCTCGCACCCATCAATCACCCAGGTCGCCACCAGCCCTCCTCCCACCACTCGGGATAGGCCCTCACTCCCCCTGAATCACTTCTCTCCCTCAGATGACCTCAGAGCGGCCTTATCCCCTGTATCATCCCCTATTGAGGTGCACCAACCCTCTAGACTCTGTCCGCAGATTGTGAGAGCAACTCCGGGTTCACCCGTTGGTCAACAACTTAAGCAGATTATATCTGCTCCTCACTATGAGAGATCCTCATGTGCCCCACTACCTTCACCTTCAGTGAATGTTCCCTCTCCCCTCATCCCTCTCCCCACAACTCCTACTAGGGTGGCGAGTGGGCACTTGCCCTCCATAGACCTGGTTATCTCAAGCCCGTCCTCTTCCGTCAGGAATATAGCTGTCCCCCATCTCAAGGAACATGTTACCCCCCCTAATGCTCCAACCTTGATACCTAATGGTCAAGGATCTCCGCTACTCCCAAGGGATCAATTCCCCCACCTGCAGCAACCCCCCATCACCTTGAACCCCAAGAGAGTACACCTAGGCCCCCTTTCTCAGCCTACTCTCCCAACACTCCCTTTACCCCCCTCAGACCTTGCTACGCATCTGGATGATATATCCCTTCAGCTGCACCTCCTTACTACTGAACTACATGACCTTAAAGCCCTCTCACATGATCTGTTCCCTGCGATCAGCTCCTTCCTTACCTCTGCGATCCTACCCAGAGCCTCCCCTAGTCAGAGTGAACGCATGGACACGTCTCTAGGCTCCCCTGTCCTGAAAACCCTTCCTTTAGCTAACACACCCTCAAGTCCCAGAAGATGTGAGTCCTACCAGGACCCCAATGATCTCAATATCCTGCCCAAATATTACTGTCCTAGCTCCACCCCCACTTTGACTCCGCCGCGCAAAATTCAAACCTTACACTCCAACCCATACAGAGATCCCCCTCACAACCCTAGAGTCATCAATAAGGACAATCTCTTGAGTGTGAAAGTCAAACAGTCTCCCTCCCACTCCAACCCACCACGACTCAAATGTGTTTTACTCAACTGTAGGTCTGCTAATAAACACGCCTCCGACATCTTTGATCTCATCCAGCACAATGATTTAGACATTATCATCCTTACTGAAACCTGGCTAAATCCTTCCTCCACCCCTATTCTTGACCTGCTAGTACCTCCTACTCACGACATAATTAGGCTTGACAGAGCCCGGAAGTTGGGGGTGGCTTAGCGTGTATTCACAGGAACACTCTCTCGATTTCTCACTCAGATTCCTCCTCACCCCCTCATGTGAATACCTTTGTCTCAGCATCTCTTCGAATAACCTGCCGGTTTGCAAACTCCACACTTTTTACCACCCCCAGGTGAAAATCTCCCTTTCATCGAGCATCTAATGGAAGTCATCACTGGCAATGTCGACTCAGCCTTTTCCCAAATTTTCCTTGGTGATTTCAACCTCCACTGGTCCAACCCCAACGACCAAACTGTTTTTTGCCTCAAAGCATTCCTGAATGATCATGAACTTACTCAGCACTGTGACCAACCAACTCACAATAAAGGAGAAACTTTAGACCTGATCATCGTGAATGCACAGACCATCACATTAGAGAACATTACGCCTTGCGATTGGTCCGATCACCACTCCATCTTATTCTACATTAACAAGGAGGTATCGCTGAGGAAGGCACATCCAACGAAATCAAAGATCTGGAAAAGAGACCTCAGATCAATAAACTCAGATGATCTAGCAATCCATTTTAATTCAGCCCTCTCATCCCAAGCAGACTTGGTTGACGTCCAGTCACTCACGGATTCCTACAACTCGACCATCTCCAACATCTTGGATGACATCGCTCCGCTCCAACAAAGACACTCCTCAACAAAAATATCTAAACCTTGGTTCAATGTCAATCTAAACACGGAGCGCCGCAATCTTAGAGCAGCTGAACGCGCCTGGAGATCCAATCCATCCCTAGATCATTTGAAACTTCTTAGAGATGTTAGAAGCACGTACAACAAACAAATCAAGAGTGCCAAAGTTGATTACTTCAAACTCCAACTTTCACAAGCTGCTAACCGGCCCAAGAAACTATTCGAGCTGATCAAACAGCAGTCAGCGGTAGGCCCGATTAACCCTGTTTCGGAAAGCTGCCCACCTTCTTGCGATGATCTTGCTGCTTTCTTTACTGAGAAATCAAGGCTCATCAACATTGAACTCGCCACTAAGAAGGCGCTATTACCATCCCCAGGGTCTGATCCACCCTTTGTACCCTCAGAAAAGCACAAATTGACCACCAAGAACAATGCGACTTGGGACACTTTTTCACCATTCAGTGAAAGCGACATCAACAAGATTCTCCAGAACATCAATCCTTCTAACCACTTCAGTGACCCGCTGCCACCGGCCATCTTCAAAGAAATTAAGAATGTACTCATTCCCACTTGGACAAAGATAGTAAATGCGTCCCTATCACAAGGCATGATCCCAGAATGCCTAAAAGCGGCGCAAGTGTCTCCTATCCTAAAAAAACCTAATGCAGATAAATCTGACCTCAATAATTTCCGCCCTATCTCCAACATCCCCACCTTAGCCAAACTACTTGAAAAATGCGTACTGTCCCAACTCTGTGCTCACATAGAGAATTTCCAACTCCTAGACCAGCATCAATCCGGCTTTCGGAAGGGGCACAGTACTGAATCGGCTCTTTCGCACGTTATGGACGACATCCTAAAAATGCTGGACCAAAATGATGCCTGCCTCCTAATACTCCTGGATCTCTCTTCCGCCTTCGACATGGTCAATCACGACAACCTTCTTTCCATTCTGAAGAACAGGATGGGATTCTCGGGCCTGGTGTTCCAATGGTTCTCATCCTTCCTTCACCACAGATCACAAAGAATCAAGGCTAATCACTCCCTCTCCCAGCCCTCCCCAGTTCTCATGGGTGTACCCCAAGGGTCCGCCCTATCTCCTATCCTCTTTAACCTTTTCTTGGAACCATTAGCTAATCTTCTAAACGCTATGAACACTCTCTTCCATATGTACGCGGACGACACACAACTTTATGTGAAAATCTCATCCCCGGACAACCTAATCTCACTCAACACTACCCTAAATATTACACAAAACTGGTTAACAGAGAACCATCTACTACTAAACACTTCTAAAACTGAATTTCTTCTCATCTCTCCCCCGAACCATGTCACCAAGCTAGACCCTTGGTTGAATCTCCTCACTGCCTTCAACTGCTCCCCTCTTATCATTGATTCAGCCAAATCTCTCGGAATCACCCTTGACAATCACTTGAACAAGAAAAATCACATCAGCAATGTCTGTAAGGGAGCTAATCACCTAATGAGGACACTCAGAAACATAAAGCCATTTCTCCCACAAAAAGACTTTAAACATGTGGTACAGGCTCTGGTCCTATCGAGACTGGACTATGGTAGCGCCACGCTCTGTGGCCTTCCCAAATACACGCTGGCTCCCCTAAGGGCTTCACTGAACACAGCGGCCAGACTGGTTACAGATACCAAACGTAGAGAGCACATATCTCCTATTTTAAAATCTCTCAATTGGTTGCCCTTTGAAGCTCGAATTCAGCTAAAGATTGCCGTTTTGGCGCACAAAGCCCTGCATCTCAAAACTCCAAAGTACCTAACTCAAAATCTGGAACTATCTTGCGGTGGTAGAGCCTCAAGAAGTGCTATCACCCTCCTCCTGAAACCTCCCATTTTTCGAAAAAAGAGAACTGGTGTCCGAGCCTTCTCTGGAGCAGCCCCTAGGATTTGGAACTCTCTTCCACCGGAAGTACGCACAATCTCTTCAACGATTACTTTCAAACTGGAAGCCAAAAGATTCCTAATGAACACATTTTTACCTTAAATGTAGACAATGATCACGTGCTCGTCCACATTTTGACTGCAACCATTGCTCACTCTTTTGTTGTTATGCTTCCTCACCGCATTTAGAAGCCTGTCTTATCTTTGCATAGCGTATTACTCCCCGTGATTCATTGGTCCGATGTGTGCGAATATTATGTCTGTTTATCCCTACCTATGACCGATACTGGAATTAGGCCCTTCCTCACCGCAGGTTATATCTCCTCTCTAACCCTGCTTCATACCTGGTTATTGTACTAATATCCATGTCTCTTTTGTCTGTGAAATACTCGGTTAGGTGGTTAGAATGAAGGCGATAACCTCCGGGTGTGCTTCCATATTTGTTGTCATTATTTGAATGTTGACTTACTTTCCATCCTTTGTAAAGCGCTCTGATATCCCTCGGGATCTTGTTCGCGCTATATAAAACTTTATAAATAAATAAAATAAAATAAATGAGTGAATTTGGGCATCTTCTTCTGTACCATGGTGTGTGATGTGCAAATGGGTGAAAAATGCAGGTGTGAAGGTGGTGGTGGTGATGTGTGTGTGGTTGTGATGGTGTGATGTGTGCTGATTTGCCTCTCCTTTGTGCTGTGGGGTTGGGCCCTTCTGTTCTGGAGTTGTGAAAAGGATTCTGGGCAGGGAAGGGGCTGGTTTTATACTCAGCTATGTGGGTGGGTCAAAATGGAGTATTCATGTCAGGTGTGTTGTCTGGGTTGACCTGGGATTTGTATTTTTTACTTGCCATGGGGATGTGTCATTGGGGTGTGTAGATGTTTTTTGAGGCTGAGCCAGATATACAGCCACACTTGGTAGCCTTGTTGTGTGGTTGCTTTCGACCGCCATTACTCTTTCCGTGCGACCGCAGCGGTCGGAATGCAATAGTCCTTCTGCTGGCTCTCCCATTCATCATTTGCTGCGATTGCGGCAGTCGGAAACAGCTGATTGTTCCGCTGGCACCGCCATCGTATCGTAATTTCACTTGCGGTCGTACCGCTGGTCGAACGGCGGTTTTTCGTCTTTCCACAGCAAATCCGACTGCCACCAACGGATTTTCAGCTTTTCCGGACGTTCCCGGCGGAGTTTCATGGAATCCGTCCACCACGGTCGGATTTTTCTGGCAGTGCATCCTAATCTGACCGCCGGTTTTGCAGCGGTACATGTGGACGGTTAATTTCCGCTACCACGGCGGTCGGAATGCTTTTCCGACCGCCATCCTAATCGACCCCCTAGTTACTACAAAAAAGTTTAATTTAAAATCATGGGAGAAGCTTGGAATATTTGGAGTTGGGTTACAAAAATAATGAGCATCAGAAAATATGAGAGTTGTACTCCGCTATGGTATTCCCCCATTTTTCCTTCGGTGTTCCATGGTGGGACCTGTAAGCTGTGGAAAAAAGGAGGGCTTACTAGGCTGGGGGACCTATATAGTCAGGAACATTTATGCCCATTTTCTGATTTGCAGAAAGATTTTGGATTAATTGGCACATCTTATTTTAAATATCTACAGATTAGAGATAGTTCAACCAAATTGGGAATTGATCACCTGTCAATTGAACGAGCCCCCCTCCCGGAATTAATTATGTACCAGGGTGGTAGGATTGGGCAGATTTATGCAATGCTAAATGATATGGCGGTGGATGACCTTGACTCCCAGGAAGTTAAACGGATGGAAAAGTTGGGTATAACTGATGTAGCTATTCTGGCTATAATTGAGGTGGGGAGGAAAGTGCTATTGACTGCAAGTCTGAAAGCTCTACATGTGAAAAGTATTTTTAATTTATATTATACACTGGCCAAATTGTTCAGCTTGGGCAAAAGGGTGGATGATCAATGTTCCAGATGCGGGGAGGCGCCCGCTGACCAGGTACATATGTTTAAGAAGTGTGCTAAGCTACAGGCGCTCAAAGAGGGCACTGAAGATGATAGCAACAGCTTGGAAAGATTGTGAACCACCCACGGTACAGCGGTGGTTCTCTTGGTTGTTGAGCATGCACAACTTAGAGAGAAGTTTGTATAATTGTAATGGGAGGGGCGCTAGAAGGTGATGTACACATATCTGGTCCCCTATGGCAGCGAGTATTAAAGATAGCTTCGGATGGAGTGATTAGCGAGCCACAGAATTATAGTTGAACTTCTTAGAAATAAAATATAATGTAGCCAGGTGGTATGATCAAAGTGAAACAGTATATATTTATATGTATGAATTATGTTTTGGGTAACTCTGTAGAGCATTGGTGGCTAATCTGACAAGTTTGATTTCTATTGATTGATTTGAACAAATTCTTTATTGTAATTTTATGTTCCTTTTTGACAATAAAAAAGAAAACGACTGCATAACTGCTGAAAGACATTATTATTTCAGAAAAAAATGCCATGTAATTTGATTGCACTAGTAAGAAAAATATAAGTAATTATATTTACACAAAAAACTATGAACACCACAGAGGTTGCATACATTTAAAGGTAATTATGATTGTTCGCCTTTTTCTGCAGAAGACGTTCATTGTGCATCTCTCTGTGTGTGATTTTTAATTGTCTTCATCGCTAGGAATTCAGCAGTCAGACGCGATATTGATCATGCTTCACAGAGTTTTCTTAAGAATGGCACAATTAGCTCTAAATTATTACCAAATGCATAGCTTGGGTGCAGGTTCCTACTGTTATATATGAATACGTCGTTTAGCAGGCATGTACTTAGGGAAATATTAGGAGAACTTTAATACTAAACAGAAAAATAAATACTTTTTTATTCTGCAGCTGTCATGGACTTCAACCTCAGGTAGGTTAAGCTGTTATTATTGCTCCATTCATCACAGGAGCAAAGTACACTCCGACAAATTCCGTGGGGTTTTGTTTCTTGTATACATCATATGGAGGGGATTAGTCAAACGACAATATTTTGTTCTGTACTTCGTCAATGCAATGTAAGCAGCAATGTGTTCATTGTGAGGAAGAAATGTCATTAAACAAAGCCTCACTAAACAATGCATTAGAAATCTCCTGTTTCTCAGCTATAAAATCCTCTATACTAACATTTGTCTTGGGAGAAATCTCAGTTTAAATGAGTTCACTTTGTAGATTGTAGGTGCATAAAAACGAGTTCTTAGGTCAGGTCAGTGCTGAGCCAGCACAGCCCATCCCGATATGTACCTGATCGATCCAACACGGTTACTGTGCCAACAGCACATACAGCATTTTTCCTCGCTCCTTAACAACGGAGTCTCCAAGCTACACATGGGATAGTGCTTATTCTCTTTGATGCGTTTTTCCAGTTCCAGGTGCTTGTGACCTTGCGATCCCTGTCATTCATCACTTTTAAGGGCCTATTTACAACAGAATGGAGAAGCGTTGCGTTAATCAAACATTGCAAACGCCACGCTTCTCCATTCTGAAAACGCAGGTATGCGCCGTATTCACAAGAATGCGGTGCACCCCTGTGTTTCCCCTAGCGCTGACGCTGAGTTCAGCTGCCTAGCGCCAACGCAGGCACCCTTGGACCATGGTGCAAGGTTGTCTGCACTGGGGGAAATCATTTTTTATGTGCAGGAAGGTCTCCCTTCCTGCACATAAACAATCATTCATGCCGTTTTGAAACTTCCATGTGTGCTGCTTAATACAAAACGTCTTTTTTTTCGGGGGATCAATCAATGGCAATTTGCTGTTTGTATGTGTGCTGCAGAAACCAGCAAAAACGAGGAGAAATAAAGCATTTCTCCTCGTTTCGCCTGTTTTAGACCAGGTTTTCCCTGGTCTTAATTTTGGCACTGCCTCCTATTTATGCTGCTCTTGTAAATAGGGGGACAGCGCCAAAATCAATAGGTGTTGCAGTGGAACGCCCACCAAAACACCCATTGCCCACCCCTTTCACGTTAAGCATAATGTGAAATGGGGGCCTTATTTACAAGGTAGCGTTAAGCCACGTTAAGTGGCTTAATGCTACCTTGTAAATAAGGCGAGTCCCCTATCGTCACCACAATGTCACTAAAAGGGACGATTGGTGGTGATAGGGGCTTATAAATATGCCCCTTAGTGTTTCTAAGCCTTCAGTCTTCCAGTTGTTTGACGTTTCATTATCCACTTAAAGAAACCATTATGGGACTACTCTTTAACACCGACATGTCTGATGGACAAGCTCAGTGACTGATCTCAGATGAGCAGGCTATAACATCTGGGGAGACTTTAGAAAAGGAAACATGTTGGCTAACTGGAAAGATACTATGCAGCAAATACCTCCAACTGAGCTCATGGTAGTCAGCGCAAAAGTGAACAGACAAACATGGTGGGGAGCATGATGACATCTTAATAAATAAGGTTAGGGTACAGAAGAAGGTTACATTTTGTTACTGGGAAATCATCAAAGCCGAAGAAAAACCTCTGACTGAGCTATTTCGAGCGTGGAGTCCAGATTTACCAGGGCTCTATCAGAAGACCTTTCGCAGATATCTCTTGCTACTTTAATCAACTGTAAAGCCTGCTCCCAGAAAGTGAAACCTTTTCTTTACTCTCCATAGGGTAAACTGGATGCCCCGGACACTAGCCAAGTTTGCACAGGTTTTTCCAAGCTGTAAGAGATGCAAGTTAGCCTGGAACTGATGAAAGACACTTGTTCGTTAAGTGTCAATGGCAAAAGGCATACTGGGGAGCTGTAAGTTCAACTCTTGGTGAAATCATGAATCAAACAATCAAGGTAAGCCCCGCTCTGATGTTAATGAGGACTGATCCGTGTATTACTAAGCGGATGAGCTAGCCTCAGCATGTGAGTCATTATCCATTGTTTTTAGTATTATCAATATTTTTACATTCAATACTTTTGTAGCTCGTATTTTTGTTTGAACAGTATTATAATAGTCAATATTGTTTTAATTGATTTTATTGGTTTTTCATAGTTTGTTTCAAAAGTCTCTATTTTTGTTGTTAATGTAGGTTTTTATCTAATATCCATCTGGTCTCCTCCTTGAACCAGGAAATTCTAAGGTTATTGCAACCACTGAATGATCTGATAATATCCCTGGCTCGTGTGTTACAGCCTTAACCATCCAGATCATGCATTTAACCATCACAAAATAGTAAATACAGGATGGTGCCAATATTGTTTACTATAAAAAGAAAAGCCCCTTTGGGAGCCTTCCTTCATATGTCAGGCATCCAACAATCCCAGATCCTGCATCATTTTTCTCGGCTGTCTTGATGATTTTGGGGGTAGATGAATGACTGCTCTTGGAAGTTCTATCTAAATCCTTATCCAAAACAAAATTAAAATCTCCTCCTATGAGCATTAAATCTGAGGTTTCTAGAAGATTTCATTCCATTGTGGTTAAATATGAGGGATCATGACAGTTTGGGCCATAATATCCAGCACATATCCATTTTGAGTACCCCATCTCTAAAATGGCCATGATGCATCGTCCTGAGCTATCTGTCCTCTACTTGATGAGCTTAGTATCAGAATTCTTCTTAATGATAATAGCTACCCCTTTTGTACCCCCATCTGATCTGAGATGCCCATGCTTTGTACGCAGAGGTATTTTTTAAAACGGGCCCTACATTCAGCCCTATCCAAATACATTTCCTTAAGAATAATTATTGTGCGTTAGACCTCTGTAAAAATTATGCTACCAAATTCTGCCTTTTACTGACTCTCAGACTATTTACATTTCAAGTACTCACCTCAAGCCGTCTCGTGAATTTGGATTTTTGATAAATATTAAGAAAAGTTATTTTTAAAAATGTATACTTTGCTCGACTGAACCATCAGTAGAATAATCCTATCAGTGTTATCTTTAATGAGGTATGAACACTGCTCCCACAGCTGAAATAATAGTGTGAGTATTTTGTTAGTAACATCTGGTTATGGAGTATATGTTTTATCATGTCATGTTATTTTATGTTATGTTATGTAACATTACATAATGTTATGTTATGCTTGTTTGTAGAGCTTACCATCAACCAGACCGGTATCCTGGCACTGAGCAGGTGTGAGTCTAGCCTCTATATGGGCGAGCAGAGAGGATATTTGAAAATCTAGGTCTAAATCTTCTTGCTGAACTCAAAGAGTGAGGAGGAGGCTCTGATATCTAGTGGTAGATCTTTCCACATTTCCAGAATGAGTTAGAAGAAGTCACAACCAACGAATCTGGTCCTGCTTATGATTGGGATGTTTGCTAGTAGTAGTTCAGCTGAGCGAATCTCTCAGGCAAATTTGTGAAAGGCAATGTGGCTGCTGAGGTAGGCAGGATCAATGTTGTGTAGTACTCTGAAGGCATAAGTGAAGAATTTGAACTGTGTTCAATTGTGTATTGGAGTCAGTGGAGCTCCTTGAGGTGTGGTGTCATGTGAGTGGTGAATGGGAGGTAGAGGGTGATTCTGACTGCCATGTTCTGAATGGTCTGTAATCTCTGGTGAGTTGCTTGCTGACTGCAGCGTTGAGTGTGCTCTCTTAGTCCAGCTTGCTACTGCCAAAGGCATTTGTGATGGCGTAGGAGCTAATTGAAGATTTTTCTCAGCATCTTCAGAGTGTGGAAGCAAAATGCTGTTACAGCCTTGACTTGTGAGGTAATTTCCAGTTTACTGTTGATGATGACTCAAAGGTTTTTGAGTGGGTGCTGGGGCTGCATGTGGGTCCGAGTTCAATGGGCTGCCAGGGGGAGTCCCATTGCAAGATGTTCTTTCCAAAGATCACAACTTCTGTGTTGTTACTGTTGAGTTTGAGACAGTTGGCCTTCACCTGTCAACAAATTTGGTCATACCAGTGGTAAACTTGTTCTAGCTGTTGGGACTAGAGTCTTGTCCAAGAGGGAATATATGTGTTGAGTCTCTTCTGCGTAGGAGAGGATGTCTGTGGTGGCACAGGATGGGAATGCTGTAAGTGAAGAGGGTGTGATCTGTCCAGGTGATCTGTGTGTGTTGTCGACTGAGATTGACTCAAAGGAGGTAAAGATCGGGTCTAGCAGGTGACCGGCAGAGTGTGTGAGTTGAGTTAAGCAATGTTTGAGGCCCAGGATTCCAAGGTTTTCTAGTAGGGCAGCTGAGTTAGGATTGGCGTGGTTTTTCCTGTGGGAGTTCAGGTCTCTGAGGAGGATAAAGGTGCTGGAGTCAAGGATTAGGGGTGCATCAAAGTCTGTGATGCTGATTGAGAAGTTGGTATGCAGTCCTGGTAGTTTGTAGACAAGGGTTCTACTTAGCATGAAGATGGCAGGTTTGTGAAATTTGAACGTGAGTTGTTTCATGTTGCTAATGCATGTGTCTGTGGCAGTTGTTGAGCTGACAGTGTCCTGGAAGATGATGGTAATTGCACCTCTGGGCCTGATGATTTTGCAGCCTGTGGTGAAAGCTGAGCAGACACAGGGTTAGCCAAATCTCCATGAGGAACAGCAGGTCCAACGTGTGATTGTGCAGCAGATCCCAGATCTCTGTGGTGTGTTTGGTGAGAGAATGGGTGATGAGGAGCATGCATGAGGGTGTGGCATATTGTATGGATGGTGGATGATCCATGAGGGGTGAGCGAGTGGGGTTTTGGGTAGTGTTGGTGCATGAAAGCTGAGTGTGGAAGCGTACATGATAATTTGCAAGAGGTGCAGCAGCAGTGCGGTGAGGAGGATCCAAGGTTGAGAGTGTAGGGTTTGAGGCAGGGTGGCGGAACTTGGGTTGGATGAGACTTGCGTAATTCTATGTAGGATGATTATGCATTATTATTGTAAATGTACATATAATTATGCAAAATGCATCTTGAAATAAAAATATTATGGTTGGTTCAGGTAAAAATTTAATATACTTTGAGTTGATTTAGGGTCACTCTCATTCACAAAACTGCCGCTTACTTCTGGATTTGTAGTTTTATACTCAAAAATAACCTGAGAGGTCCAGTTGGGTAAAAAATCTACTTGAAATGTTTGTTGACCGCCAACGTTAAAGAAACTGCCACTTTTGTTCTAAACAATGCCACTTGAAATCAGATTTGTAGTTTCATGCTCAAGAATTACTCAAACTGTTAGCTCAGGTAAATAAACTAGCTGGAATGCCATTTGTTTTCAAAATTTACCTGAACAGTACATCTTGCATTGACTTTTCTCCCAGAAATTACTTGATGTAGTGGAATGGCGTAATCTCAGTAATTTCGCTTAAATTTTGCTAGTCAAAATTACCAAAATTACACTATTGGCAGTGGCATAATTAAAATGTCAACCAGGCCTAGGGTGGATTTGGGATCCAGGCACTGGGTGTAGGCGGGGCATGGATGGGTTCAGAGAGGCCTGCTTTGGTGCATTTGGGATCATTAGAATTTACCAAGAGGAGCAGCTCCAGAAAGTTGGAATTTAGAAACTTATTGGACTTTCAAGTCCTCCAGAGCATCAGCTGGACCTGCAGGCAAAGATGTCCGATTTCAAAGTGACTTCATCAGATACAGCTTCAGGCTTGCACCACTGGAAGATTTTGAGATCTATAAAAAATACTTTGTCTGATGGTAGGAATATTGACCAGGTGAAGATGAGAAAAATATCCACCTGGCATGAGGAATTTGGTGGCCACAAAATTTGAATTTCTCCCACTTAGAGCTTTTCCTGCCAAAACCAACAACTTCAGCAGGACCTCACTAAGCACCTACCTGGCTTCGAAATAACTTCAGCAGATACAGCCTCCAACCTTGCCCTGCTTGAGGATTTTAACTTCCATCTCAGAGACTTTGGGGGTCATTATGATGGCGGGCGGATCGCCACCGCCCGCATGGCGGTGGCGATCCGCCCGCCATTTATGTCCGCCCACCTAACATTTCCCCCCCGCCATATTACGATGGCGGTGGGGACCCAGGCGGATGGAAAGACCGTCCACCAGTTTTCCGCCGGTAGGCAATCCGCCAGATTGCCTACCGGGCGGAAAAGGCCTGCAATATGGTGGTGGTGCCTTGCAGGCACCGCCATCCATATTATGATGATGGCGGTCTCATGCCTTTCCATGGCGGAGACTCCGCCATGGAAAGGCATGCGGAGAATGCCTTTGGGGCCCATTGCGGGCCCCCAGGTGGTTGGGGGGGTGGGTGGCTGCACTTGGGGGGTACCCATGGTACTCCCCGACATTTGCATGCACAAGGTGGCAGGCACCGTGCGGTGCCTGTCACATTGTGCATGCAAATGCACAACATGCCCTTTCAACATTGTGGCGGTTGCTGAATACAGCACCGCCCACCACAATGTTGAATATACAGCATGCGACCGCCATGGTGGCGGTCGCATCCTAATAGGCACAGCGGGACCGCCGCACCTCTTGCGGATTTCCGCCGCAAAAAGACAGGTGGAAGGGCTCATCATGATCACTACGGCGGTGCCTGCACGGCACCGCCGCAATGATGCCCTGGTTTCGGGTCCCGCAAGGCGGGCGGAAAAGGACCGCCTAGCGGGACCATGGCGGACGGACTTTCCGTCCGCTGCGGAACCAATATGATTCCCACCGCCATCCTAATTTGGCGGTGGGTGAATCACTTCATGATGGCGGGAGGATCGCCACCGCCGGCCCGGCGGTGGCGATCCTCCTGCCATCATAATGAGCCCCTTTATTTTTGTTGGCCTTTGGACTCTGTGCACTTTACTGCTGCTAACCAGTACCTAACTAAAAATATAATATGTTTTCCTTTACATTTCACAGACTAAACTTAACTAAACTCCACCTAGAAAACTCAAAACATCGATTTACTTCCAAAACAACTACAAAATCAACATTAATGAAAAATATAAAACAAAGTAAGTATGTATCTTAACAAATTAATAGAGTTAACTGATTAAAACTAAAAAAATGTATTAAAAAACCAAAACATAACTAACAAATACTTTTATTTTAATTGCTTCTACAGACTTCAACAAAACAGCAACAACAACAACATCAACAAAATAAACCACATCAACTAAAAATAGTAAGTATTTTTTTTTAAACAACTAAAGATAGGTACTAAATAAATTAAACTAACAAACTAAGGGGCCCATTACGATGTCGGGCGGAAGCACTACCGCCATGCTGTCGGAGGCAAAAACTGCTAGTTACCGTCCGCCAGCAACGGCCCACACGCCCGCCAAATTAGTATGTGAAAAGTCAGGCAAACAACGCCTGTAAGCCTGCGACGCCGCCCGCCATCAAAGTGCGCCCGTCTACATAGTGGCGCCAGCCAATGGAGACACACCGTCCGACGAAATGACGTACCGCCCGGCGTACAAATTACGATGCCATAACCAAACAGCCTCACCGGCAAAGAGACACCACACGAGAAACCAAGGCGGAAAACCGACTGTTCAGTACGGAGACCGAAAAGGCGGCCCACCCAGATATGAACCCTGCACTCCAGGCCATCCCCATGCTCTACCTGATGCACCACCTAGGAGTGAACACCCCACGACGACGCAGGTAGGCAGACACACAACAAGGGCATGTAAACACTGCACACAATGCAAGGGCGGAAAAACTGTACATGGCCCCCCCAGGCACCCCTGTGTGGACAGGACACATCCACCACTGTATCCACACATGTCCCACCAGTCAAAATAACACAACTCGCAACATCCTGGGCACCCACTATCCGGGCCCAGGAAGTGACGTCCCCGTCACGGCACCGCAGCGTAGCGGCG
This sequence comes from Calotriton arnoldi, assembly GCA_963921515.1. Taxonomy (NCBI): domain Eukaryota; kingdom Metazoa; phylum Chordata; class Amphibia; order Caudata; family Salamandridae; genus Calotriton; species Calotriton arnoldi. Next base: position 171,916 of record CAWUFW010011977.1, read on the forward strand.
ATGACGCAGGTACACATGCGCACAACACAGGGGCCAACGACAGCGCCATGCATGGGCTGCACACAAACACCACAGGGTCACAACTACACACCCCACACACCAGCACCACCCTGAAGGCACATGTCACGTGGCCTTCCTGCATCAGTCATGTCCCCAACCGACAACTCACAGTTGTCAACATGACGTCACACAAGTGTCCCGAACAGGGGAGTAATGTGATGGCAAAATAGGACACACCCTTGTGTGCAAAACATGGAGAAGCACACGGCGGCTGCTACATAACAGCGCAGAATATCGACAATGTCCGGAAAAGGCACGCCAGTCTCAACAAGAAATACCTATACCATCCTGCTCGCAATAACAACCCATGCAATGTACAAAATAGAAAAACCCTGCTACCTGAGAACAGGTGTGCCCAATCACTACACCCACACAGAAGCCGCAATGTACAGCGGCAACGGAGTGTCCCGCCCACACACGGGAGAGCAGATAGCACTGAATGGCCTTCCATTCCTACTCCGAAATAACATTGCAACTAATTATGCAGGAGAATGGAGCCATTGTACCAACAAGAAGCAAAACATAGCCATGCAGAGTAAAACGTCCACTGGCAGATAGCGCACAACATGAAAGAAAGATAACACCACAAAATACAATAATACCACTCCTCCAAGTGGAACAAATGCAAGTAAGCTGGAAAGAGTCACACACCACTGGCCTTGACTATTCATAGAAGCATGTGGGATGAGGGACTGTGTCCTCCGCCCAAGCCATACCTCAAGTCCTGCCGCCGTACATCCATTCCAGAATTCCCAGCATCGTCGGAGGCTGCACTCTGCTGACTGCTCAGGCAGCCGGAGCACGCCATCACATCACCCTGTAGCAATATGGCTGTTGCACCAGTGACCCTCAACTATGCCGGACAGATCAAGCTGTACAGTGACAGCTTGCTACACATAGTGGGCTGTTCAAATCTGGCAATGCTGAATGTAAGTTACCGAGTAACTTACCGCATTGCAATTTTCAGCTGCGTCATCCCCGTTTTCTACTGTCGGAGGTGTCCGTTCCACTGGCCTGTGGATTTATGTCTCTCCAACCCGGCATGTCCAAAGTCGGACTTGGTACAGTTGTTTGCACCCCTGGACGACCACGACAGGATCTGTTCAGTGTATGGGGGCATGGCGTTTGTGGCTGCAATCGGGGACACACTGCAATGGGACCAGTGTGCCTCCACACAGCGTCTTCTGGATCACAGTTTCATCGAATGTCATCCAACATGTCCCATCAGGATTCTACAAGGGACAACTTATGACGAACACGTTGCTACCCACCATCCACTTCATTGGATGACAACCATGTTTACCATCAATGGGATGGATGCCCTGCTGGAAGGTATCGCATACACGTCAACTACTCAATTCATGGGTCCCCGACTCAATACCCCCAATTGAACATTGAAGTTCAACACCGTACCCATGCTTGGCTTTCGCACGGAGTGGGCAGTTAGCTGTACAAGAACTATACCATATAATCTGCAACTAACACCTTACCATCAACTCCACTGCCATGACATCTGACATTTTCGGGACATGCACCCTGTTCCTCACCATATCCCGTGTCTCTGCATGAACAGGGGTAGGCAGAGGTATGGGACCTGTGTACAGTAACCACATGGCCAATACAGCACGAACAACCATGCCATAATATGTATTCTGCGCACCTGGACACATGCACCTGTCAGTGCACACTTATCTGTCTGCTGTAGTACGTGAGAACTGTCACCTCACATCTGTCTGTACTTCCGTGCCAGGACTTTTGCATGGACAACAAATGCAACTCCCTACAACATGGCCCTAGTTATAGTGTCATGTTCAGTAGCCACCACATTGCAACAACTGGTGAGACGCTGCTGCATGCAGGTAGGCACATGCCCTGATGTCACCACTGACGCAGGTGTGTCGGAGTCACTATTGTACTGAACCGGTACCATGGAACTGAGATGAACTGTCCCTATGATGTCAAGCTGTCTGGTAGGCTAAATGAATACTGTCTGTGTCAAAGCCCAGGGACCATCAGTAATTAGCAAATGTACTTTAGCATAGCAAGGGCAAGGCAGTTGTAACCCTGAAGCCTCCATTCCACAGTCAACAACTAATTACATCTACCTGTACCCCCTTTCGTATGTGTAATCATGCTAAGTATATCCTCCACATGCATTTTGCTGCCAGTAGTGTCCACTATACTGCATCACAGAGGAAGTAAGTCCAAATACATGCCTCGAAGCAAATATGTGACTCTGCAGAATTATTGTTAGAAGACAAGTATGAATGAGAGAGGATGAGAGTGTGTGAAGTACACGAGAGTCGTGAGATGACCATGTAGTCCAGTGACATTGGATGTCAATGCATATGAGATGCCGCCACAGAGGACCTAGTGAAATACTACAGGTCGTGGGCCTTTGATTGTCAGACTCTGACGTGGCCCAACAGATCATCACATTAACACTGACGGGCTGGTCACTTCAAAGCACAGTCCTACATATGTGTATAATTACCTTCACAGTCGGACATCACACTCATCAAGCAAAAGTAGGACCCACGCAAGAAGCATGCTACAGCAATGCATGTCAAAACACACACAGGATATCAGTGTGGGTGGGCAGGTCCGCACAGTGAGTACGAACTGCTGAAACTCACATACATGCTTAATTAAACCAGGCACAATCTTGACAGTCACACACCCTGCAGACCCACAATGGCCAAAACATATTAAGTAGGAGCCATCCTGAACTGCAAGGACACACTGCATACTGTGTAACATACAATACACACATGCGCTCACATTCACAGACCTGAACACGGATACAAACACCCACCATGCCCCTGGGTAACACATGTGTGTAATCGACATTGCCAGAGTACACACACACACCAACACTACCCCAAAGTCACAAACTTCACACCACACACACCTACACCTCCCAAATGCACACTTTGAAAGTAAACCATGTGCCCAGGCTCAATGTTCATCACAATATTAACATACACCTACACTGCTGGCCACCCAGAAAGTAAGCTCACACATACCCGCACACTATGCACATGCTACCTGTCATCCTGTGGCCAGACTCACACCCCTGCTTTGCTTGCACGCAAACAGGACACGTATACATTTACCATGAAATACCACCAAATACATCTAGACAATCCGTGTCACTAAAATACTTCTTCATCACACACACAAGTAGCAGAGTCTGAAGGAAGTGAAGTCCCAGCCACGTGTAAAACACATTGGAATGTGAGACCAGACATTGCAATTGTTGAGGTACCATACAAGGCATGTGCTTCACTTAACTATGCACACACAGTAACAACTGCAATCAGCAACTACACAGACACAACCGACTACAGGAACAACAGCATCCAGTCACAGATTACATAGACAGGCGGCAATATTGTGCAACACCAGGGACAGTGGCCAGTCCGATGTGCAGAGTAGTGATACGAAAAGCTGCGCATGCATTGTGTGTGAGTGTACCCTGCCATGTCCAGCAACACTGCCATGTCAGTCACAATAGCCATTACAGCCACTACTGTGTCACAGGTAGTTGTGTGAGGGTGCCTACCATTCAAACAGGATGCCAGTCCGACTCGGTGCTGTCTGTGTGCTACGGGACAGTTGGAGGTCCGCCCCTGAGAGAGGAGCACAACTGTGGAAGACACACATGTGGCATGTGAAGCGGGAGGGCTGCTTGGCCCAGGTGGGTTGGTGGCACGGGTAGGTGCACTCATGCAGTGTTGAAACAGACTGTGTGGGGAGGATCCCGGAGGGGTACAATTCCACTGTCCTGGGAATTTGGAAAGCCCATCTGTCTGGGGATGAATGTGAACTCGTGTGGGCACAACAGGCGGGCACACGATCAATGCTGCATCAGGTGTAGACGTTAGCCCTGCCTCTGGGGACATGCTGGATACTGCTGTGCGTCTGCCCAGCCCTTGCCAAGGCACTTGCATCCCCTGTCCTCCGGCTTTATCCCCTACATTGTCCACCTGCACAGGCTACCCAGGGCACGGGATGGCAGTGGAGCTTGGTGGGTGGGAGGTCATGGCGCCCTTCTCCTGGTCACATCTGGCAGGCAACACATTCTCAGTGTGCAGCAGGGCACAAGTCCAAAATTAGAAGTGGGGGGACGTTGATGTCACGACAGGAAGTGACGTCACAAAATGTGGCTTGCGCCATCAGACTCATTGCCGCCCCTCGCTCACCCCTTAGATGCAATTGCATCAGAGACGCCAGCGCGTGAGCAGCAGCTCCAAACACGCCCCATCAAGGCCAAAGAGTGAATGTGTGGCTCCACTTGCTCCAGTCAACGAGCTCACGGTAAAACAAGTGTGGGGACGCCGTCCACCCACGTGGTACCCCGACTCGAGCCCTGGACTGTGCAGGCAAAGTGTCCTATTGGACTTGCGATATGTGTGAGTTGCATGACACTCGTTGGCGGGGGATGGCTCGGAGGCCCGTCACCCTGAGGCCCATATCTCACTCTATGGGTCCCTTGTCAATGGCAGCAGATGTAATGACTATGCGCGCAGGGGTGGGTCTACCTTTCGTCTGGGATGGTGTTTGCGGCCTGTCCCGCTAGGGCCGCTACGGCTTCTGTGTGTTGCATGTGGTGTATCCGGACTCCGGAGACTGTCATGCATTGTCACTGTTGTCCAGGGCCCGAGTCGGGGGTCCCACTCGGGTGGACGGCGTCCCACCACTCATTCTACCGCAAGCACGATAACTGGAGCAAATCGAGCCACACATTCACTCTTTGGCCTCTCTGGGGCGAGATCGGAGCTGCTGGTGCACGCGCTGGCTTCTCTGATGCAATAGCATATAATGGCTGAGCGAGGGGAGGCAATGAGTCTGACGGTGCAAGCCACCTTTCGTGATGTCACTTCCTGTCGTGACGTAAGCGTCCCCCCACTTCTATTTCTTAGGACTCGTGCCCTGCTGTTGTCAGATGTGCCACTTTCCAGGGTGTTGAGAAAGGGTCAGGTATGTCAGCCTGATATTGGCCCAGTTGAAGGACCACCTTGACTGGGGAGGACAACCATTGGACAGTCTGGTGTAGCCCACCCACGCGTACATGTAGGCCCTCCATGAACTATGTCACCTGCGGCAAGGTGATGTCATGGGCAATGAAGTAATTGAGGACAGCTGTCTGCCCCACACAGAGATGCCGCACAAGCTCAACAGACCCAGCACTGAGGGCAGCAGGGGTCACATGTGCTGGGGCAGCTGTGCCTGGTGTGAAGGACACTCTATCCTTCATCCTTGTGCCGACACGTGTTGCACCAGTGGAAGTAGATGGGAGGGCGGGCATTGGCCTCCGCGTGGCTGAAGAGGAGCCAGAGTCCACGTCCCCTGTGCTAGCAAACATGGATGCATCACCTCTGTCCTCAGATGAAGCAGAAATTGCCTCCTCGGCCTGTGATTCATCCAGCACACGTCTGGCCCCTCCGAGGCGCTGGTCACATCTGTCTCACTCAGCTCCTGTGCAGCTGCTTCATCCCATGCCTCACCACTGTTGACCGTCCCCTGTCCCTCAGCACCCACGGGAGATGCCACATGTGAGAGAGCGAGGTGGCCTCACTCATTTGGCATCAATTAAACAGACATGTGCAAGGGAAGCAGCACAGAACATTCCCAAACCCACATGTTGCACGATACCTGTGCAATCTTATGCAGCCACCACAATCAACACGTAATGGTTGGCGGACAGAGAATGAAGCCGCTAATAACTGGCACATGTGTTGTGCACATCGCACAACACCCGGCCTGTGTCACCCTGCGACCATAGCCACAAATCACTGTGTGCACACCCACTGTCCTGATGGTGGCAAGGATGACCACTACGTAATTAGGCCAAGGACATACCTGCATGGAGTAGAATGGGACACCACTCACACAGACTGCTACATGACAGTCCACAATGGTCATGTGCCCATGCCTTCCACCGGTCGTGCGCACGAGCACAACTACTGTTGCACAGTGTTCCGGATGTGTAAGTATCAGGAATATGAGGTGAGGCATCGCACACATATGTCCGAACGAAATCAGAGTAGGCACAGTGCCTCAAACATACATGTGAGTTGCCACTCCAGCATACTACAGGTTGTTCCTGAGGGCTATGACTCTGAATGCATTGACAATGCAGAGTGCTCCAATTACATCTTGGACCTCAGGAATCGCATATGCATGTCAGATGCACCCAGCACAGAGTACACTTACAACCCACTGCATCACACAGCAAACATCACATTACCCAGATTATGGGTAGGATGTGGACACATGCTGCCTCTCACACCAAAAGACACCATCCCACTGTACTGTACACTTGCTTGCTGCTGATGCCCCTACACACGTGCATCCGGCATAGGCTGTCTGACTGTCAAGATGCAGATCATTAGTGGTGAAATGCAGCGCCGTGCTAACCTGACAATACGAGGGGGCATCCCCCGATTCGTCTCCGCCACATAGTCGCTCATCCGGCAGATGACGTCACACCCTTTGTGGAATTGGCTGCACTGTCGGTTACACATACACAGAGGCATCAACTTGGATGCAATGGCTCATCACAAGGCCTTGGGCTGGAGGACTTCCAACTGCAGGGATGGTACACAAGAGGGTTGGAATATCACTCATTCACTTCTCATCATCGCCCACATCCACCAATCACAGTGGCATGATGCTGACCCATCCTATATACTCAGAGATGTGTAACAGCGCCAAGAAGTACTTGGACATGGCATTACAGCATGTGTACACAACACGTTAATGCATGCTGGTGGGAGTATGTACACAGTACCTGTCCATCCCATTCACATGGAGGATGCCAGCACATTGAGCAATGTGTAGTCTGCCCACATCTACTGTCCATTGTCAGGTAAACCAACACATAGATCACAAGGCAACACATCTTTGTGGGTGGACTCACTGTGTCCAACACTGCGCAGCCCTCAACGTACTCGCCCTGTGAATGGCTCACCCCGCAATGGAGGTCACATTCAGTGCCACTATCTCTCACACACATCCCTATCACAAGGCCTGGAGTGTTCAATCGACAGGGCTGAGTATGCGCATTTCAGTAGGGTTGTGAACTTAAGACACATGTAACCCACTGTACAGTCAATGTTGTTTCCTACTAGTATTGGGCGGTCAATGTGCAGCCCAGGTCTGCTGAGACTGAGAAGGCCAGCAGGGCCCCAGCCAGCCAGTCACACAAGCAATAACTGCCCTGAGTCCTGCATTGCCAAGTGGCTGCGTCACTGGATGTCTGACATGTAAATGCCATGTACCACCACTCGGGAGGGACATGCATGGGAAAGCGCCAGAGAGCCTACATACCCCTTCCACCTGTAGCAAGCATGGTTAGCAGTGCATTTTGGAACCCCACAGGCTCTGACTCATAGTGCTGTGGATCAACGACATGTGTGTCCCCCACATGCACTCCCACACACACTTTAGTTGTCTTACACACACAACTTTTGCAAGACATAGCCTTGGGCAGTGTGCGTGGAGCTCGGAATCCAGGTTCTCAAGTTCCTCGCTGGTGAGTGGAGCTGGACATATCTTCCGAGTCGTCGACATGAAGGTGGGCAGGTGGCAGCAGCAGCAGGTGTTGTTGAGGGATGCCAGGCAGCAGTCCCTGTAAGATGTGGTAATGCTGGTCTCCCTCCCACACTCATATAGCCCCCTGGGGCTGTCTCAGTGGGTCCAAGCTGCTGCGATTGGTGTACCATGTCTGCCTACTTCAATTGCACACAATGGCCTGCTCCGAGCTGTCCCGGTATGCTTACCTCTATAGTCGAACAGGCAGGATGTAACCACGAGGGCCATTAGAGTTGGCCTCAAGGGCATGGTCCATTGCGGGTACAGTCCGCTGGTGCCATGTGGAATCCACAGTTTAATGTGCGCCATGCATTTGCAGGTGTGGCCATGATTTGTGTGTGGGAGCATGTCCACACTAGACAGGGCCACTTCATGCTGTGTGCATAGGCATTGACGGACAGTGCTCAGCCTCCACATCTCTGTTGGTACATCATCATGTACACATTAGCATGGTAGCATGGGATGTGCATATGCACACACATGCCATATTTCTCAATGTACATCTCCCACTTGGCACGTGCAACATTACGTGTCACTTGTGAAGTGTGTTTGCATTCACACAGCTGTGTTGTCATGGAGTTGTCAATGTGTACACCTGTCAATGTGTGTTGGAGGTGTGATGCGTACAGTGCTGTACATTGGGTGAACTAGGGACATCATTGACTGTCTCATATCCCGTTGTGCAACAGGACCCACTTGTTTTGGCCGCTCAGCCTGTGTACATTGTGTTGTTGGTGTGTGCCATACTCACCCAGCCTCGGAAGCTGTGTCAGGCACAGCAGCTAGGTATATTGGCGTGGTGTTGCCGCTTCACACATATGCAGTCTGTAATGATCATCATGCCTTTCAAGCTATTATGGCCTAAATCCCCATGTGCATGCTCATAGCAATGGTTGGTGTCAGTGGTCATTGCCATTGGTGAGGGGACCTGTGTAAGAGTATTGTAGCTGTGCTGTCCCTACTTGTCAGCTGTACTGTGATTCCATAGTTTCGTCAGTGATTTAGTTCTGTGTATGTGGAAATGCCATGTGGTGTGTTGCATTGACATGTGTCCACTTCCATCTGTCCTAGGAGGAGACCAAACATACATCGCCCCTACCAATTGCTGGCAGACATGGAGGATGTGGAGGTTATCAGGAAATTCCGTCTGGACCGACCCACCCTGCATCACCTATGTGCAATGTTGGAACCCCACCTTCGTCCTCGCAGGGTGTATCCTACAGCATTCACCCCCACGGCTAAGGTGATGGCTGCACTGCATTTTTTTGCTACCGGATCTTTCCAACACACGGTGGGCAGTGGAGGTGGGATGTCCCAGCCCATGTTCAGCCTGGTGCTATGGGATGTCCTGTCAGCTATGATGCTGTACAGGAACCGGTACATCTGATTCCCCAGGGCTTGTGATTTGGCGGCAGTGAAGGGTGCTTTCTATGCCCTTGGATGCATCCCCCACGTTGTTGGTGCAATTGATTGCACCCATGTTGGCCTTGTAGCACCACAGGCCATGGAGCACATCTATAGGAATCGGAAACATTTCCACTCCCTGAATGTGCAAGTGGTGTGCCTGGCGGACATGATAATAACACACGTGTGTGCGAAGTTTCCCGGATCCGTCCATGACTCGCACATCATGCGCCACAGCATCCTCCCACGAATGATGGCCAATCTTCAACCGGACCGTGCATGGATTGTTGGTGAGTATGCATACTCGTGTAGCGTGCTGGGTGTGACATGTTGTCTTGTATCCTGTTGGAATTGCAACAGTTCTCCGTGTTTCTCACACCCAGGTGACTCTGCATATCCTAACAGGCCTTGGCTGCTGAGCCCACTCCGTAATCCTAGGACACCAGCTGATGTCAGATACAATGAGGCACATGGGAGGACCAGACGTGTGGTGGAGCGGACATTTGGACTCCTGAGGTCCAGATTCAGATGCCTGGACTGCACCGGGGGTGCACTGGCATACTCCCCACAGAAGGTGTGCCAGATAGTTGTGGCATGCTGCACAATCTCGCGATTCGCAGGCAGATCCCCCTGATAGTGGATGACGGTGATCAGCCAGGGCCCCCGCCTGCAGACCAAGCCGTGTCCAGTGATGAGGACAGTGGGGAGGAGGAAGCAGTAAATGAGCATCAGCAGCTCATCGCCCGCTACTTCACTTGACGGTGAGTGACCATGTACGACGGCTGATGTTGCTGTAGTTGTGTAGGTGTATGTGTGCATTGTCACGGCGGCCTATTGTTCACTGAGTGCTGTGTGGCAATGGTCCATGTCCAGGGTAGTATGCCACTGACAGTGACTGTAGCATTGTGCCCTGTTGCTCTGTGAGATGTGTGTACATTGCTTAAACTTGATGCAACTACTGTATGATGAGTGTGTGGCACACACATTCAATGGACTCTTGTTCTGTTTTTCCCCCCTAGGTTCCTACAGCCTCTCCTGGCCTATCGACATTCCACACTACAGATGCATTTCCGATCATGGTGATGGTTGCACATCCTTGATTAAACACAGAGCAGATAAGACAGAATGTGATCCAGGTGTATTTATTTACAGCAGTGACATGTGATTGTGGGCAAGGTGATCACACAAGTGGTGCATGCTGGAACAATGAGTTGACGGACATGTCCGCGTGATGGTCAAAGTGTACCCATGTTGTTCTGGGTCCACAGTCCGACAGACACATGCCATTCACATGGCAGTGTGGGGTAGGATAGTAGTCCAAGTGAATGCAGTAGATGGCCACCGTGGCTGGCTGACTCACTGGCGTTTGGAGCGTGCGAAGTCTTCTCTGGACACCTGTTTCCTCTTCGGATGACCCCTTCCACGTTAGGGGGGGGTTGTGGTTGTGGTCTGCTGGTGGTGGCTGAGGATTGCCCACTCGCTGTGGACGCAGGGGAACTGGATGTTGCACGACCCTGCGCCCCAGCAGGTGGTGGCGGAGGTGGTGTGGTTGGCCTTGATTGGGCCCTCACCGCCACCACTGGCTGGCCCATGAGGTCGACTAGTTGGCCCATACGGGTCACGAATTGGCCCATATGGGCGTCCATGGACCTCAACACCCCAAGGACTTCCCGCGTATCGGCAGATGAGCGGGCCCATTGTCCCTGGGCCTCTTCATAGGCCCCAAGGACTCTGGCGATTTGCGGCAGGGCTTGGCTCCCAGGCTCGGATGGCGTTGGCCTGACCTTGCTCCTCCCACCTGTACTGCTGCCACCGACCTGCCCACTCGCCACAGTGGTCACCCGGGGCCTCGTTGTCGCTCCCAGGGTCGATGTCGACGTGCGTACAACACCTTGCGCAGGGTGAGTGGTCAGGGAGGCCCTGGTGGTGGTTGTGGTGGTGGTTGCGGCAGTGGTGGTGGCTGCAATGACCGTGGCAGCAGGGGCCTGGGACTGGTCACCAGCCCTGGGAGATGGGTTGGTGGGTGGGAGGGGTCCTGGGGAGCGGTTGCACCCTGCCACACCAGATGTGCCTGATCGGGTGTCCTCGTCCGAAGAGGTGTCCAGGTCTTCCACATCCGTGAGTCCGGGTGGAGGGCTTGTGGACTGGCTGTGATGGCTGCTGTCTCCCTCTCCAGCATCATGCTGTTCGTCACCTGTGGGGCGGAGACGAAAGGTTATTGTGTTGCACCTTGCAAGGTTTGTGTTTGATGTCTGACATTCACAGTTTGTGCACAGTTGGTCACTGATTTCCCAGATGCATGTGTATGGCTCTACAATGTGTGTGCGTGATCATGGCAATGGAATAGTGTGATGGGTGCATATGGCATGGGACGGATTTGTGATGCAAATCGGTGTGTGTTGCAGTACCCCTACATTTTGTGGCTTTGGTGGACACGGGGTCCAGCCCCATGTAAGCTTTTGGTAAGAAATATGGTTTTGTGGTACATTCTGTGACATATGGGTGCGGTAGGGGGCATGTGTTTTGGCCACATGACACTGCAGAGACAAAGGTGTGTGTATGTCTGACATACCCAGCATATCTGCTCACTGTTTTCATTTGGGGACATAACACTGCAAGCATTGTGGTGTGTGTGTTGGTTGTGAGCCACACAACGTATTGCAGATGGGACACTTCCTTGGTGTGCGTGCTACCCTCAGCCATGTGCGGCAATGCAGTGCTCTTGGTGTGTTGACTATTTTAGGTATGTTGTGAATCACAGTGTGACGTGTGCTTCGGACACTGCAGACACATGTTTGGTCATCGGCAGGGATCTTTGCTGTACTACTGTATATGGGACAACTGTTTAGATGATATACCTTACATGACACTGGGGCTGGAAGATGAGATGGATGAGATTTTGAATGTGCATTGTGTAGCTGTGTGGTTCATGGGTCCAGTGGTGTATGTGACATTACTGGGGTCCCACTCTGTTACATTGAGACAAGATAGACTTACATGGGTGATGTTGTACAATGTCAACGGAACAAGCAGACACGACTACATGGACAAGACTTCGATGTTGTTGCTGATGTGTGTGATGACTGGCACAGTGCACGCCATGTGGGTCAGTACTCCAGTGAGACTTGTGCATGCAGACGTGACTCCTTACGTGTTAGTGTATTTGACATGGCTCATGTGGGCTATGACTCTGTAATTCATGTCTGTGTGCACATTAGTCACATGGTTATGACAGGGAGCAGTGCTACCTGTTCCTCTGCTACGTGACATGTCCCAAATGTTAGTCGTAGTACAGTCCTCATGCCTACAGACACCCCGCCCTGTACAGTAGTCTACCTACTTGTTGGTTTGGAGGGTGCAATGCAATGGCTACCACATGGTTATGGGAGCGTGGGGTGCTCCATTTTGCTGGTCTGTGGGAGTGGGGGCTGTGTTGTGGGTTGTGGTGATGGCTTACCACCCACATACACCCCTCCATGTAGGGAGACATATCTACCTGTCGGGTGAAGGTGTGCATTGCAATGGCTGACACATGGGTGTGGAGAGTGCTCCATCTTGCTGCGCTGTAGGACTAGGGGCCTGTTGGGGGTTGTACTTCTGCAGTCCCCCCTCCGATACACAGACTTTGTGGTAAGGCTACTTACCTGTTACTTGTTGGTTAGTGCAGCTATGGCTGACACATGTGTGTGGGTGTGGGGAGTGCTCCTTCCTGCGCATCTGGGGTACAAGGGGACTTGGTGGGAGTTGTGGTGCTGGCTGACTGTACACATGCCCCCATGGTTTTGTTTGTTGGTACCTTTTGGCTGAGTGTGTGGGGGTGTCTGTTGCATGTGTGAGAGATGTCTTGTGTATTGTGTGCTGGACATGGGGTGTTTGGGCCTCGGGGCTATGGCATTCTGGTGGTGCATGACAGTGCATACCAGTGTGCTGGTATACATTTGTTTGTACTTACCAGCCTCCACTCCCCCTGGTATTCCGGTGAGACTCTCCGGATGTAGGATGCCTCGCACCTTCTCCTCCCACGCTTTGAAGGTCTTGAATGGCGCTGGATTCCCGCCGCCAGTCCTGTCAGCCAGCTCACGATTTTTGGCCTCCTTCTTCCTGACCACGCGTTTCAGGTCATGCCACCTCTTTGTGATTTCATCCCTGTTGCGTGGCACGTTCCCAACTGCATTCACCTGGTCTACTATCCTTCTCCACATTCTGTTTCTGGTAGCTAGTGGTGTCTGTTGGACCTGGTTCCCATAGATTTGTGGGTGCACCTTGATGATCTCGTCGACCATGACTGTCAACTCAGTGGCAGTGTACTTCGGCATTCTTTATGTTGCCATGGTGTGTGGTTTGGTATTTGTGGTGCTGGTGTGATGGGTGTGTGGTGTGTGGTGTGTGATGTGCAGGGTGTTCATGGTGCCGTTGTTTCAGTGGTGTTAGTGGTGTTGGTGATGAGTGTGATGTGTGCGTGCGTGTGGTGTGCTGCTTTCCTTTGTGGCTGTCTGGGTTCTCTGATGGCGTCTTCGCTTTGTAGTGGTGCAAGGGATTGTGGTCTGTGAAGGGGCTGCTTTTGTACTTACCTATGTGGGTGTCATGATGGGCTGTCGTTTTCAGGTGTGTTGTGTCTGGTGTCCTGGGATTTGTAGTTTATTTATTTTTGCCAGGAGGTGTTATCTTTGGGATGTGTTCTGTGTTTGTGTATTTTGGCGTTGTTTGCTGTGTGGACTTGTTGGCCATGTCATGTGTGTTTCTTTGTTCCGCCAATGATTTCCGTGCACGGACGTGGGCGCCAGGCCTTCCGCCGTGTCAGTTATTCATCACTGTTGTTACCGGTGGCGGGCGGGGAATCTGTGGATTTACTGCCCTCATGCCTGGGTGATCCTAATTTCACGGTCGTTGTCTCGGTCGGCGGGGCGGGTGGATTTGGGTTTTCGTGCGGTATTGCGTCCGTGGCGGACGGATGATCTTCTACTCTGGTATGGACGGGCGGAATTTTGTATTTTTTTTCCGCAGTGGGCGTAGATTGCTTCGCGACATCATAATTGCTCGGTCGGTATTCCCATGGTGCATGCGGGTGGTTTTTTCAGGCTATGGTGGATGGCGGATTTATTTCCGCCCGACATCGTAATGGACCCCTAAATGTAACACTGCAATAAAATTAACATTTTCCTTTTTAACCAACAGAAAAGAAAAAAATAATTAAAAAAACAAACATCGAAAAAGTGTCAAACAAGAAAAGCAAAACAAGATTTATGTAAGTATATTTTGAAATGTAATAATGATATGAACATGTTTACTCTTCTATAATTAATAATTAATAAATACATATATATCGGGCACCCAGGGGGGTGCACTTGGGGGGTACCCATGGTACCCCCCTGCAGTTCCATGTACAAGGTGGCAGGCACCGCGCGGTGCCTGCCACGTTGTGCATGGGAATGCACATCATGCTCATTTGGCATTGCGGCGGGTGCTGCTGTAAGCAGCACCCGCTGCAATGTCAAATATGCAGAATGCGACCGCCAGGGTGGTGGTCGCATCCTAATCAGGGCTGCGGGACCACCGCATGTCTGGCGGCCGGTCCCATTTCCACTGGGATGGCGGGCGGACTAAAATCCGCTTGCCATCCTAATCAGCCCCAAAGTTATCAAGAACTAAGGGGCCTATTAGGATGGCGGGCGGATGTCCACCGCCGGGCCGGCGGTTGGGGAGGTTTTCCGACCGCCATCCTAATAGGCCCCTAATGCTAGAAAAATCCCTCACAAAAATAGGTCCTAAACTTAGTAAACGAATAAAAACAATATACCTACAACACAAAACTAGACTCTACCCAAACACTAAAGGACTAGAATACCTAGACACAATAGCCAAATCTATACTTTAAACATAAGACAATAACAAACACCATACACCATTTAAAAATTACAAAACAATTAAACAACATATTTCTACTATTTTTTAAATTAATAATTATAATTATGTCTTTTAAAAGTTAAAAACATACATAAAAATATACGAAATAATATAATTTATAAAATAAAAAAGAAACAAGCAAACCAAATGTTAACAAAACACATTTCCCCCCATAATAATGAAAAATAACTTACAGTTGTATCGCAGTAGAAGGTCCACAAAAACAAACAAATCCAAAGTATTTAAAACAAAAGACAAATCCATTAAAAAGGAATGCCCCCAAAAAATGTAAAAATACAATTGTAGAAAAAATTGTTCCAATGACGCAATCCTCTCAATAAGGAAACCCTCAAAAACCCGAAAATTTGTTTAAAAAAAAAAAGCTCCAACAAATCTGAAAAATAAAAGGAAATGAAAAAAGTAATTCGATTCAAAGACACAAAATACATTTTCCTTTTATAAAAATAAACGCGTCTACAGCACCATACCTTAACGAAACAGTAAACGAAACACCCTCCCACAGTAACATTTACAAACCCACACACATTAATTACAACATAACATAATTAAACATCACATAACTAACACTATATAAAACTCTACTACTCTTCAAAACTACGTCAAACACATCAAACACTAGACTACCAAAACAACACCAAACTACACAAAAAATGAACACTTAACACCCTAACAAGTCTAACTACACTACTACTACTTCCCCCCGCCATAAAATTACCTTAAAAGTAAATTAAATTAAACTTACCTTAAGCGATGAAACACAGCTCCCAACCGCGAGGTTCCGTCTTCCAAAATTACCTAAAAACAAAACAGAGCAAATAGAAAAAAAAATGGGTGCGTAATAAAAATGGAAAAAAGACTACCTCCCCATAGACAAGAATGAAGAAATAATTTAAAAAAAAATTAAATATATATTTTTATATTTTGAAAAAACAATATACAAATATACAAAAAATGTATACAAAATGTAAAATATATATTAAATATTATATTAACACTAAACATAAAATATATTTAATTTATATTAAAATATATATTTCTTTGATGTACTTACTTTCAACATATAAAATTAAAAAAAACGTATTGTGAATGTGCAAACAATATAACAATGTTTAAGTAAAAAAATATATTATACAACATTATATTCTTTAAAAAAATTGTAAATTATTTATTATATTAAATATCATTTTGTTTTAATAATAATATTTAATATACTGAATAATAAAAACAAAGGGGCCCATTACGATGTCGGGCGGAAGCACGACCGCCGTGCTGACGGAGGCAAAAACCGCTAATTACCATCCGCCAGCAACGGTCCACACGCCCGCCAAATTAGGATGTGATTAGTCAGGAAAAAAACGCCCGCAAGCCTGCGGAGCCGCCCGCCATCAAAGTGTGCCAGTCTACGTAGCGGCGCGAGCCAATGGAGGCACACCGTCCGACGAAATGACGTACCGCCCGGCGTACAAATTACGATGCCACAACCAAACAGCCCCACCGGCTAAGAGACACCGCACGAGATACCAAGGCGGAAACTCGACTTTTCCTGACGGAGACTAAAAAGGCGGACCACCCAGAGATGAATCCTGCACTCCAGGCCATCCCCTTGCTCTACCTGATGCACCACCTAGGAGTGAACGCACCACGACGACGCAGGTAGGCAGACACACAACAAGGGTACGAAAACAATGCACACAGTGCAAGGGTGGGAAAACTGTACATGGCCCCCCCAGACACCCCTGTGTGGACAGGACACATCCACCACTGTACCCACACATGTCCCACCTGTCAAAAATAAACAACTCGCAACATCCTGGGATGTGACGTCCCCGTCACGGCACCGCAGCGTAGCGGCGATGACGCAGGTACACATGCGCACAACACAGTGGCCAACGACTGCGCCATAATTCGGCTGCACACAAACACCACAGGGCCACAACTACACACCCCACACACCAGCCCCACCCTGAAGGCACAAGTCACGTGGCCTTCCTGCATCAGTCATGTCCCCAACCGACAACTCACAGTTGTCAACTTGACGTCACACAAGTGTCCCGAACAGGGGAGTAATGTGAATGCTAAATAGGACACACCCCTGTATGTAAAACATGGATAATCACACGGCGGCTACCACATAACAGCGCAGAATATCAACAATGTCTGGAAAAGGCACGCCAGTCTCAACAAGAAATACCAAAACCATCCTGCTCGCAATAACAACACATGCAATGTACAAAATAGAAAAACCCTGCTGCCTGAGAACAGGTGTGCACAATCACTACACCCACACAGAAGCCAAAATGTACAGCGGCAACGGAGTGTCCCGCCCACACACGGGAGAGCAGATAGCACTGAATGGCCTTCCATTCCTGCTCCGAAATAACATTGCAACAAATTATGCTGGAGAATGGAGCCATTGTACCAACAAGAAGCAAAACATAGCCATGCAGATTAAAATGTCCACTGGCAGATAGCGCACAACATGAAAGAAAGATAACACCACAAAATGCAATAATACCACTCCTCCATGTGGACCAAATGAAAGTAATGTGGAAAGAGTCACACACCACTGGCCTTGACTATTCATAGAAGCATGTGGGATGAGGGACTGTGTCCTCCGCCCAAGCTATACCCCAAGTCCATCCGCCTTACATCCATTCCAGAATTCCCAGCATCGACGGAGGCTGCACTCTGCTGACTGCTCAGGCAGACGGAGCACGCCATCACATCACCCTGTAGCAAAATGGCTGTTGCACCACTGACCCTCAACTACGCCAGACAGATCAAGCTGTACAGTGACAGCATGCTACACATAGTGGGCTGCTCAAATCTGGCAATGCTGAATGTAAGTTACTGAGTAACTTACCGCATTGCAATGTTCAGCTGCGTCATCCCCGTATTCTACTGTCGGAGGTGTCCGTTCCACTGGCCTGTGGATTTATGTCTCTCCAACCCGGCATGTCCAAAGGCGGACTTGGTACACTTGTTTGCACCCTGGACGACCACGACAGGATCTGTTCAGTGTATGGGGGCATGGCGTATGTGGCTGTAATCGGGGACACACTGCAATGGGACCAGTGTGCCTCCACAGAACGTCTTCTCGATCACAGTTTCATCGAATGTCATCCAACATGTCACATCAGGATTCTACGAGGGACAACTTACGACGAACACGTTGCCACCCACCACCCGCTTCATTGGATGACATCCATGTTCACCATCAATGGGATGGATACCCTGCTGGAAGGCATCGCATACATGTCAACTTGTCAATTCATGGGTCCCCGACTCAATATCCCCAATTGAACATAGATGTACAACACCGTACCCATGCTTGGCTTTCGCACGGAGTGGGCAGGTAGCTGTACAAGAACAATACCATATAATCTGCAACTAACACCCTACCATCAACTCCACTGCCATGACAACTGACATTTCCGGGACATGCACCCTGTTCGCCACCATATCCCGTGTCTCTGCATGAACAGGGGGAGGCAGAGGTATGGGACTTGTGTACAGTAACCACATGGGCAATACAGCACGAACAACTATGCCATAACATGTATCCTGCGCACCTGGACACATGCACCTGTCAGTGCACACTTATCTGTCTGCTGTAGTACGTGCGAACTGTCACCTCACCTTTGTCTGTACTTCCGTGCCAGGACTTTTGCATGGACAACTAATGCAACCCCCTACAACATGGCCCTAGTAACAGTGTCATGTTCAGTAGCCACCACATTGCAACAACTGGTGAGACGCTGCTGCATGCAGGTGGGAACATGCCCTGATGTCACTTCTGACGCAGGTGTGTCGGAGTCACTATTGTATTGAACCGGTACCATGGAACTGAGATGAACTGTCCCTATGATGCCAAGCTGTCTGGTAGGCTGAATGAATACTGTCTGTGTCAAAGCCCAAAGACCATCAGTAATCAGCAAATGTACTGTAGCATAGAAAGGGCAAGGCAGCTGTAACCCTGAAGCCTCCATTCCACAGTCAAAAACTAATTACATCTACCTGTACCCCTTTCGTATGTGTAATCATGCTAAGTATATCCTCCACATGCATTTTGCTGCCAGTAGTGTCCACTATTCTGCATCACAGAGGAAGTAAGTCCAAATACATGCCTCAAAGCAAATATGTGACTCTGTTGAATAATTTCAAGAAGACAAGTACGAATGAGAGAGGATGAGAGTGTGTGAAGTACACGAGAGCCGTGAGATGACCATGTAGTCCAGTGACATTGGATGTCAATGCATATAAGTTGCCACCACAGTGGACATAGTGAAATACTACAGGTCGTGGGCCTTTGATTGTCAGACTCCGACGTGGCCCAACAGATCATCACATGAACACTGACAGGCTGGTCACTTCAAAGCACAGTCCTACATATGTGTATAATTACCTTCACAGTCTGACATCCCACTCATCAAGCAAAATTAGGACCCACGCAACAAGCATGCTACAGCAATGCATGTCAAAACACACACAGGAAATCAGTGTGGGTGGGCAGGTCCGCACAGTGAGTACGAACTGCTGAAACTCACATACATGCTTACTTAAACTAGGCACAATCTTGACAGTCACACACCCTGCAGACCCACAATGGCCAAAACATATTAAGTAGGAGCCATCCTGAACTGCAAGGACACACCCACACACTGCACACTGTGCAACATACAATACACACATGAGCTCACATTCACAGACCTGAACACGGATACAAACACCCACCATGCCCCTGGGTAACACATGTGTGTAATCAACATTGCCAGAGTGCACACACACACACACCAACACCACCCCAAAGTCACACACTTCACACCACACACACCTACACTTCCCAAATGCACACTTTGAAAGTAACCCATGTGCCCAGGCTCAATGTCCATCACAAGATCAACATACACCTACACTGCTGGCCACCCAGAAAGTAAGCTCACACATACCCGCACACTATGCACATGCTACCTGTCATCCTGTGGCCAGACTCACACCCCGTGCTTTGCCTGCACGCAAACATGACACGTAGACATTTACCATGGAATTCCAGCAAATACATGCAGACAATCTGTGTCACTAAAAAACTTCTTCATCACACACACAAGTGGCAGAGTCTGAAAGAAGTGAAGTCCCAGCCATGTGTAAAACACATTGGAATGTGACACCAGACATTGCAATTGTTGATGTACCATACAAGGCATGTGCCTCACTTAACTATGCACACACAGTAACAACTGCAATCAGCAACTACACAGACACAACCGACTACAGGAACAACAGCATCCAGTCACAGATTACATAGACAGGCGGCAAAATTGTTCAACACCAGGGACAGTGGCCAGTCCGATGTGCAGAGTAGTGACACGAAAAGCTGCGTATGCAATGTGTGTGAGTGTACCCTGACATGGCCACCAACACTGCCATGGCAGGCACAATAGCCATCACAGCCACCACTGTGTCACAGGTAGATGTGTGTGTGTCCCTACCATTCAAACAGGATGGCCCGTTCAACTCGGTGCTGTCTATGTGCTACGGGACAGTTGGAGGTCCGCCCCTGAGAGAGAAGCACAACTGTGGAAGACACACATGTGTCATGTGAAGCGGGAGTTCTGCTTGGGCCAGGTGGGTGGGTGGCACGGGTAGGTGCACACATGCATTGTTGAAACCGACTGTGTGGGGAGGATTCCGGAGGGCTATATTTCCACTGTGTTGGGTATTTTGAAAGCACACCTGTCTGGAGATGAATGTGAACTCGTGTGGGCACAACAGGCGGGCACACGATCAATGCTGCATCAGGCGTAGACGTTAGCCCTCCCTCTGGGGACATGCTGGATACTGCTGTGCGTCTGCCAGGCCCTTGCCAAGGCACTCACATCCCCTGTCCACCAGGTGTACCCCCTACATTGTCCGCATGCACAGGCTACCCAGGGCACGGGATGGCAGTGGTGCTTGGTGGGTGGGAGCTCATGGTGCCCTCCTCCTGGTCACATCTCGCAGGCAACACATTCTCAGTGAGCAGCAGGGCACAAGTCCTAAATATGTAGTGGGGGGACGCAGACGTCACAACAGGAAGTGATGTCACGAAAGGTGGCTTGCACCATCAGACATTCTGCCTCCCTTCGCCCACCACTTACATGCGATTGCAACAGAGAAGCCAGCGCATGCCCAAGCAGCACCGAGCTCGCCCCAGAGGGGCCAAAGTGTGTGTCCATTAGCACCAGTTCCCTGTCTCGTGGTAAAATCAGTGGTGGGACGCCGTCCACTCGCGTGGTACCCTGACTCGAGACCTGGTGTGCAGGCAAAGTGTCCTATTGGCTTTGCGAAATGTGTGAGATGCATGACACTCGTTGGCGGGGGATGGCTCGGAGGCCCGTCACCCTGAGGCCCATGTCCCACCACATGGGTCCCTTGCCAATGGCAGCGGTTGTAATGACTATGCGCGCAGGGGTGGGTCAACCCTACGTGTGGGATTGTGTTTGCGGCCTGGCCCACTAGGGCAGACACAGCCTCTGTGTGTTGCATGTGGTGTATCCGGACTCCAGAGGCTGTCATGCATTGTCACTGTTGTCCAGGTATCGAGTTGGGGTACCACGCGGGTGGACGGCGTCCCACCACTCATATTACCGCGAGACAGAAGATTGGGGCAAATGGACCCACACATTCACTGTTTGGCCTCTCTGTGGCGAGATCGGAGCTGCTTGTGCACGCGCTGGCTTCTACGATGCAATCACATATAAGGGGTGAGCGAGGGGAGGCAATGAGTCAGACGGTGCAAGCCACCTTCCGTGATGTCACTTCCTGTCGTGACGTCAGTGTCCCCCACCACTTATTTTAGGACTCGTGCCCTGCTGTTGTCAGATGTGCCACTGCCCAGGGGGGTGGAGAAAGGGTCAGGAATGTCAGCCTGATATTGGCCCAGTTGAAGTACCACCTTGACTGGGGGGGACAACCATTGGACAGTCTGTCGTAGCCCACCCACGCGTACATGTGGGCCCTCCATGTACTGTGTCACCTGCGGCAAAGTGATGTCATGGGCAATGACTTTATTGAGGAGAGCTGTCTGCCCCAAGCAGAGATGGTGCATGAGCTCAACAGACCAAGCACTGAGGGCAGCAGGGCTCACATGTGCAGGGGCAGCTGTGCCTGGTGTGAAGGAAACTCTACCCTTCATCCCTGTGCCGACACGTGTTGCACCTGTGGAAGTAGATGGGAGGGCGGGCATTGGCCTCCGCGTGGCTGAAGAGGAGCCAGAGTCCACGTCCCCTGTGTTAGCAAACATGGATGCATCACCTCGGTCCTCAGATGACTCAGAAATTGCCGTCTCGGGCTGTAATTCATCCAGCACACATCTGGCCCCTCCGAGGCGCTGGTCACATCTGACACACTCAGCACCTGTGCAGGTGCTACATCCGATGCCACACCACTGCTGACCTTCCCCTGTCCCTCAGCACCCACGGGAGATGCCACATGAGAGAGAGCGAGGTGGCCTCACTCATCTGGCATCAATTAAACAGACATGTGCAAGGGAAGCAGCACAGAACATCCACCAATCCACATGTTGCACGATACCTGTGCAATTGCATACAGCCACCACATTCAAGACGTAATGGCTGGCGTACAGTAACTGAAGCCGCTAATAAGTGGCACATGTGTTGTGCACATAGCAACACACCGGGCCTGTGTCACCGTGCGACCATAGTCCCAAATCGCGGTGTGCACACCCACTGTCCTGATGGGGCACGGATGACCACTACGTGATTAGGCCAAAGACATACCTGCATGGAGCAGAATGGGACACCACTCACACAGACTGCAACATGACGGGCCACAATGGCCATGAGCCCATGCCATCCACCTGTCGTTGACACGAGCATAACTGCTGTTGCACAGTGTGCCGGATGTGTAGGCAACAGAGATATGAGCTGAGGCATCGCAATCATATGACCGAATGAAATCAGAGTAGGCACAGTGCCTCAAACATACATGTGAATTGCCAATCCAGGCCACTACATGTTGTTCCTGAGGGCTACGACTCTGAGTGCATTGAGAATGCAGAGTGCTCAAATTACATCTTGACCCTCAGGAATCGCATATGCATGTCAGGTGCACACAGCACAGATACACTTACAACCCACTGCATACACAACATACATCGCATCACCAAGATTATGGTTAGGCTGTGGACACATGCTGCCTCTCACTGCTGAAGACACCATCCCACATTACTGTACACTTGCTTGCTGCTGATGCCCCTACAAACATGCATCTGGCACAGGCTGTGTGACTGTCAAGATGCAGACCATTACTGGTGAAATGCAGCGCCGTGCTGACCTGACAATACGAGGGGGCATCCCCCGATCCGTTCTCGCCACGTAGTAGCTCATCCGGCAGATGACATCACACCCTTTGTGGAATTGGCTGCACTGTCGGTCACACATACACAGAGGCATCAACTTGGATGCAATGCCTCATCACAAGCCCTTGGGCTGGAGGACTTCAAACTGCAGGGATGGTACACAAGAGCCTTGGAATGTCACTCATGCACTTCTCAACATCACCCACATCCACCAATCACAGTGGCATGCTGCTGACCCATCCCAAATACTCAGAGACGTGCAACAGAGCCAGGAATTAATCGGACATGGCCCAACAGCATGTGTACACCACACGTGAATGCATGCTGCTGGGAGTGTGTACATAGTACCTGTCCATCCCATTCACATGCAGGTTGCCAGCACATTGAGCAATGTGTAGTCTGCCCACATCTACTGTCCATTGTCAGGTGGACCAACAAATAGATCACAAGGCAACACATCTTTGTGGGTGGACTCACTGTGTCCAACATTGCGCAGCCCTCAACGTACTCGCCCTGTGAATGGCTCACCACGCAATGGAGGTCACATTCAGTGCCACTATCTCTCACACACATCCCTATCACAAGGCATGGTGTCCAATCGACAGGGCTGAGTTTGTGCATTTCAGGAGAGACCTGAACAAAAGACACATGTAACCCACTGTACAGTCAGTGTTGTCTCCTTCTAGGATTGTGCGGTCAATGTGCAGCCCAGGTCTGCTGCCACTGAGAAGGCCAGCAGGGACCCAGCCAGCCAGTCACACAAGCAATGACTCACCTGAGTCCTACATTGCCAAGTGGCTGCGTGGCTGGATGTCTGACATGGAAATGCCATGTACCACCACTCGTGAGGGACATGCATGGGAAAGCACCATAGAGCCTGCATACCACTTACACCTGTGGTTAGCATGGTAAGCAGTGCATGTTGGAACCCCACAGGCTCAGAATCATAGTGCTGTGGATCTACGACGTGTGTCCCCCCCACATGCACTCCCACACACACTGTAGTTGTCTTACACACACAATTTTTGCTATGAATAGCCTTGGGCAGTGTGCGTGGAGCTCGGAATCCATGATCTCCAGCTCCTCGCTGGTGAGTGGACCTGGACATATCTTCAGAGTCGCCGACATGTAGGTGTACATGTGGCAGCAGCGGCAGGTGTTGTTGAGGGATGCCAGCCAGCAGTCCCTGTAAGCTGTGGTAATGCCTGTCTCCCTCCCACACTCATATAGCCCCCTGGGGCTGTTCCAGTGAGTCCAAGCTGCTGCAATTGGTGTACCATGTCTGCCTGCTTCAAATGCACACAATGGCCTGCACCGAGCTGTCCCGGTACGCTTACCTCTATCGTCGAACACGCAGGATGCAGTCGCGAGGGCCATTGGAGTTGGCCTCAAGGGCCTGGTCCATGGCGGGTACAGTCCGCTGGTGCCATGTGGAATCCACAGTTGAAGGTGCGCCATGCATTTGCAGGTGTGGCCATGATTTGTGTGTGGGAGCATGTCCACACTGGACAGGGCCACTTCATGCTGTGTGCATTGGCATTGACGGCCAGTGCTCAGCCTCCGCATGTCTGTTGACACATCATCATGTACACATTAGCATGGGTGCATGGGATGTGCATATGCACACACATGCCATATTTCTCTATGTACATCTCCCACTTGGCACGTGCAACGTTACGTGTCACTTGTGATGTGTGTTTGCATTCACACAGCTGTGTTGTCATGGAGTTGTCAATGTGTACACCTGTCAATGTGTGTTGGAGGTGTGATACGTACAGTGCTGGACATTGGGTGGACTAGGGACATCATTGACTGTCTCATATCCCATTGTGCAACAGGACCCACTTGTTTTGGCCGCTCAGCCTGTGTACATTATGTTGTTGGTGTGTGCCATACTCACCCGGCCTCGGAAGCTGTGTCTGGCACAGCAGCTAGGTATATTGCCGTGGTGTTATCGCCTCCCACCTATGCAGTCTGAAACCATCATGATGCCTTTCAAGCTATTAGGGCCTAAATCCCCATGTGCATGCTCATGTCAATGGTTTGTGTCAGTAACCATTGCTATTGGTAAGGGGACCTGTGTAGGAGTATTGTGGCTGTGCTGTCCCTACTTGTCACCTGTTCTGTGATGCTATAGCTTTGCCAGTTATTTTTGGTATGTGTATGTCCCATGTGGTGTGTTGCTTTGACATGTGTCCACTTCCATCTGTCCTAGGAGGAGACCAAACATACATCGCCCCTACCAATTGCTGTCAGACATGGAGGATGTGGAGGTCATTCGTAAATTCCGGCTGGACCGACCCACCCTGCATCGCCTATGTGCCATGTTGGAACCCCACCTTCGTCCTCGCAGGGTGTATCCAACAGCATTTACCCCCACGGCTAAGCTGATGGCTGCACTGCATTTTTTCGCTACCGGATCTTTCCAACACACGGTAGGCAGTGGAGCTGGAATGTCCCAACCCATGTTCAGCATGGTGCTACGGGATGTCCTGTCAGCTATGATGCTGTACAGGAACCGCTACATCAGATTCCCCAGGGCTCGTGATTTGGCGGCAGTGAAGGGGGATTTCTATGCACTTGGACGCATCCCCCACGTTGTTGGTGCAATTGATTGCACACATGTTGGCCTTGTTGCACCACAGGCCATGGAGCACATCTTTAGGAACCGGAAACATTTCCACTCCCTGAATGTGCAAGTGGTGTGCCTGGCGGACATGATCATCACGCACGTGTGTGCGAAGTTTCCCGGTTCCACCCATGACTCGCACATCATGCGCCACAGCATCCTCCCACGACTGGTGTCCAATCTTCAACCGGACAGTGCTTGGATTGTTGGTGAGTATGCATACTCGTGTAGCGTGCTGGGTGTGACATGCTGTCTTGTGTCCTGTTGGAATTGCAAGGATTCTCTGTGTTTCTCACACCCAGGTGACTCGGCATATCCTAACGGGCCTTGGCTGCTGAGCCCACTCCGTAATCCCAGGACACCAGCTGATGTCAGATACAATGAGGCACATGGGAGGACCAGACATGTGGTGGAGCGTACTTTTGGACTCCTGAAGTCCAGATTCAGGTGCCTGGACCGCACCGGGGGTGCACTGGCATACTCCCCACAGAAGGTGGGCCAGATAGTTGTGGCGTGCTGCATGCTGCTCAACCTCGTTAATCGCAGGCAGATCCCCCTGATAGTGGATGACGGTGTTCAGCCAGGACCCCCGCCTGCAGACCAGGCTGTGTCCAGTGACGAGGACAGTGGAGAGGAGGAAGCAGTGAATGAGCGTCAGCAGCTCATCGCCCACTACTTCACTTGACGGTGAGTGACCATGTACGTCGGCTGATGTTGCTGTAGTTGTGTAGGTGTATGTGTGCATTGTCACAGCGGCCTATTGTTCACTGAGTGCTGTGTGGCAATGGTCCATGTCCAGGGTAGTATGCCACTGACAGTGGCTGTGGCATTGTGCCCTGTTGCTCTGTGAGATGTGTGTACATTGCTTGAACTTGATGACAAGTACTGTGTGATGAGTGTGTGACACACACATTCAATGGACTCTTGTTCTGTTTTTCACCCCTAGGTCCCTCCAGCCTTTCCTATCGACATACCACACTCCTGATGCATTACTGATCATGGTGACGGTTGCACATCCTTGATTAAACACAGAGCAGATACAACAGAATGTGATCCAGGTGTATTTATTTTGAACAGTGACATGTGATTGTGGGCAAGGTGATGACAAAAGTGGTGCATGCTGGAACAATGAGTTGACGGACATGTCCGCGTGATGGCCAAGGTGTACCCATGTTGTTCTGGGTCCACAGTCCGACAGACATATGCCATTCACATGGCAGTGTGGGGTAGGATAGTAGTCCAAGTGAATGCAGTATATGGCCACCGTGGCTGGCTGTCTCACTGGCGTTTGGAGCGTGCAAAGTCATCTCTGGACACCTGTTTCCTCTTCGGACACCCCCTTCCACATTTGAGAGGGGGGGGTTGTGTTTGTGGGCTGCTGGTGGTGGCTGAGGATTGCCCACTCGCTGTGAACGCAGGGGAACTGGATGTTGCACGGACCTGCGCCCCAGCAGGTGGTGTCGGAGGTGGTGTGGTTGGCCTTGATTGGGCACTCACCGCCACCACTGGCTTGCCCATGAGGTCGACAAGTTTGCCCATACGGGTCATGAATTGGCCCAAATGGGCGTCCATGGACCTCAACACCCCAAGGACTTCCCGCGTATCGGAAGCTGACCGGGCCCATTGTCCCTGGGCCTCTTCATAGGCCCCAAGGACTCTTGCGATTTGCGGCAGGGCTTGGCTCCCAGGCTCTGATGGCGTTGACCTGACCCTGCTCCTCCCACCTGAACTGCTGCCACCGACCTGCCCACTCGCCACAGTGGTCACCCGGGGCCTCGTTGTGGCTCCCAGGGTCGGTGTCGACGTGCGTACAAGCCCTTGCGCAGGCTGAGTGGTCAGGGAGGCCCTGGTGGTGGTGGTGGTGGTGGTTGCCGCGGTGGTGGTGGCCGCAATGACCATGGCAGCAGGGGCCTGGGACTGGTCACCGGCCCTGGGAGATGGGTCGGTGGGTAGGAGGGGTCCTGGGGAGCGGTTGGGCCCTGCCACACCAGATGTGCCTGGTCCGGAGTCCTCGTCTGAGGAGGTGTCCAGGTCTTCCACATCCGTGAGTCCGGGTGGAGGGCTTGTGGACTGGCTGTGATGACTGCTGTCTCCCTCTCCAGCATCATGCTGTTCGTCACCTGTGGGGCGGAGACGAAAGGTTATTGTGTTGCACCTTGCAAGGTTTGTGTTAGATGACTGACATTCACAGTTGGTGCACAGTTGTGCACTGATTTCCCAGATGCGTGTGTATGGCTCTACAATGTGTGTGCGTGATCAAGGCAATGTAATGGTGTGATGGGTGCACATGGCATGGGATGGATTTGGATAGCCAATCGGTGTGTGTTGCAGTACCCCTATATTTTGTGCCTTTGGTGGACACGGGGTACAGCCCCCTCAACGCATTTGAGGTGCAATATGGTTTTGGGGTTTCAAATGGAACGCTTAGGAACGCTGATGGCAAAAGGGGTACAGCCCCCTCAACGCTTTTGATGTGAAATATGGTTTTGGGGTACATACTGTGACATAAGGGTGCAGGAGGGGACATGTGTTTTGGCCACACGACACTGCAGAGACAAAGGTGTGTGTATGTCTGACGTACCAAGCATATCTGCTCACTGTTATCATTTAGGGACATTACACTGCAAGCATTGTAGTAGGTGGGTGATGGTTGTGTTCCACACGACGTATTGCAGATGGGACAATTCCTTTGTGTGCGTGCTACCCTCAGCCATGTGCAGCAATGCAGTGCTCTTGGTGTGTTGACTATATTAGGTATGTTGTAAATCACAGTGTGACGTGCGCTTCAGACACTACAGACACATTATTGGTCATCAGCAGGAATCTTTGCTGGACTACTGTATATGGGGCAACTGATTAGATGATATACCTTTCATGACACTGGGGCTGTGAAGATGTGATGGATGAGACATTGAATTTGCATTGTGTAGCTGTGTGGTTCATGGGTCCAGTGGTGTATGTGACATTACTGTGGTTCCACTCAGTTACATTGAGACGAGATGGACTTACATGGGTGATGTTGTACGATGTCAACGGAACAAGCAGACACGACTACATGGACAATACTTCGATGGTGTTGCTGATGTGTGTGATGACTGGCACAGTGCACGGCATGTGGGTCAGTACTCCAGTGAGACTTGTGCATGCAGACGTGACTCCTTCCGTGTTAGTGTATTTGTGATGGCTCATGTGGGCTATGACTCTGTAATTCATGTCCGTGTGCACATTGGTCACATCATTATGACAGGGAGCAGTGCTACCTGTTCCTCTGCTACGTGACATGTCCCAAATGTTAGTCGTAGTACAGTCCTCATGCCTACAGACACCCCGCCCTGTACAGTAGTCTACCTACTTGTTGGTTTGTAGGGAGTAATGCAATGGCTGTCACATGGTCATGAGAGGGAGGGGTGCTCCATCTTGCTGGTCTGTGGCAGTGGGGGCCATGTTGTGAGTTGTGGTGAAGGCTTACCATCCACAGACACCCCTCCATGTAGGGAAACATATCTACCTGTCGGGTGAAGGTGTGCACTGCAATGGCTGTCACATGGGTGTGGGGAGTGCTCCATCTTGCTGCGCTGTAGGACTAGGGGCCTGATGGTGGTTGTATTTCTGCAGTCCCCCCTCCGATACTCGGAGTTTGTGGTAAGGCTACTTACCTGTTACTTGTTGGTTAGTGCAGCTATGGCTGACACATGAGTGTGGGTGTGGGGAGTGCTCCTTCCGGCACATCTGGGGTACAGAGGGACCAGGTGGGAGTTGTGGTGCTGGCTGACTGTACACATGCCCCCATGGTTTTGTTTGTTGGTACCTTTGGGCTGAGTGTGTGGGAGTGTCTGTTGCATGTGTGAGAGATGTCTTGTGTATTGTGTACTGGACATGGGGGTGTTTGGCCCTCGGTGCTATGGCATTCTGGTAGTGCATGACAGTACATAGCGGTGTGCTGGTATACATTTGTTTGTACTTACCAGCCTCCACTCCCCCTGGTATTCTGGTGAGACTCTCCGGATGCAGAATGCCTCACACAGTTCTCCTACCACGCCTTGAAGGTCTTGAATAGCACGACATTTCCGCCGCCAGTCGTGGCAGCCAGCCCACGGTTCTTGGCCTCCTTCTTCCTGACCACGCTTTTCAGGTCGTGCCACCTCTTTGTGATTTCGCCCAGGTTGCGTGGCACGTTCCCAACTGCATTCACCTGGTCCACTATCCTTCTCCACATTCTGTTTCTGGTGGCTACTGGTGTCTGTTGGACCTGGTTCCCATAGATGTGTGGGTGCACCTTGATGATCTCATCGACCATGACCGTCAACTCAGTGGCAGTGTACTTTGGCATTCTTTGGCTTGCCATGGTGTGTGGTCTGCTATTTGTTGAGCTGGTGTGGTGGTTGTGTGGTGTGTGGTGTGTGATGTGCAGGGAGTTCGTGGTGCCGTTGTTTCAGTGGTGATGGTGGTGGTGGTAGTGGTGGTGATGTGTGTGATGTGTGCGTGCATGTGGTGTGCTGCTTTCCTTTGTGTCTCTCTGTGTTGTCTGATGGCGTCTTCACTTTGTCCTCGTGCAAGGGATTGTGGTCTGTGAGGAGGCTGCTTTTGTACTAATTTATGTGGGTGTGTCATGATGGTCTGTCGTTTTCAGGTGTGTTGTGTCTGTTGTCCTGGGATTTGTAGTTTTTTAATTTTGGCAGAGGGCATGTGTCATTGGGATGTGTTCTGTGTTTGTGTATTTTGGCGTGGTTTGCTGTGTGGACTTGTTGGCCATGTTGTGTGTGTTTCTTTGTCCCGCCAATGGTTTCCGTGCACGGACGTGTCCGCAAGGCCTTCCGCCGTGTCAGTTATTCATCGCTGTTGTTAACCGTGGCAGGCGGGGAAAATGTGGATTTTCCGCGCTCATGTCGGGGAGATCATAATTTCACGGTCGTTGTCTCGGTCGTCAGGGCGGACGGATTTGGGTTTTCGGGTGGGATTGCGTCCGTGGCGGACGGTTAATCTTCTACTCGGACATGGACGGGCGGAATTTTGTGTGTTTTTACCGCCGCGGGCGGAGGTTGCTTCACAACATCATAATTGCTCGGTCGGTATTCCCATGGTGCAGGCGGGCGGTTTTTTCAGGCTATGGTGGATGGCGGATTTATTCACGCCGGTTATCGTAATAGACCCCAAAATGTGCAAACTATTTTAATGTAAAATACATATTATATAATTTTATTACAAAAATAAAATTAGCTAAAATGAGTTAAAAAACATGTAAAAATAAATGTACTAAAATGTTTACTTTTATTTAAAATAAATGATAAATAAAAAAATCAACAAGTCTATAATGAAAATACTGAAAATATACTTATTTTACTACCACATAACTATGCTTGCATAAAAATGTACCATTTTTCAGAACTGTTTAAAAAAATATATGTATTTAAAAATGTATTTGTAATGTTCTAAATATACATTAAAAATATATGTTAAAATGTTTTATGCTTTATAATGTATTAAGAATAATATCAAAATCTGTTAATCTTGTTTTTCAATATTTTAAAAAATCGTATAATAAAACTGAATAAAAACAATTTAATTGCGAAAAGCTAAAATAAATACATTTTTTGTGAATAAAAACATTAACAATAAAAACTGACATACGTCTCCTTTTTTATTGTTAATTTACATATAAAATCTAAGAATATGCTATTTAAAAAAACATGAACAATTACTATTCCAACTCCAAACCAACTAAACTCAGGGAAAGTGCTGGATAATAAACCATAAAAAAATCACTATTCCAGCACCAAAACCAACTAAACTCAGGGAAAGTGCTGGATAATAAACCATAAAACATTACTATTCTAACTCCAAACAACTAAGCTCAGGGACAGTGCTGGATAATAAACCATAAAAATTATTATTTCAACTCCAAACCAACTAAACTCAGGGAAAGTGCTGGAAAATAAACCATAAAAAATTACTATTCCAACTCCAAACCAACTAAACTCAGGAAAGCACTGGATAATAAACCATGAAAAATTACTATTCCAACTCCAAACCACCTAAACTCAGGGAAAGTGCTGGATGGTAAACCATAAAAAATTACCATTCCAACTCCAAACAATCTAAACACAGGGAAAGTGCTGGATAATAAACCATGAAAAATTGCTATTGCAACTCCAAACCCAACTAAACTCAGGGAAAGTGCTTCGATAAAAAAAAAAAAAAAAATACTATTCAAACTCCAAAACAAATAAACTAAGAGAAAGTGCTAAATAATGTAAAAAATGTAAACATATAAAAATTTCAAAATTCCGAAACTATGGAAAAAACATACATTTATAAAAATATTCACATTTTTATTACATTTTAAAATTTCAAGCAAATATTTCCCAAAAATTGTTAGATATTTAAAAAAAAATTCAAAAATTGAAAATAACATTTGGATTTTCCTCTTCTTACAAAAATTAAATACATTTAATCTTTTAATTCTAAATTTCCCTGGATTTTTTATAAAAATTTAAATTTTTCCAAAATAATAAAAAAATAATAATAATAATATTTAAAACATTTGTAAAACAAACACAATAAAAAATAATATATACATAAAAATAAATATATAATGTTAGTGACATATTTTTCATTAAATATTTTTAAAATATAAAAAAAAATGAATAATTTTTATATTATTTACATGAAAATAGTATCACCTAAAAAAACCTTTTTTTTTAATTTAACATTTTGATTTTAAGAAATGTTTTTAATTTATCATTAATATATTTATTTGAAAATAAAAAAAATCATTTAAATAAACATTTTTAAATTACTCCCCACCCTTATCCCCTACAAACCCAACATCCCACTCCTAAAATTCTACATAAAATGAAAAAAATATTTAATACTATAAACAAATATTTTTAAATTACTCCCACCCTTATCCCCTATAAACCCAACATCCCGTTCATAAAAATACAATAAAAACATAAATTTTAACATTAAAAAAAAAATGTATACATATAAAATAAGTACTACTAAAATAGTAAAAACATAATTTAAACATTAAACAAACACAAAAAAAATACAAATAGTTGATATTATTTACAACAATATTTTTACATCAATATTTTCAAAATCAATATTTCTAAAATACACAAAAATCGATATTTTAAATAATGAACAAACTTACCTCAATATTTTACACCATCGATATTCTTGACTCGATATTCATGCAACTCGATATTTTCACCAACGATATTCTGTCTCTTCACCCTCTTGGATTTGTCTTTGACTACAGCCTTCTGCCTTGTCCCACTGGAGTTTTTCAACTTCCATTTTGGTGACTAAGCCTGAAAGTAAAAATCTTCAATGTGGCTTTGACCAAAGGCCATCCATTGGTGATGATCTCTGCTTGGACACTGCCTACATGTTTCTAAGTCTGAAGGTAACCGCTTACCTAACCCAATACACTTCTTGTATCTTAACTGTACTCCATAGCGGTTGGCCTTAACTTTCGAATTTGACCTATTCTCGCATGACTATAGGTCCGCGGTTGGCGCTTTGATCTTTTAGGCACCATTTTGATCCTTAAACATTAAAAATACATAACTCTGATTCTTCTGATTGGATTTTTGTCATTTTGGGGTCAAATAATTTATTAAAATGTACTAAATTGGTTTCACATTTTTCTTGTGTTGTGTTCTCACTTTATTACTGTTTAGGTGCTGTAGAAATAATTTACACATTGCCTCCAAGTTAAGTCTGACTGTTTTTGTTCCACGCTACCCAGGGTTAAGCACCGTTTAATTTAGTGACTTTCTGTGGTTCACCTTGCAAGTGGCTGTGGCGTTTGCTTGACCAGGGCTCACACCCTGGTCAACCAACAACACAGTTTCTAAGAAAATATAAAAAGGAAACTAATTAAAAATAACAATAAAAAGAAGAGAACGCCAAACAATCAAACTGTTGCACAGCTGCCTAACAAACCCTCACTCTGATCAAGCACATCACCAAACCCTCAGAGTAAGTGCATTTTTAGATTAAATTCAAATCAATATGTAAAATATATCTGAATTAAAGGCAACCCATTAAATAAAATGTAAACACGTTTAAAATGCAAACAAAATATATACTCCCAATACAGATTCCTCAAAAAGAAACATGGTAATCATCTAAATCAGCTGTTAGATATTCTAATACTGGTAAAGAAAACTGAACATTATATGCCTAAAAAATGCAAAGCTGAAAGTCAAGCTACACCAGTGCCTAAGACTTTATCAAAGATTGATGTTCATTAGACATGACAGATATAGGGTGGTCTTCCCCCAACTGGTATTAGGACTCTGCGAACTTTACCACTGCTAACCAGTGTTAAAGTGATTGCACTCTCTCCCCTAAACATGGTAATATTGGTTCATCCCCAACTGGCATATTTAATTTACTTACAAGTCACTAAATGTGCCCAGGGACTGTGGATTAAAAGCTACTAGTGGGCCTGCAACTCTTATTATGCCACCCACTTAAGTAGCCCTCTAACCTTGGCTCAGGTATGCCATTGCAGAGCCTGTATGCAGAGTTTACACTGCCATGTAAACCTGGCACAATAAATCTTTTGCCAGGCCTAAACGTTCCCTTTTTATACATATATGTCATCCCTAAGGTGGGCCCTGGATAACCCAGAGAGCAGGGTGCAATGTATTTAAAATGCAGGGCATGTACCTTTAGGTTTTATACGTCCTGGTAGAGAAAAACTTTCAAAGACGTTTTCACTACATCATGGCCTTTCTCTCCCATAGGATAACAGTTGGATTACCTGATTAAATTGTGTAAGTGTAATTCCAATTGGGAAGAGATAAGCCCTTCGAGTCTGGTGTCTTTGGAATAACAATTTAAAATCCAAACGTATGGTGAAGATGGATTTTAAATTGGGCAGGATCCGTAAAAAATCAGTGTGCAAACTGAGACCCCCTATACCATGGATTTGTTAATGAGTTATATAGGCTGGGTGATCATTACATGCCTGCTTTTACCAACAAGCATTAGTTATAGTTTAAACAATTCTTTTTATGTGTTCTTTCGCGTCTATACCTACAAACTTACACTACATACTTTTAAATCAAGAGATACTAGTAAACGTTGACCAGACCAACA
The DNA here is from genome assembly GCA_963921515.1 of Calotriton arnoldi. Classification (NCBI taxonomy): domain Eukaryota; kingdom Metazoa; phylum Chordata; class Amphibia; order Caudata; family Salamandridae; genus Calotriton; species Calotriton arnoldi. Next base: position 207,009 of record CAWUFW010011977.1, read on the forward strand.
CAAAAAAACATTGTAAACAATAAATGTTCTTGTGGACTTGAGGTCTGTCCACAACGTGTATTCACATTAGTATACAAAACGTAATGAAGCTAATGACACTTTGACTAAATAACCAAACGAATGACATAACTGTCCAAGATATACAATTGCACATTTACATAGTGCATTTGTATCTATGTCAGCAAAAATAAGTGTCCATATTCACATAGTACTTTATTCAACTGAGATAAGTGTCCAACATAAATAATAAATGGCCCATAATACAGGCTCACAGAAAGGGTTGAAACGTGTTGGCATAATGAAGTGTGTTCTGAGGGCACACACACCCACACAAGGCCAATGATATCCAAAAGACAGAAACTAAGAGGATTCATACCTCTCAGACAACTGAATAAGGGTGAAACATTGTGCCCCAACCATATAGAGTCTCATGTTATACTCATGAGCACACACTGGGAGGCCAATAATGTATACCCAGTTTAAAAAAAATGTATGTTGGATACTTATCGCTGTTGAAAAAGTATTACCCCATTTCAAAGGCACTACTAGGTATAAGTAATGTACCTCAGAAACTACCACTTCAGTATGCTTCTAGACCTATGAAGACTCTGACAGAAAGAAGGACTGCTGTGCTGCTGAAAGAACTGCCACTCTGCTGGACTGCTGTTTTGCTGAACTACTGCCTTGCTGGGATGGCCTGCTGCCCTCTTGCCTGGGTGAAGGGGCTGGACCTGCATCACTTGAACCCAGAGTGACTCCAAGGGCTAGGTGGCTGGCCTCCTGGTCTGAAGTCTCAAGAACATAAAATACTTCCAACCAACCTGCTTCTGCATCTATACTCTGCCATCTCTGAATCAACCCTGCCAAATGGTGCCACCCAAGTCCTGGTGCCTTAGAAGTGGGCTTTAGGAGTTTCTCTAGCAGAACCGATGCATCCTCTGCTGAGTGACGCATCCACAAGCAGGACCAACGCATATCCTTGGCTGAGCGGCGCATCTTTGTGCAGAACTAACGCATCACCACTGTAGCGTGGATTGGACCAGCAAAAAACTAGCGTTCAACCCTGCATTCCACATCTTGGGACTGACACACTGCCTTCGGAACTGCCTCTACATAACACTTTTCCCAGTGCAAGCTCCCCGCTTTACCCATCGACGGCAGCCTCAATGATGACAATGAACATCGGCATCACATCTTCACCACTCATCAGAAATGATGCATCGTCACCACTGAGCCTCGCATCTCGACACGGCCTTCTCATAGCAAGCCCCGGTGACAGGATCCTTGCACCGCTGTCTTGTCAAGTCTCGGTAGAGATGCACTGCCTCTGCTGCACAACACATCTTCAACACGGATCCATGCAAATGCTCTGCAACCAGGATTTATGGTACTTTGCTTCAGAGTGCCTAACTGGTTCCCTGTAGCCGGCCTGCACTCAATCGCGGTTGGTCTGACCATTTGACTTTGTCCTGGTCCGGCACGACCAGATATCCCCGTTGGCGCTTCCTGTTTCTAAGTCCTATTTTAAAGTTTATTCTTTAAGAATTCATAATTCAAGTTCTGATAATTTGATTTTTGTCATTTTGGTGTTGTTTAATTTATTAAGTTAAGCTCTATTCTTATAACTTGGTGTGGAATCTTTTTGTGTGGTGTTTTCACTTTTTTACTGTTTGAAGTTTCACACAAATCCTTTACACATTGCCCCTAAAGTTAAGCATGACTGCTCTGTGCCCAGATGCCAGAGGGTGAGCCCAGTTTAATTTAGGGTTTGCCTGGTTCTTACTCTGACTAGGATTGTGGTTGCTGCTTGAGTAGGGCTCATACCCCAGTCAACCAGCAACCCAATTTCTAACAATGTTCCACCCCGCCTTGAAAAAATACACATAAAAGAAGAAAGAGATGCTTAATGGAGTTAGTCCATTTATCTATATATCCCTGGGTAGGTATAGTTAGGTCAGAGTTTCCATAGAAAATGCCTTTTTATTTTGCTTATAACTTTGGCACCATTTGACGAATCTTCACAAAACTTTACAAAAAAGTGCTATTTTTGCCTAGCTTGTGCATGTAATGTTTTTGAGTGATCCATAAAGTAGGGCCACAAAAAAGGGAGGGTCCCAAAACGCACAATCCACATGCATTTTCCATGGACTTTTGTCAGAAGTGTTGAAAACTGCTGAACAGAATTACACCAAATTCGGTGAAAAGGTAGATCTTGGTCTGAAGATTGTGCTTTTTGTGATTTCGTGTAAATCCATTCAGTAGTTTTTGAGAAATTAGGGGTAAAAGACATTTGTGTATCAGGGACCACATTACTTAAGTGCCCCAGGGGTGCAACGGCATTTGCGCCCACTTTCTGAGTCCAGAGGGCACTTTGGTATTGCAGAAGGGTCTGCAAATGCTTGTGCAGCCCCTTCTCTAATACCGATAGGGCAGGCAAACATATAGCGCTAGCGCTATCACCAGAGGGTGTTCCCTCATTTGCATGGGGGCATGGCCCCCCACAAATGAGGGAATCCCTTTGCCTCTGCACAGTATTATAGATACGGGCGCAGAGGCACAGGTGTCAGGAGGAGCAGTGAGAGTGCGCCACCTAAAAGGTGGCACACTGTCTGCGCGCCCCCTGATGGCAGCCCTCTGGAGGGGGGAAAATGGGGTCCCATGGAACCTGCAGACATCCCCTTGCAGGTGGGTGATGTCCTTCACTGCACCCACCGGCAAGGGGATCTCTAATCCCCCTTAAACACGGAGCGGCTTCAAAGCAGCAGCTCTGTTTTTCACATGAATGCGCTTCCCCTGTGCAGCTCTAGTTCGCGGCTGCTCTTGGGGCAGCACATTCATGCTAATACAGCGCATTTTCCTTGTTTGCGATGGGTGCACGTTTTAAAAGGTGTGCAAGGTGCAAACAAGGAAAATGCGCTACATGTATAATATGGACCCTGGATGGTTGGGTTCGGATTGGCCCACTGAGGTTTTTTTCACTTGGCCCAATTCGCTCTCACAGGAGTCAGACTGCCACAGATGCAAGCTCTCTGATTGGCTGTCAGTAACATGAGAAAAATGTTGCTGGCAGCCATTACAGGACTCAGGGACTTAGTTCCCTCTCCTGATGTCATCAGTGATGTCACTGACCATGTCATGAGTGATGTAATATAGGAGGTCATAAGCAGTGCATTGCAGGGGTGTAAGTTATATTTAGCTCAGGTAACTATAATTGCTAAATTTCACTGGTTTTGCACGAGTGAAATCTGAGCCTAACTATAATGTCCCTATAACCTTTGGTTTTTTCAGTGAATTTCTAAGGTTTTATTAATTCTATTTCCTACCTATAACGCCCCTGTAACCTTTTTTTTTTCCAGTGAATTATGAAGGTTTTTAAATTTTATTTTCTAACTGTAACCTTTAAACTTTCAGAGTGGGTGTGTGAGTGGCTGTATAGGTCGGTGTGTGGGTTTGTGAGTGGCTGTATGGGTCTGTGACTGGGTGTGTAAATGGTTATATGGGTGTCTGAGTGGGTGTGTGAGTAGCTGTATGGGTGTGTGAGTAGGTTTGTGAGTGGCTGTAAGGGTTGGTGAGTGGGTGTGTGAGTGGCTGTAAGGGTCTGGGAGTGGGTGTGTGAGAAGAAGTGTAGGTGTGTGAGTGGGTTTGTGAGTGGCTTTATCGGTCTGTGAGTGGGTGTGTGAGTCTTTGTATGGGTCTTTACAGTGGATGGATAAAGAGCAGCATCTCCAATGAGCTCTCAGCAATCCCGCTGTGTGGGGCTTACTGGTAGGAACAGGATGGGTTCTAGGCCCCAACAATCCTCAGTATCCAAGGGGACTTAATCCCCCAACTTGTAGTGTACCAGGAGGAATGTTTGCAGAGTGCTGGAGAAAGGGGATGGGGTCTCCGATGACCTCTAAGCAATCCCACTGTGTGGGACTTACTGTTGATAACAGGAGGGGTTTTTGGCCCCCAAGGACCATCAGCATCCAAGGAGACTTCATCCCCCAACCAGTAGTGCACTAGGAGGCACGTTTGCAGAGTGGTGAAGAAAGGGGGCGGGGCCTCTGACCAGCTTAGCAATCCCACTGTGTGGGACTTACTGGTTGTAAGATGAGGTGTTCTTGACCCCCAAGGATCATCAGCATCCAAGGGGACTTCATCCCCCAACAATTAGTGCACCAGGAGGAACGTTTTCAGAGTGCTGGAGAAAGTGGGGCCTCCGAGGACCTCTCAGCAATCCTGCTCTGTGGGACTTACTGGTGGTAACAGGAGGGATTCTTGCCCCCCATGGACCCTGAGCATCCAAGGGGACTTCATCCTCAAACAAGTAGTGGGCCAGGAGGTGAATCTGCAGAATGGTGGAGGAAGGGGCAGGGCCTCCAATGACCTCTCAGCAATCCTGCTGTATGAGACTTATTGGAGGTAACAGGGGGTTCTTGGCCCCCAACGACCCTCAACATTCAAGAATCTTCATCCCCTAACCAGTAGTGTACCCTTGAGGCACGTTTGCAAAGTGGTGGAGAAAGGGGGCTGGCCTCCGATAAACTCTCAGCAATCCTGCTGTGTAGGACTTACTGGAGGTAACAGGAGGGGTTCTTGGTCCTCAAGGACCCTCAGCATACAAGGGGACTTCATCCTCCTACCAGTAGTGTGGCAGGAGGTGCATTTGCAGAGTGGTGGAGAAAATAGGTAGGGTCTCCAATGGCCTCTCAACAATCCCATTACTGGAGGTGACAGGAGGGGTTCTTGGCCCCCAAGGGCCCTTAGCATCCAAGGGGACTTCATCCCCCAACCAGTAGTGCACCAGGAGGCGCATTTGCAGAGTGGTGGAAAAAGGGGACGTGGCCTCTGACAATCTCACAGCAATCACGCTGTGTGGGACTTACTGGAGGTAACAAGAGAGGTTCTTGGCCCCAAAGACCATCAGCTTCCCAGAGGAGTTTATCCCCAACCAGTAATGCACCAGGAGGTGAAATTGCAGAGTAGTGGAAAAAGGTGGACTCTGATGAGCTGTGTCAGGATTTGCAGTGCCACAGGGGACAGAAGTCGCACTGAGCACCGCAGGGGATCCGCGGAATACTGCACTTTGATAAAAGATTTTTATAAGCCCATTAATTGCCCTATATAGGTCCCTCTGGGACCAACCTAAAACACCCATAGGGTCAAGGTACTTCTATCCCAGACCCCTATATTCACTTTGCTCAGAAATTTCAGCCACGGGGACCATTTCCCAAAAATCAAAATGGTGGCTGCAACTTTTCTGTGAAAGTGCGGCAGCCAATCAGGACTTAGCTTTGGCGCATGGAGCCACGGATCTCTAGAGAGTGGATCCACAGAGGATCTGCATCCCTATATATACAAATTAGTTTTTTGGTTAATATCTCTAAAACTACGGAACGGATTTACACCAAATCACATAAAACGTAATCTGCAGAACAAAATCTACTTTTTTGCCAAGTTTTGTGTAATTCTATCTAGTGGTTTGGACTGTAGTTGTGTTCAAAACTCCTACGGGAATTAGTATGAGGAAAACGCATTTTGTGACCACCATTTTTGTCTGCCGCCGCCTGATGGGCCACTCCGAAAGTTTCCAGACACAAGCTTAAGTGAGCGTCGAATTTGTGGGTAAAATTTCATAAAGATTCGCCAACCGGCGTCAAAGACAAAGTCAACTAAAAATAGCTTTTTAATAGAAATTAGGTCCTAACGATAGTGGTCAGTAGGTATAATATATATATATATATATATTTATATATATATATATATATATATATAAATAAATATATATATATATATATATATATATATATATATATATATATATATATTCAGCTCCAAAAAGTTATGACCAGCACTCTCAGGGTATATATACGCATATGCTGGTCGATTTTCTTTGAAAAGCGGAAAATTGATGTTTTGATATATATATATATATATATGTATATATATATTCACTGAAAAAACCATAGGTTTCAGACACGTTATAGTTACAAATTAGCATTTAAAAAACCTTTGAAATTCACTGAAAAAACCATAGGTTTTAGGGACAGTTATAGTTAGTTGGACATTGCACTCGTACAAAACCCGTGAAATTCCCCGTTATAGTTAGTTCAGCTAACTATAACTCGCGCCCCGCAATGCACTGCTGATGACGTCACATATTACATCACTCATGACATGGTCAGTGACATCACTGATGACATCACTGATGACATCTCAAATGACATCACTGATGACATCATCCAGTGACTGTGTGTTTCTGTAAAGTTTAAATATTTTTAAAATATATAGGAAAAGACGTATTGAAGAATGAGTGGGTGTCTAAGTGTCTGTATGGATGATTTAGTAGGTGCGTGACTGACTCTATAAGTGAGTGATTTAACGTATCTTACTGAATGCATGGGTTAGTGACTAAACTGGGTGTATGTCTGTATCCGTCTGTCTGTTGCTGTGTAAGTGGCTGCATGTGTTTGTGAATAGCTAAATGATTTTCTATATGAGTTATTGAATGCTTGTCTGAGTATCTGTATGGGTGCCTGAGTGTTTGTGTGGGAGGGGTGTGTGCAACTCTGTGCATAGATGTGTGAGTGGGTGATTCACTGGGTGGATGGTTTCAAGAGTGCATCTGTGATAGACTGTATGGGTGGGTAAGTGTGTGTAAGAGTGTGTTAGTGAGTGAATGTATGTCCCAGTGGTACATGTGTGAGTAACTACATATGTGAAAGGCAGTATATATGTGTGTTGGAGTATATAAATAGCTATAAGCAAGAGTGAGTGATTGTGATAGTGGCTGTATGGATGATTGTGTGCTTGTATCAGTGATTGTATAAGAACGTAACAATGTGCTACTATTTGTATGAGTAAGTGAGCTGGTGTGTGTATAACTGTATAGGTGAGTAAATGGCAGTGTGTTTAATTATTTGCATGACTGACTAGGTGTGTGAGTATCTCTATGGATGAGTGGCGTTGTTTGAGTGTCTATATAGGAGTAAGAGTGCATATGATAGTCCTGTACTGAGTGACCGTAAGTATGAGTGACTGTACGGGTGAGTGAGTGGATGTGTGTGTGTAGACCTAAGAATCAGTGAGTGGGTATGTAGTTATTGGTGTTGGAGTGTCTATGGTTTTGCGAATGGCAGTCTGTAATTTAGAGTGGGTGTATCAAAGATTATATTAGGGTGTGAGGAGGTGCATCAGATTATCACGTGGATGATGTCATCAGTGATGTCATTTGAGATGTCATCAGTGATGTCATCAGTGATGTCACTGACCATGTCATGAGTGATGTAATATGTGACGTCATCAGCAGTGCATTGCGGGGCGCGAGTTATAGTTAGCTGAACTAACTATAACGGGGGAATTTCACGGGTTTTGTACGAGTGCAATGTCCAAGTAACTATAACTGTCCCTAAAACCTATGGTTTTTTCAGTGAATTTCAAAGGTTTTTTAAATGCTAATTTGTAACTATAACGTGTCTGAAACCTATGGTTTTTTCAGTGAATTTCAAAGGTTTTTTAAATGCTAATTTCTAACTATAACGTGCCTGAAACCTACGGTTTTTTCAGTGAATTTCAAAGGTTTTGTAAATGACAATTTTTAAATGTATTAATTGTTATATTAATTTTTTTCATACTGATTTACTACATTTTTAGAAACAATTTTTTTTACATATTTTATTTGTCAAATTACATTGTAATTACATTATACATTACATTACAAAAAATACTTTCTCAGAATGAATTACTTTAGTTTAAATACTTTGCAGATAGGCAATAGACTTTTAAGTACAGTAGTTACAGTTGTTGCAATGGGCAACACATTTTCAAACACAATGCAACATTCAGCTCAATGTGAATTTCTAGTTAAATGCAATTAGTTACTTTATGGATTACTTTTGTAACCACAGGACTGGATCCTAGATTCAGTCCTGGTACATCTCCTGTAAACAGTTGAGTAAAAGCGTTTTGGTTACAGTCGTGATTTTTAAGGAATATTATTGTATTTTAAAAGTTGACACTTTGAAACTTTTTCTCATAGAATCACCAATGTTATCCTATGGAAGGAAATTCACTTAGCAGGTAAAAACTGTTATCGTTACTTTTTCTTACTCAGTGTTGGATCCTGGATCCAGCACTGGTGCATCTCCTGTAAACAGTTGAAAGAATGCGTTTAAGTCATACAGGCGATTTTTAAGGAATATTTGTAGTTTGTGAAAATCAACACTTTGAAACTTTTTTGCTGAAAACCAGTCAATGTTAGCCTATGAAGGAAATTCAAGTTACCGGTAAGTACGGTTAAAATTACTTTTGAGGATCAGTACTGGGCTGAAACATGCAGCACTGAGGTCTCTCCTGATAACAGGTGAGTAAATCAGAATTCGTATTTCGGCTGATTTTAGAGGAATATTTTAAAGTTCCAAAACTCCACACTTAGAAGAATTTCCAAGTGAAACCAGTCAATGTTAGCCTATGGAAGGAAATTCAAGTTACTGGTAAGTACGGTTAAAATTACTTTTCAGGACCAGTACTGGGCTGAAAGATGCAGCACTGAGGTCTCTCCTGATAACAGGTGAGTAAATCAGAATTCGGATTTCGGCTGATTTTAGAGGAATATTTGTATGTTTCAAAAATCAACACTTAGAAGAATTTCCAAGTGAAACCAGTCAATGTTAGCCTATGAAGGAAATTCAAGTTACCGGTAAGTACGGTTAAAATTACTTTTCAGGATCAGTACTGGGCTGAAAGATGCAGCACTGAGGTCTCTCCTGATAACAGGTGAGTAAATCGGAATTCGTATTTCGGCTGATTTTAGAGGAATATTTTAAAGTTCCAAAACTCCACACTTAGAAGAATTTCCAAGTGAAACCAGTCAATGTTAGCCTATGAAGGAAATTCAAGTTACCGGTAAGTACGGTTAAAATTACTTTTCAGGATCAGTACTGGGCTGAAAGATGCAGCACTGAGGTCTCTCCTGATAACAGGTGAGTAAATCGGAATTCGTATTTCGGCTGATTTTAGAGGAATATTTTAAAGTTCCAAAACTCCACACTTAGAAGAATTTCCAAGTGAAACCAGTCAATGTTAGCCTATGAAGGAAATTCAAATTACCGGTAAGTACGGTTAAAATTACTTTTGAGGATCAGTACTGGGCTGAAAGATGCAGCACTGAGGTCTCTCCTGATAACAGGTGAGTAAATCGGAATTCGTATTTCGGCTGATTTTAGAGGAATATTTTAAAGTTCCAAAACTCCACACTTAGAAGAATTTCCAAGTGAAACCAGTCAATGTTAGCCTATGAAGGAAATTCAAGTTACCGGTAAGTACGGTTAAAATTACTTTTCAGGACCAGTACTGGGCTGAAAGATACAGCACTGAGGTCTCTCCTTATAACAGGTGAGTAAATCGGAATTCCTATTTCGGGTGATTTTAGAGGAATATTTGCACAATGGTGAAGGGAGGGGCGGGGCCTGAGGTGACATCTTTGCAAACGCGCCCCGTGGCGCGTTTTAAGTTGGGGGATTAAGTTCCCTTGAATCCTGAGGGTCCCTAGGGGCCAACTAGACCACCAGGAACCTCCAATATGCGCCAGAGGCTGCGTTGCAGAGACGTGTAGAGAGGCCACACCCCTTTTACACCTCTCTGCAACGCAGCTCTGTGGCGCTTTCTGGATGTACCTGTTGGGCTAGTTGGCCCCCAGGGACCCTCAGGATTGAAGGGGATTTAATTCCCCATCTTAAAACGCGCCACGGGGCCTGTTTGCACACATGTCACCTCAAGCCCCGCCCTCCCTTCACCACTGTGCAAACGCGCCCGTGGCGCGTTTTAAGTTGGAGGATTAAGTCCCCTTGAATCCTGAGGGTCCCCGGAGTCCAACTAGCCCACCATATACCTCCAAAAGCACCATAGAGCTGCGTTGCAGAGAGGTGTAAAAAGGGGCGTGGCCTCTGTACACCTCTCTGCAAGGCAGCCCCTGGCGCATACTGGAGGTTCCTGGTGGGCTAGTTGGCCCTCAGGGACCCCCAGTATTCAAGGGGAATTCGTTCCCTCTCTGCAAACGCGCCAGGGGCGCGTTTGCAGAGTGGTGAAGGAAGGGGCGGGGCCTGCGGGCCCGATCGTTTTTTTAAAAAAAAATTTTGGGGGGAGGGGGCCGCGTGGCCCCCACCCGGGCCACTACTTGCCCCGGGGACCCCATCCCCCGGGGCTGGCCCTCTCGTTGGGGACTGTGGGGGTCCCCAATCCCCCACAGTCCCGCCGGCTCCCCGTGTCCTACGGGAGCCGGCATTGCTTTACACATGGGGAGCTGCTAAGATGCAGCTCCCCATGTGGAAAGCAATCGGCTTTGGATATTGGAAGAGAGAGCAGGTTTCCTGCTCTCTCTTCCAATATCCAAAGCAAGTTTGCAATGACAGGACGGGAGCCGCGAGGCTCCCGTCCTGTCATTGCAAACAGCAGTGTCCCGGGGTAGGCACCCCGGGACACTGCAGGAGCCGGCCCTGGGGGGTGGTGGTCCCCAGGGCCATCAAGGGCTCCAGGAGGGGGCCGCGCGGCCCCCTTCCCATTCAGTGCACAGCCACGGGGAGGTGGTGGTCCCGGGGCTCTGGGGTCCAAAACGGACCCCCATTGTAATTTTTCTTAGTGCCCCGGGGAGGTGGTGGTCCCCGGGGCGTGTGGGGGCTGGAGCCCCCCACACAGGTTTTTAATTAAAAAAGAAGCCCCGGGAGGTGGTGGTCCCGGGGCTGCGGGAGGGCTCAGAGCCCTCCCGCACCATTGTACATAAAGCCCCGGGGGTGGTGGTCCCCGGGCTTGGGGGCCCTTAGAGGCCCCCACACATAAAATTAACCCCCCACAGCATGCCCCCGGGACTTGGGCCACCCGGGGCCAGTAACATCGAAGCGCGGGAGACCGCGCTTCGATTTCTTTTTTCGGCAGGGTTCGCGCTCCCTGAGCGCATCCTGCCGATTTTAAAAAAAAATTATTTTTTTGCCCAGGGGGTCCTTGTGGGACCCCCTGAGCAAACCTAGGGGTCAGGGTGTTTCTACCCTCCCCCTTTGTGCGCTTTGCGCACTTGTTTCTGTCCCTCGGTTCTACCGAGGACAAAATGGCTGCCAACATTTCCTGAATCGGAATGTTGACAGCCAGCTGACAGCCAATTAACATGCAGCTCGTGATCGGGAGGGTGCGCGAATCCTCCGTGCCCATAGATATATATGTACTTTTACTTTTTGATTTTCTCAGCAACTACTGAACGGATTTACACCATTTAACAAAAGGGTTCTTTCTGAACCAAGAACTACCTCTTTGCCAAATTTGGTGTAATTCCGTTCAGCAGTTCGGGCTGTAGCCGTGTCTAAAGTTTCCTATGGGAAAATGCATGGGGAAAACGCGTTTTGGGACCCCCCTTTTTCTCGGCCCCCGCTTGACGTATCACCCCGAGACTTTCAGGGTAGGAGCGGACCGGAGCGCCCCACGAAGTTTGAAAATTTCGCGAAGATACGTCAACCGGCAAGAGAGTTATTTCAAATAGAATGTCGCGGATTTCCTATGGATAATAGGTTGTAACTATAACTATCTACTGGCGACCGCCAGTAGATAATATATATATATATATATATATATATATATATATATAGAGAGAGAGAGAGATATATATATACATATCAGCGCTCCAGAGTCCCCCTTGCTTAAGCACCCGCGAGCAAGTGCTGTGTCATGCGCAGGCATACGAACATATTATTCAGCTCCAAAAAAGTTATGACCAGCACTCGCGGGGAAGAATTGTTCTTTTACTGGATGACTCGTGCACAACTTAACAAACGTGTTTCGGCAAAGCGCCTTTTTCGATGTTAGCAGCCGCCATTCTGTTCACTTTTTTATGTCACTTCATTATGTCATGATAACAACACTAAAAACAGACTTGATAATCTGAATCAAACATCAGCTCCATCTTGTCAAATGTAATTAATCTCTGTTACATTACATTTCAAATACGTGCAACTTTTTATTCAAACATTCTTGGTTCAACCTCAATGTTTTTAATGTTTTTAACTAGATATTTTAGACTTGAAATTTTAGAATTTTTTGCATTTCATTATGTTTTCATGAATTCCCTTTCTCTGTGGAATTCCTCTCCATTACAACTTGTGGGAACCATTGTAAAGCTCACTCTTTGTTTACTATCATGCCCTGGATGGGCTTGTATTTAAAACATTATTTGATTTAATTTGTTGGGTTTCCCGGTTCCAAGGGAATTTCATTTTCTTATCCTTACTCCCATTTGTGGAGTTCTTCTAAAATCATCATAAATATCTCGTCCTGGATGGACTATCCATACCATTCTATGCAATATAGGTGAACCTTGTTAGAATTTTATTCTATTCTAAAGGTCTACTCCCAATTCTTCACTGACATTTAAACCCAAAGGGGTTTTTGTTTGAAGATCTATTATATATCTAGATTCTAGCCTTCTCAGGTTTAACTGTCTAATCCCACCTCGCTCCTTTTGGGGTACCTGATCTAGGCAAAAGAATTTAAGCACATTTCTGTTGCTCTGATGATGGGATTCAAAATGTCTAGCCACTGGGTACACAATCTGAGGGCTCTTCGCAAATAGTAGATACCAGAGACAACATGGATAGAGTGGAGAGTCTAGGTGTAACTCAAGTAGGTGACTCCACCCAGTTCAAACCAGCATCTAAATTCATGCCTCAGGTACCTGTGGACGCAATTGATATATTTGCAGATAGTGTCAATAAGGATCTCCTGGCTCTCCACTTGGGAAAAAAGACAAAGGAAAAGGAATATGATTTTTTTAACAGCACATTTGATAGAGAGCTCATGGCTGCATTTAGGAGACTCATTTTTTAAATCATGTTGCAACCTACTGCATAGACTACAGAACAGTATTGAATGTGGGAGAGGAGTCTATCATGGCACTTTGCAATGCTGCTAAGTATCACAAATGCTATTTTTTATGAACATTATAGTTTTTGCACCTTTCCTGAGTGCACATTTTTCAAGGTTTCCCTCTCCAAGTTGCCATTTTCCTCAACTTCTGAATAATGAAAATAATATATAAACATTTAACACTCTTAAACAAAAAAAGGTTCCTATTGGAACCAAATTTCACAGTTAAGAAAATAAAAAATATGCAGTCTGAGTGTATACCTGCGTGATTACATCAGTGCATTTGCAAAGTCTCTATTTTGTTGGAGGGATGCATCAGTCCTGCCTGAGTGATTGGATAGGTGCATGCGTAGTACCTGGGTGATTGGATGACTGCCTAGGTAGTGCCTGGGTGATTAGATGAGTGAAAGTGTGGTGCCTGCGAGATGGGATGAGTGAAAGTGCCATGCCTGGATCAAAGGATGAGTACAATGTAGTGCCTGGGGGAATGGCTGAGAACAAGTGTAGTCCCTGGTTGATTGGATGAGTGCAAGTGTATTGCCTGGGTGAATGGATGAGTGCAAGTGTAGTGCCTGTGTGAATGGATGAGTGCACATGCAGTGCCTCCCTAAGTGATTTGATGGATGCATGTGCAGCACCTGGGTGATTGGATGACTGCCTAGGTAGTGCCTTGGTGATTGGATGAGTGCAAGTCTAGTGCCTGCCAGATGGGATGAGTGGAAGTGTAGTGCCTGGGTGAATGGATGAGTGCAAGTGCACTGCATGGATGAATGAAGGAGTGAAAGTGTTGTGCCTGGGTGATTGTATGACTGCATGGGTAGTGTCTGGGTGATTAGATGAGTGCATGGGTTGTGCCAGGATGATTGCCTCGCTATTGCCTGGGTGACTTAATGAGTGCAAGTGTTATGCCTGGGTGAATGGATGACTATAAGTGCAGTGTGTGACTGAATGGATGAGTGCATGGGTAGTGCCTGGCTGATTGTTTGAGTGTACGCGCAGTGCCCAGGTGATTGGATGAGTGCAAGTACAGAACCTGGGTGAATGCATAAGTGCAAGGGCAGTGCCTGGGTGAATTAATGAGTGCAGGTTCAGTGCCTGGATGATTGCATGACTGCATGGGTAGTGCCTGAGTTAATGGATGACTCCATGGGTACCGCCTAGGTAACTGGATGACTGCAAGTGTACTGCCTGGGTGATTGGATGAGTGCATGTGTAATGCCTGGGTGAATGGATGAGTGCAAGTGTAGTGCCTGGGTAAATGGATGAGTGCAGTGCCTGGGCGAATGGATGAGTGCAAGTGCAGTGCCTGGGTGATTGTATGACTGCATGGTTAGTGTCTGGGTGATTGGATGAGTGCATGGGTTGTGCCTGGATGATTAGCTCAGTATAGCCTGGGTGACTTAATGAGTGCAAGTGTAGTGCCTGGGTAAATGGATGACTATAAGTGCAGTGTGGGAGTGAATTGATGAGTGCATGGGTAGTTCCTGGGTGATTTTATGAGTGCACGTGCAGTGCCTAGATGATTTGATGGGTGCCAGTACAGTGCCTAGGTGAATGGATAAGTGCAAGTACAGTGCCTAGGCGAATTAATGAGTGCAGGTTCAGTGCCTGGGTGATTGCATGACTGCATGGGTAGTGTCTGAGTGAATGGATGACTCCATGGGTACCGCCTGGGTGATTGGATGACTGCAAGTGTAGTGCCTTGGTGAATGGATGAGAGCAAGTGCAGTTCCTGTGTGAATGAATGAGTACAAGTGCAGTGCCTGGGTGAATGGATGACTGCACAGGTAGTGCCTGAGTGCATGGGTAGTGCCTGGCTGATTGTATGAAGAGTGGAAGTGCAGTGCCTGGATTATTGGATCAGTGCAAGTGCAGTGTCCGGTAAATTGATGAGTCCAAGTGCAGTGCCTGGGTAATTCCATAACTGCATGGGTTAGTGCATGAGTGATTGTATGAGTGCAAGTGTAGTGCCTGGGTGAATGGATGAGTTCAAGTGCAGTGCCTAGATGAGTGAATGAGTGCTAGTGTAGTGCCTGGGTGAATGCATGAGTGCAGGTGTAGTGCCTGGGTAATTGGATGAGTGCATGGGTAGTACCTTGGTTGTTGAATGAGTGGATGATTAGTGTCTGGGTGTTTGGATGAGTGCATGGGTAGTGCTGGGTGATTGTATGAGTACACCCATGGGTAGTGCCTGGGTGTTTGGATAAGAGCATAGGTAATATGTGGGTGATTGGTTGAGTATATGGGTACTACCTGTGTCATGGCATGAGTGCCAGTGTATGTTCTGGGTGATTGGATGAGTTCATGGGTTATGCCAGGATGATTGGATGAGTGCCTCTGTATTGCCTGGGTGACTTATTAAGTGCAAGTGTAGTGCCTGGGTGAATGGATGACTACAAGTGCAGTGACTGGGTGAATGGATGAGTGCATGGGTAGTGCCTGTGTGATTGCATTAGTGCAAGTGCAGTGCCTGGATGATTGGATGAGTGCAAGTGCTATGCCTGGATGATTGGATGAGTGCAGGTGCACTGCCTGGGTAATTGCATGGCTGCATGGGTAGTGCCTGAGTGAATGGATGAGTGCCTGGGTAGTAGTAGGGAGATTGGGTGAGTTCAAGTGCAGTGTCTGTGTGAGTGGATGAGTGCAAATGTAGTGCCTGGGTGAATTCATGAGTGCAAATGTAGTGTCTAGGGGATTTAATGAGTGCATGAATAGTGTCTGGGTGTTTGGACGAGTGCATGGGTGGTGCTGAGTGATAATTTATGAGTGCATCGGTAGTGTCTGTGTGTTTGCATAAGTGCATAGGTAGTGTGTGGTTGATTAGTTGAGTATAAGAGTACTACCTGGGTCATTGCATGAGTACAAGTATAGGTCCTGGATGATGGGATGAGTATATGAGTGGTAACTTAATGAATCATCACTAAATTAGTGATTTGACACACATAATATATCCCTATCTGCAAACAATGTAAAAAAACATAAACAGAGAAAAATGTATTCGGATTTCATTTTCAACATTAGACAACCAAAACAAAATACAATATTTTTTTCTCCAAAACTTTAAGACAATGTTATTACAGTTTTCAGCTTTCATACTTCTTCACTTTTAACAGTGGTCTGTATGAAGCATCATCACCAAACAGAGGAAAAAACAATCAAAGGACTGTAAAGAAAAAGAAATGTGCACAGTACATCATTACAAATACCATAACACACAGTACTACGTAGACGTTGCTGTAGCAGAAACATAAGAGGTCATTTGTTTAGTGGTAAAGAGACTTCTTAGGTGCAACTTAAGGCTGCTGGTATTATGTTATCTCCATTTAGTTTCTATCTGTAGTAACAGAATGTAGTCCTGTAATGTTTTTTAAATTCCTTTCCTGCAGTTAAAAAGAGTCTTTCATTTCTAACTCAGCCTGGAGAGAGAGAAGAGGTGGCCCAGCAGTGGGGGCAGGAAGTTCAGGAGATTATGTCAGGGGAATCTGAAGAGGAGGAGGCTCACCAAAAGAAATCCTGAATTGCCTGGGATTTGTTAGAGTTCCATCAGGAGAATCATAAACAGTAGCAAAGTTTGTGCAGTGCACACTATGTGATAAAACTCTATTTAGTGGCACCAGTAAAAAGTACTCTTGCCGGACGACATCAATGTTGTACCATCTAAAAGCTTTCCATGGAAATCGCCTCATAAGAGCACTAAGAGAGAAAGCGAGAGAGACAGAAAGAGCATCTGAAAAGAGGATGAGTATAAAATGTGCTAGATTATTTTGAGTGCATTGCTCTGTTACTCAGTGTGCACATGCATCAGTAAGTTTCTAAAACTGAAAACAATAATTGTCACCTTATCAAAGCACAAGACCTACATCATTTCTCAAATATTTGTTGCATGTTTTAAACATGTAGTCAACATTTCTCAAAGAAAAGTTATAGGCCAAGTAAAATTAGCACAAGAACTCTCTCAAGACACTCTGCACTACTAACCCTCCTCAATTTTAAACAGAGCATGTTTAAAGAAATGCATCACCCTCACCATACACAAATAATTTTCAACAGCCTTAAACAACATACATCATCATGTAAGCATATGTGAAATTTCATAATATATATACACCTTCAGGCCATCTTTCCAAAAATATATTGTTCTCTGCATGTTTTAATAAACTCGAGTCTCATCATAGATATAACTTTCTGCAACCACAAAGAACAAATCTCACCATCTAAGCATATGCAAACCAGTCATATAAGTTACAAACTACATTGACAAACACTTCCTAATTCATACCTAACAAGTATAAGTACTTCATAATTTATATACAGGTACAGCACATTGTCTTATCTTTTATTTGTGACTACACTACTCCTGTTTAATAATGTGACTAAAAGTACTACAAGTCACAGAATGTAACTTTCGACAGTACTATATTGTTGTTTTTCCATAAAGTACACAATGGAACAAAGGGGCACAAATTAATTTTCTTCTTACTTCCCAAGACATACGGGACTAACATCTTAAAGACATACTCTACAAATAACACACACCATATATGTCACCTATCTTGAAATATGTAAAACCCCACACACTGCCAGTCACAGTTCATCTCATATATTTTATTCATATGACTGTGATACTCTTTTTATCAAAGTTCCACATGCATCTTCATTTTTAATGTAATTTTTTTAAATGATTAAAATGTTATGTACAGACCTGTGCATTGAGTTCATATATTGTATTGTTGTTTTGGCTCTTTTTGGATAGTTTTGACACTGTTAGGTATTGTAAAAACTAAGCCCAAGAATGCTACACCACTCTCATACAAAGCAAGCATAAAATGGCAACCTCTTCAATTTTACACTCTGTGATAATGCGAAAGGCAGCAAATGAAATTGTGTCTTTCATTTTAGACTACTCTATGTCCACTTGTAAATGGTTAGTATCTGTTAACCCTTTCCCTCTCTTTTAAAAGAGATTCCTGTCCATACATTTACACAATGTTTTGCAATTATTGAGGGTAAATCTCAAACAAAAACGGGAGTAAAATGTATATTTAGCTTCAGTTTTTTAAAATTTCAATACTGCACAACAGTTTATTAGATAGTCCTGAGTTGGAAATTAAAGTTTATGATTAGTTAAATTTTGTCATAACTCCTCTACTTTAAAAAAATGTTCTGTCTCTTTAACACCCTTCCATCAATACACTCTTAGCTTGTATGTAGCAACCCAGTGGAACCAGTAGGACACAAGTTTACAGCACATTCTAGAAGGGCCATGCTACTTACAAATGAGGTGCAGCAGGTGTGGTTTACTCCACAGATTCAAAAGCATATCCATGTCTTTATTACATGTCTTTTTTTAAACAACAGACAATATTAGGACTTCCTGCTAATGCATCCAACACACTACCTAATTTTATTCACATACACACTGACAGTATCCAACCAAATATATGTTTAAAAAAAAACCAAAGCTATGTCTATTGGGCTTGGGAGGCTGCAAGAAAGAGAAGTATTGACAGGGACTTGGGTTTGGCTAATGCGGACATTACCTGGGTTGGGCAGAGAGAATTAAAGTGTCACCAGTTGCTGCCTTGGTTAAAAGTGTTGCGGAATATCCAGCCCTTTGCCTTCATGGTTGTGCACTGTGGTGGCAATGACCTAGGCACATTGACTGGTGTAGGACTGGAAATCATAATGAAGGATACATTTACTGAATTGATGATGTTTTTCCCTCACACTGTCTTAGTGTACTCTAACATATGCCAAAGTCAAAAATGGAATTGGTCTAATTAATTTTGTCCACAGATTGACAAAGCCAGGAAACATGTTAATAAATTGTTTCTGCATTCCTCAGAGACCATAACATGGGCTCAATCTATAACAAAAATCTGCGTTTTGACATGCATGGAATTTATAGAAATGATGGGGTGCACTTTACAAACAAAGGCAATAGATTGTTTCTAAGTAACCTGAAACTCTTTATCCGGTCTTATGTGTAGCTCTCATATACACACAGGTGGTGGTGGTCCCCAGGGCGCAAGGGGTGCTGAATGGGCAACCCTACATATCTAAACATTAGTTCCCCTGGGAAGTGGCATCTCTATTTATTTATTTATTAATTTGTGAGTTTTGTATAGCGCCTGAATCACCCCCGAAGGGGTATCTCTGCGCTGCAGAAGTGCAAAAGGAGACTAACAGGATAGGAGTCTAAAATAGAAAGGTTTTAATAAGTCTTCTAAATTGAAGAAGATTAGTGCATTGCCTCAGAGGGGTTCCAATACAGGGGAGCAAGGTAAGAGAAGGCTTTCCCGCAAATGCTTGACTTCTTGACCCGGGGCACCTGAAGAAGAAATTTAGATCCTGATCGTAGCACCCTGGTGGGGGTGTATTGTTTAAGTTTCTCAGCAAGATAGACAGGGCCCATGCCATACATGGCTTTATGGACAGTGCAACAAATCTTAAACTTAATACGCTTGCGCACCCGGAGCCAGTGGAGCTGTTGAAGAAGAGGGAGAGAGGCTGTTCTGGGAGGGGCATTCGAGACCAGTCGTGCCGCAGTATTCTGGACTACCTGCAGACGGCTCAGCGAGGACTCATTTGCTGAGACCAGCAGAGCGTTGCAATAATCTAGTCTGCTTAATACCAGTGTCTGAATGAGGGTTTTTCGTGTAAAATCTGGAAGAAACGGGAAGACTCGCCGCAGCAGACCGAGTACATGGAAGCAGGAGCCGACAGTATAGGCCACATGTTCCTTCAAGGTCAGTGCCTGATCAAGACGCACACCCAGATTCTTGACAACAGTCTTAGGCACAGGGGGAGCCCCAAGATCCGCTGGCCACTGTTAGATTTGGGGGTCTCTAGTTGGCAGAGGTAGGTACCTTTGACCAAATAGGGACCCTTGTGTCTAGTCAGGGTAAGGGGGTACACTCCTAAAATAACCCCTGCTCACCCCCTTGGTAGCTTGGCACGAGCAGACAGGCTTATCTCAGAGGCAGTGTGTAAAGCATTTGTGAACACATACAGTAATCAAGTGACAACACTACAGATGAACACCACACCAGTTGTATATTAAAAATAAGTATCTTTTATATAGATTTAACACAAGACCACAAACGACAAAAATCCACAATACTGTACTTCAAAAAATGGTAGAATTAGCTCAGTTCTCTTTAGATGGTAAATGCGACACTTTGAGTTCAATGTACCTTTGGATGCGTAACGCTATACAACGAAAGTGTTGCAGGGAAGGTGAAGCGTCAGTTCCTTACACGCAAGAACGGTGATGCGTCGGGTCCATACTGATGCGTAGGGGATGCGTCGGTTCTTCTCGGCGTGGGGAGGTGATGCGTCGGTTTCTTACTGCGCTTTCGTGGCAATGCGACCAGCAACGCCGTGATGCGATGAAGATCCGGTGCAATGAAACAAAGATGGCGTCTTCTTCTTGATGCGACACGATGCGTGCACACCCGACGGCTGTGCGGCGACTCAACGATTATTCTGAGCCGCGACAGGCCCTGCGACACGCTCCCCGGTGATGCGGCAGCGTCTGATGTGACGTCAATCCTCTTCTCCGGCGATGCGAGGTGCTTCGGCAACGATGCGACGGCCGTGCGGCGACTCAACGATTCTTCTGAGCTGCGACAGGCCCCGCGACACGCTTTCCGGCGATGCGAGGCGCTTCGGCAACGATGGGACAGCGGCAGCAGCGGCAACACTCTTCTCCGTTGATGCGGCGGCGTCTGATGCGACGTAGATCCTTTTCTTCGGCGATGCGAGGCGCTTCGGCTGCGGCGGCGACCCTTCTTCTTCGTGAGTCGCGCTTCCAGCTCCTTGCGACACGCAGTCCCTCAGAAAGTCCAGCACAGCTGCAGGCACTTTCCAGAAAGACTCTTGGGGAGCTGGATGGTGAAGTCTGTTGTCCCTGAGACTTCAGCAGGAGGCAAGCTCTTCTCTCAAGCCCTTGGAGATCTTTTACAAGTTGATGAAAGTACACACAAAGTTCCTTTCTCCTTTCTTTGGCAGTCAGGCAAACACTGCAGGCCAATCCCCCAAACAGCACTCAGCTTAGGGATAGTCTCCTCCTCAGTTTCTCTGGTTCCTCTCCTCAGCAAAGGTTTCTTCTTGTTTCCCAAAGTGATCTAAAGTTCTGGGGTTTGGGTCCCCTCTTTTATACACCAAAATCCTTTGTCTCTGAAGGCAGAGAGGCCTTTGCCTAGTCCAAACCAGTTCTGGTCAGTCCTGGAGCACTTTGTTGACAAGACTCCTTCTTTCCTTTCACAGTGTAGGCCAGGGACATCAGACACACCACAGGAGGTGGAACCAGCATTGTGGAGGCAAGGCACAGCCCTATTCAGGTCCCAGGTGCAACTCCTCCCACCCATCTACATGCATATCTCTCTATTCAGCCCTGGGATGAATCACCCTGTCTCCTGGAATCCCCCAGCCCCTGTCACTCATAAACCAGACAAGGAATACACAACCTAGCAGAGGCAGGCTTGGATAGTAAGGCAAGAAAATGCCTACTTTCTAAAAGTGGTATTTTCAAACACAGAGGGGCCGATTCCGATCTCGGTTGGAGGCGTACCCAACACCATTCGGTCGGGAAAAAAGCCATGCGAAAGCCTGTTTCCCGACCGATCCGTACAGCACACCGAACGAGTAAGTACGATGCGCACAACAGCAAAGAATCCGGCCGAGCCGTACTCACCCAAACCAGGTCCTGTTCCCCGACCGAGGCGAATCCGGAAACGCTGAATCGAGTCGCACGGAAGGGAAAATGCAGCTCCGTCCGGCCGAACGAGTACGATGCGCTTTCCGTACGCGCCGAACCCGTCGCTACGCACGGCACGTCAAAGCATCCGGGAGAGGCGCACATAAGCTCCGATTCGCGCCACAACACGATCCACGGCTCCGAGACGAACACGGCAGCGACGAGGACGAGGCGAAGCGACGAGGACGAGGCGAACCGACGAGGACGACGCGAAGCAACGAGAAGGACGAACGACACGAACCAACCATGAATCCCTTCGTCCCGATCATACCAATATTCTACATTTACTACCGGAACAGGCACGGACGCGTACGGCGCAGAAGGTAAGCCAGACACCAACCACAAAACACATACAACATGTACACAACACATCACACACACACAGAGAGGGATGCAGAATATACTTACACCAGCAACAGCAGCACCATAGGGGCGGGATGCCCATCACCAATGCCACATATGCACACAGGGGCCTCAATGCGCACCACCACCCCTACCCAGGGGGGGCTGGATGCCTACCACTACTACCACCCTCACCCATGGGGGGCTGGATGCCTACCACCACCCTTAGCCGGGGGGGCTGGATGCCTACCACTACTACCACCCTGAGCCAGGGGGGGCTGGATGCCTACCACTACTACCACGCTCACCCAGGGTGGGCAGGATGCCTACCACTACTACCACCCTTACCCAGGGGGGGCAGGATGCCTACCACTACTACCACCCTTACCCAGGGGGGGCAGGATGCCTACCACCACCCTTAGCCAGGGGGCTGGATGCCTACCACTACTACCACCCTTAGCCAGGGGGGCTGGATGCCTACCACTACTACCACCCTGAGCCAGGGGGGGCTGGATGCCTACCACTACTACCACCCTGAGCCAGGGGGGGCTGGATGCCTACCACTACTACCACCCTGAGCCAGGGGGGGCTGGATGCCTACCACTACTACCACCCTCACCCAAGGTGGGCAGGATGCCTACCAGTACTACCACCCTGAGCCAGGGGGGGCTGGATGCCTACCACTACTACCACCCTCACCCAGGGTGGGCAGGATGCCTACCACTACTACCACCCTTAGCCAGGGGGGGCTGGATGCCTACCACCACTACCACCCTCACCCAGGGGGGGCAGGATGCCTACCACTACTACCACCCTTACCCAGGGGGGCAGAGATGCCTACCACTACTACCACCCTTACCCAGGGGGCAGGATGCCTACCACTACTACCACCCTTACCCAGGGGGCAGGATGCCTACCACTACTACCACCCTCACCCAGGGTGGGCAGGATGCCTACCACTACTACCACCCTTACCCAGGGGGCAGGATGCCTACCACTACTACCACCCTCACCCAGGGGGCTGGATGCCTACCACCACCCTTAGCCAGGGGGCTGGATGCCTACCACTACTACCACCCTGAGCCAGGGGGGCTGGATGCCTACCACTACTACCACCCTCACCCAGGGTGGGCAGGATGCCTACCACTACTACCACCCTTACCCAGGGGGCAGGATGCCTACCACTACTACCACCCTTACCCAGGGGGGCAGGATGCCTACCATCACCCTTAGCCAGGGGGGGCTGGATGCCTACCACTACTACCACCCTTAGCCAGGGGGGGCTGGATGCCTACCACTACTACCACCCTGAGCCAGGGGGCTGGATGCCTACCACTACTACCACCCTGAGCCAGGGGGCTGGATGCCTACCACTACTACCACCCTCACCCAGGGTGGGCAGGATGCCTACCACTACTACCACCCTTAGCCAGGGGGCTGGATGCCTACCACCACTACCACCCTCACCCAGGGGGGCAGGATGCCTACCACTACTACCACCCTTAGCCAGGGGGGCTGGATGCCTACCACCACTACCACCCTCACCCAGGGGGGCAGGATGCCTACCACTACTACCACCCTTACCCAGGGGGCAGGATGCCTACCACTACTACCACCCTTACCCAGGGGGCAGGATGCCTACCACTACTACCACCCTTACCCAGGGGGCAGGATGCCTACCACTACTACCACCCTCACCCAGGGGGGCTGGATGCCTACCACCACCCTTAGCCAGGGGGGGCTGGATGCCTACCGCTACCACCACCCTTACCTGAGGGGGCAGGATGCCTACCACTACTACCACCCTTAGCCAGGGGGGCAGGATGCCTACCACTACTACCACCCTCACCCAGGGGGGCTGGATGCCTACCACTACTACCACCCTGAGCCAGGGGGCTGGATGCCTACCACTACTACCACCCTGAGCCAGGGGGCTGGATGCCTACCACTACTACCACCCTCACCCAGGGGGGCTGGATGCCTACCACCACCCTTAGCCAGGGGGCTGGATGCCTACCACTACTACCACCCTCACCCAGGGGGGCTGGATGCCTACCACTACTACCACCCCCACTCATAGGATGGACAATGCATGACACAACCAGCACACCACAACCTAGGGAATGCAAGAAGAAGACATCCCCCAACACCATGACAAGCGTGTGTATACTGTGTCAAATGCCTACAACACCGAACATGACTTTGAACATACAATGTGACCCCCTAGCACATGTGCCACACATATATGTGTGTGGCACCCACAATGCAAGCAGGCCATGACCATTGTGGCAATGGGGTCCAAACCCCCATCATCACAGTGACCAAAAGGTAAGTGTGGGGTCCATAGCTGAAGCACATTTTGAACATTGTGGCAATGGGGTCCAAACCCCCATCATCACAGTGTCCAAAATGTAAGTGTGGGGTCCATAGCTGAAGCACACTTTGAACATTGTGGCAATGGGTTCCAAACCCCCATCATCACAGTGACCAAAATGTAAGTGTGGGGTCCATAGCTGAAGCACATTTTGAACATTGTGGCAATGGGGTCCAAACCCCCATCATCACAGTGACCAAAATGTAAGTGTGGGGTCCATAGCTGAAGCACATTTCGAACATTGTGGCAATGGGGTCCAAACCCCCATCATCACAGTGACCAAAAGGTAAGTGTTGACAAAGAAAGAGGTGCAACTGCCAAACTGCATGGATGATTCCTGGTCACAGAACAACAAACACATCAGTGGCAAAGTAGTGTATGTGTCCGATTGCAACATAAATTGGGGGAGCCAAATCCTGCAGTGCAAATAAGACATACCTTTGGCCATGTGCAGACAAACAACACCCATGGGGGCTGACACCGTCAACAATCATCAATGACACAATGACAGAAGTGACCATCAGAATGCAGACCCACATATTTGCACCAATGGGCACACACATGCAGATACCCTGTGGAGACTGCAGATGTGAGGTGAACAGATACCATACCATGGCAGCAATGGGACACACAAACCATGATCATTGTGCTGACCGATGACCTAGGAGTCCCAGGGACAGCAGGGGAAACCCACCAAACTACATACAGCCAATGGCACACCCAAGATATGCCAATGCAGTGGTGCAGATGCACAAACACAAACAGGCAGACCCACACTGCACATCATACACAACAGGTGAGGGGGGTGCCAGTGTCCCCAGGCAACCACACAACACATGAGGAGACCTGAATACCAATCATACAGATGTGCATACAGTGCCACACAAAGGTATCTCATGGATCCAAATCCCCTATGTGGGCAAGCAGGCATTGTCAGATGAGAGGGAGCACAAATCACACATGTCACACAGGCACGTAGGGACAGCAACTGACACAGCAAGACACAGACACACCACAGCACCACCCCCAGGGCCCCCACAATGTGGTGACCCTGGGCTGCATTACAATCCCACTGTGATGACAAAGCTAAATGTGGTTCACACTGTGAACCACAGTCATGTGTACTGAGCAACTAACTACCATCACACCTACACAAGCACAAATCAAACAGCATGGCCAGTAAGCCAAGGCCAACATGGAGGCAGGGGCCTAGCCGGGCAACAACTCTCATCTGCACACACTCAACACCACACCCCTCGACCTCCAACAATGTGCAGCAGTGAAGCACACATGCACTGGTGACATTGCACATGCACCCATGACTATTCCAGGGTGGTGGGTGGGAACCAAGGTGCAGAAACACATCACACATGGACACTCAACAAGACTCCTGAATGTCTGACACACTGCACACTACGCTGTACATGGACATGACGGCAATACCACACCAACCAATGGGATCACAGCCACAGTCACACACCAATGAAGAAGCCAAGGTCACCCACAAAGAACACACATAGACAACAACCAACATTGCAGCCCGGACCCTGAGGAGTGCCAGCAGTCACACACACAACGTGTCACAATCACTGAAAGATAACACAAACTGGAAATCACATGACAGGGGCAAACAACAAGTGCCAAGGGGAAACCTGACTGTGACCCATCTGCGTCTGTACAAACTCAGCCCTGACAGCAAACACACCTATGGGTGACACCCTGATGACCAGTAATGTGCCATGCACCCACATCACAGAGAACCCAGGGAGAAGACTTTGGAGGAACATAGGTCAACTCAGCTAGCATCACAAACAGGTACAACACTAGGGATCACAGCATGCACAGCTAAACGGAAGTGAACACACAGACATGCACATACAACACACACCTTGGGCTCAGGCAATGTCACAGGAGTACACACTGCCATGAGGGGACTCCACTCCTGTGTGAGGAAAGCTGTGCCATACGTTGCCTCAGTAGGGCCCCATCATGTCAGCTGAGCACTTGGTCACACAATCAACAATTAGCACCAAATGAGGGCTCCCGTCACATCAGCCTGGTCATGGAAGTGCCAACGGAATCATCAGCACAGATCCAACACACTTGTATAGCAATGTTGCACTGACAACACAGATGAGTCCTTCCCCATTGATGCCCAAACCTGCATGTCCACTGGAGATGGCCACACGGTCAGGGAAGTAGACGAATTGAACAATGGCAGGCACAACAGATGTGCAGGGGTGGAAGCCACAGATGTGAAATTGCCAATCTAAGTAGGAAATCCCATTGCCAAATACTGAACACATGACACCCTCAGATGCTGCTATGGATGACATGGATACACCACAGGATAGGACACATTCCCCCTGGACCACATGGGTTCCTGCACAGTAACACTTCATTATCATGAGACCAAATATCACCATCACTGCAGCAAGGGCATGGTTAGCATCATCAACATCATGTACATCAGAAGCAAAAGCACTAGAGAACAGAAAGTTGCTTTATTCAGCATATGTGGCATTAAAAGTAGAAGTCCGGTAGAACATAAACAAAGGCCAATGGCCAGTCCATCAACAAAGTCACAAGTGGGTGACAGTGGCAGATGCCACCCTACACATGCCTGCACAAAACCAGGGACAATCCACTAGGAGGGGCAACCGGGGGGTAGGCCAGGCACCGCAGGGACAGGATCAGGGCTCACCAGGAGGAAGCAGGGAAGGGGTGGTGGGTGCTGGAGAGCCACTGACAACTGCAGTGGAGGTGTCTGACATGGTGTGTGCCGGCACAACTGGGGGGCATGGCTCAGATGTTGTGGGTGCCGGCACGACTGCAGTGGACCCTGCAGATGGAGTGGACAGGTCCGCCACTGCAGTGCCCAAGTCAGACAGGGTGGTAGTGGACTCCACTGCAGTGCCTACCACCAGGGGAGGAGAATGGGGAACAGGCAAGGTGGGCTGGACAGAGGGGGAGGACACCCTCACCACATCAGTGGCACAGACAAGCGCAGCGGGGGTGTGGTGCCGGGAGAGCAAGTGGCAGGGGAGAAGGCCGGAGCCTCTTGGGGATGGTATATCTGTGAGTGGGGGAACCTGGGGCAGGGTGTGGTGGGGGCACCTGTGGAGTGGGGGCCTGAGGGATGGAGGAAGTAGACCTGGTGCTTGAGCTGCAGGGCTGCGGCGGGGTCTTGCTCTTACCACTCCGGGGGGACTTGCGGGTGGGGGCCTCAGTCTGTCTGCGCCTGGGGGAGGGTGTCCGGGGGCGAGGGGCACTCTGCTCCGTGTGGGGGGCTTCCTCTTCACCCTGGATGCTGGAGCAGCTGGATCGGAGGGAAGAGGCCGAGGTCACTGAGGAAGAGGCGCTGGGTCTTTGGGGTTGCAGGTGAGGCAAGGGAGGGTGCTTTGGAGGGAGAGGCAACTGAGGACTGCGCAGTGCCCGTGGATGCGTGTGTGTGTACCAGGGCCCCATCCCCTGTGAGTCTGGTTTCAGTCCCCTGACTGTACGTGCGTGTGCGTTTTGTTTGTGGCGTGTGTGTCTGTGTGCTGGACGTGTGTGTGCTGGTGTGTGCCTGTACCGGTGTGTGTGTGCTTGGGACGGGTAAGGTGCTGGGGAGTGTGGATGGAGCAGAGGCAGGAGGGGTGAGGGACTGTCTGAGGAGGGACACTGCTGCGGTCAGGGAGGAGTCCATGGACCTATTGCCCCTCTGTAGGTCAGACATGCCAGATGAGATGCCCTCCATGAACGACACCAGCTGAGTCAACAGTGCGGTGTGCGCATGGAGGACACTCAGCATGGCTGTCTGCCCTACATGGAGCTGGCGAAGGAGGTACACAGACTCCTCACTCAGGGCAGCAGGGGACACAGGGGCAGGGGTGCGGTGCCTGGCCCAAAGGAGACACGCTCCCGAACATGGGATCCTCCACGGACCTGGGGAATGGGAGCCGATGGGAGGGCAGTGGTGGTGCTGGTGGTGGCGGGGACAGCAACACTAGCTGGGGTGTGGTGGCTGCTGACACCCGCCTCCACAAGGGAGTCATCCTCCGAGTTGCTCTGGTCCTCAGCTGAGGTGGATGGTGCTGAGGACTCCTCGGTGTGGCTCCCCTCGCCCTCCGTGCCACTGGGTCCCTCCGACCACTCCTCGGCTGCTGACCCAGTCTGGCTCTCCGGCTCCTCCTGGTCCGTGGAGCTGTCCCCTTCCGTGGCCGTGGATGTATCTGCAAACAATGGGGAAACAGACAGACATCAGTCACCTGCACCAAACGCACACACCACTGTGAGCACAGCACATTACAGAGCAAGCCCTGGCATCATTAGTTGTACATTGCTAAAAGTGCCCTAACTGAACAGGAGAAGCCAATTGTCAGTCTGATGCCAAGCATGGCACTCACATCCCACATGGCCTTGCACCCATCTGTCTGGTGTCTGTTGGATTGCAACACCCCAGTGTGGACACATGCACCAAGTACACAGTAGTTGGACAGTGCAGAGGACACGGTGTGGCATGTGGACATGCACACATCACAGCTCTTGCCAGTGAGTCAGTACAGGTTTCCGGATGAAAGGGATGCCCAGAGTCAAATAGGAAATGCATGTGATGCATACCAGCGACAGACACCATGATGCACCCATGTCCTGATAGCCATCGCCACAATGGTGTGCATGTAGCACATGTCACTCCCCTGCAGGACCACCAATAAGTTGACACATGCCATGGCAGAGGCATGACTGCTAAGTCATACATCACTGTCTCAGTGATGTATGACTTGGCAGCCAGACAACAACACTATGCACTGTGTCACAATAGTAGGTCATGGGGAATGCAAGTCCTGGAGCTGCACAAGTGCACATGTACATCCCCCACACAACACATCATCTTAACCCTCATCTGTCCAGGTCATACCTATTGGACATATGGGAGACCTGTGACACTACCCTCTGAACCTGAGCCCCTCACAATTTGCTGTGAATGGGGAACAGCTGCCTGAACTTCACATTCGCATACCCCAGTCTGCACGGGCAGCTGATCAAACACCTATGTGACACACAAGTATCGTCTCCTATGGTCACATCTCCAGGGGCATGCTGAGCCCCTACCAAGAAACACCCCAGCAGTCCTGGCAACTAATCCACAGCACACTGACACAGAGGCAGACACCTGAGGGGTCAAATCACTGTGCACAATGTGTCAGCTGATACACGGGAGTGGGAGTACAGAGTGCATTGCATGGCCTGGAGTAGGCATGACTGTCCTGCTCCACATGAATGAGGGATGTGCCCTGGACAGTGGATAGCTGGCTATGTATGTGTGACACACTTAATCTGCACACTCCTGGGGCCCAAACATTGTTCCCACCCGCTGCATGGGCGTGTGCCACATACCCCAGGCACATGTGGTGGCTCAGCTCAGCAAGTGGACCGCATATCAAAGCAACACGCAGATCACATGTCCAAACACAGGCGTTGTGTGAACAATGGACCCACCCATGATGCCCACAACAGAGTTAGGGAAACAGATGCTGTCCCCCACCTTTAGTGAAGCAAACTGCAAGGACACAGTCCCAAGTGACACAATTCCCTGAATGTAAGGGCCACACCTGGGTATCAGATGAGCAGTGGGCAGTGGGCAGTGCACAATAGAGGGACATGGCTCCTGGACAACATGACTGCTGCACTGTGACAGTTGAACCAGGCCAGAGGAGGGCACAAAGCATGTAATACAGAGTTCACAGTGCAGTCTTTGACTCACCCCCTCCTTGCTGCTGTCTGGCCTTCAGCTGCCCATCCAGGTCTGGAAACACCACCGCCAGGATCTGGAGCATGTGGGGGTCAGGGTCCGTGTTCCGCCCCTCCTGCGAGGAGGCAACAGCTTCAGCTGGACCCGTGCAATCCTCCGGGTCCAGCCCCGAAGGTCCTGCCACCTCTTCTGGCAGTTGCGGATCCGGCGCTTGTAGACCCCCACGGACCGGACGGCCCGGACGATGTCCTTCCAGATCTCCTGCTTCCGATGGGCATTAACCTGTCAGGATGACAAAGTGAAAAGGCCATTACTACACATGCAACATATCCGTGCATGACACAGTTGTATATACATGTCTCAATCACAGGGGCACATGATGTACACAGGCAGTGCAAAGCTGCCCATGGACAGTTTGCCAGACGTCACTACATGGTATCATTGCATGGGAAGTAAAACCTTGTTCAAATGCACTGTCACTGCACCATACCTGTCCAGTGCATGTCACTACACACTATGGGGGTGACAACTACTCAGTGAGCCTGCTAGCCAGTGGCGTGCAGACTTTCAGCCTTGCTAGTCAGACAAAATGCACATTCAGAAAGGCAGTGCACAGAACACTCACCTGCTCCCCTGGTGTCCCATACAGCTTGCTGTACTGTGGAAGTAGGCTGTCCAGCAGGGCCTGGTTCTCTTCAAGGCTGAAGGCTGGGGCTCTCTCCACAGTACGTGCCATTGCAGGGTCCAGAGGGGCAGAGACAGCAGCAGTGCAGTGGCAGATGTCGTCCTGGAGCATGTAGTGCAGGCAAGTGAGCTCTCAGGGGAACAGCCAGCAATATATATGTGCTGGAGAGGCAGATACTGTCCCTTGTGTCCAAAGTGATAGGTCCAAGTTGTTTGCATCTTCTGAATCTGGCCAATCCATGGAATAGCAGCACCAAAACACGCCCACAGCATCCTTCAAATCTTCAACTTCATGACATACATGATTTTGCAACATTGTTGTGGGTGACCAACTGATTTTCCAGCAACCGACTCGTTCGAAATTCGAAAACGCGTCCGTTGCCAGGCAAGCCCATTGTCAATGGGTGCGCACCGATCGGTCCATTGCGGTACAACGCGTACAGGGTACAACGCGTACCCGCACACATTGAATGCAATGGGCCGGCCGGAGGCACCGATCGGTCCATTGCGGTACAACGCGTACAGGGGTACAACGCGTACCCGCACACATTGAATGCAATGGGCCGGCCGGAGGCACCGATCAGTCCATTGCGGTACAACGCGTACAGAGGTACAACGCGTACCCGACACATTGAATGCAATGGGCCAGCCGGAGGCACCGATCGGTCCATTGCGGTACAACGCGTACAGGGTACAACGCGTACCACACACATTGAATGCAATGGGCCGGCCAGAGGCACCGATCGGTCCATTGCGGTACAACGCGTACAGGGTACAACGCGTACCGCACACATTGAATGCAATGGGCCGGCCGGAGGCACCGATCGGTCCATTGCGGTACAACGCGTACAGGGTACAACGCTGCACCGCACACATTGAATGCAATGGGCCGGCCGGAGGCAGCGATCGGTCCATTGCAGTTCAACGCGTACAGGGGTACAACGCGTACCCGCACACATTGAATGCAATGGGCTGGCCGGAGGCACCGATCGGTCCATTGCGGTACAACGCGTACAGGGGTACAACGCCTACCCGCACACATTGAATGCAATGGGCCGGCCGGAGGCACCGATCGGTCCATTGCAGTACAACGCGTACAGGGGTACAACGCGTACCCGCACACATTGAATGCAATGGGCCGGCCGGAGGCACCGATCGGTCCATTGCAGTACAACAGCGTACAGGGGTAGAATGCGTACCGCGCACATTGAATGCAATGGGCCGGCCGGAGGCACCGATCAGTCCATTGCAGTTCAACGCGTACAGGGGTACAACGCGTACCGCACACATTGAATGCAATGGGCCGGCCGGGGCACCGATCGGTCCATTGCAGTACAACGCATCACTGTACATGTGACTGGCATATGTCAGCATGCCTGTCTCAGATGGACATATGCCAGCCACAGATAGCTCCCAGGGAGTGAGGGGCACACCTACATCACGACAGCCTGTCCAAACTTTATCATAAGGCATGTAAGGCTGCATTTCCTATTGTGTGTATGTTGGTGTACATGTTGTCCTGTGGGTGTCACCTGTGGGCAGCCACCCCCAGGCTGTGCACGTGTTCATGGGGACAGGATCCTGGGTGTTACGTGTGCATGACCACTGTGATGTGCAACTGTTCATATCTGTGCATGTGCCATGGTCACATTTCACGGTGGTGTATGTGTATGTCATGTCACATACCCCGTGAGTCCCATGTGGGACGGTATGTTTGAGCCAGGGTGTCCCAGTGGCACAATAGTGATGGTCCTCCACAGTCTTTGTGCATGTAATGTTTACAATGTCTCTGATTTCATGTGCACAATGGGAGACAGTCTCCACATCCAGGTTGTGTGTGCATGGACTTTGATGTTTTGCGTGTGTGTGTCACAGACGTCCATGTCTGTCCTGCCGTGGCAAGTGGGGCCACTACCTGTGGGGGTCATGGTTGTTTTGCTGTGGTGTATACATGATACTCCATGTAATGCCAGTGTCCATGTGGCAATACAGGGTCCCTGGGAATGTACCTGTCGTTGAGCTGTGGTGCCTGGGGCACATCTGTCCTCACATGTCACTGTGGGGGGTTATTGTGACACGGCAGCAGGAGATGGGAACTGTGACACGGCCTCATGATATCCAATGGGCCAACCTGGGACTAATTGATGCCACCTGTTGGACCGTGTTGACAGATGTTGGCCATGTATGTACCATACATGTCCTTCCGGAACTGCACACTTCATGTAGTTGTGCCTCATAATGATGTATGTTGGGATCTTGAGTGTGTTCAATGCCGCATATGTGGGGTGACTGACAATCTTGCTTACTTCTCCTCTGCACTGCAGGGCTCCTGCTGTCCATCGACCATTCCCAGACCTGGCAACGATGGTGGAACGGGACAGCATCCGACGGTACCGCTTCACCAGGCAGCTGATTGAGGATTTGGCAGTGCAGTTGTCCCCACATTTGCAGCCTGGCTGGCCGTATCCTACAGCGCTGACCCCCAAGGTGAAGGTGATGGCAGCCCTACACTTCTTTGCCACCGGTACCTTCCAACATACTGTGGCGACTGCTGGCGGGATGTCACAGACCATGTTGAGCCGTGTGCTCCGCGATGTTTTGGCGGCAATGTTGCTATTCCTGAACCGGTACATCTATTTCCCTAGACTGCGACGACTCACTGACGTGAAGAGTGACTTTTATGCCCTGGGGAGGATGCCGCATGTCATTGGCTCCATTGATGGGACACATGTGGCTTTGGTACCACCACAGGCCCAGGAGCAGGCCTACAGGAACCGCAAGCACTACCACTCGGTCAATGCACTGGTGGTGTGTCTTGCAGACATGACCATCACACACATGTGTGCCCGTTTCCCTGGTTCAGCACACGATGCCTTTGTGATGAGGAGTAGTCGCATCCCCAGGATGATGGCACAGATGCAGAACCAGCGTGCCTGGCTTGTCGGTGTGTACTGACTTTGTGCCATTGTGTGTGATCTGATCTGTAGTATTCCGCCCACTTTTCCAAGTCAGCTAATGTGCACTTGTCTGTCCGTAGGTGACTCGGGATACCCCAACATGCCGTGTTTGCTGACACCCCTCAGGAACCCTGTGACACCAGCCCAGATGCGCTACAATGAGGCACATGGTCGGACCAGGAGAGTGATTGAGCGGACATTTGGTCTCCTGAAGAGCCGCTTCCGCTGCCTGGACAAGACCGGAGGGTCCCTCCCATATGCCCCTGCGAAAGTGTGCAAGATTATCATCGTCTGCTGCATGCTCCACAACCTGGCAGTGCGGAAGGAGTTGCCTCTCATCCAGGATGACAATGACCAACATCCGCCACCTGTGGAGGATCCTGGCCTGGACCACGATGCCAGTGACGATGATGATGATGATGGTGATGTCCGCACACAGCTCATCACCAACTTCTTTAGCTGAATGTGAGTATCCTGAGGTGTCATGTCAATGATGTGAGTTGGCATGATGTGTGGGTGGTGCTCTGGTGCTGTTGGAGTGTGTCCATGGGCTACTTGACTGGATGTGTGTTGCGATGTGTGCTAACAGGTGGGCTGTACTCCCCAACAGTGTTGACATGCTAACTTGGTTCTGGGTGGGTATCTTGTAACATGTATTGTGCATGAGTTTTGCTGTTCTGTCCTGTACTCCATTGCTTTTGACTGTGTGTCATTTCTGTCCTTCACAGGGTACTTTCAGATTCGTTTGGTCAACTGTGTCCACCGACGACGTGATTGCACATCCAGGGTGGTAGCTGTTGTGTCCCTACAGGTGATGTGCGCCACACCCATGGACTTCCTTCCGTCTAGAGTTGTTGACTGTGTGCCCGCTGCCAGGTGGGATTACCTTGCATCTGTAGTGGTTACGACATGTTGCAACTGTGTAATAAACCTGTGCTTCACTTTGTGATGTGCGTTGTCTGTGGTCACACATTTGACTGCCATTTGCTTACTGCACCTGTGGGCTACTTGACTACAACTGGGAATGGGTGTGGTGTCTGTGCATTGCACCGTCTTCCCTGGCAACATCAGTGTAGGCAATGAGTCAGATGGCCTAGGTGTGTATGTGTTGTGTAGCCCTGGTGGTGTGTCTCCCTCATATGTGTCACGTTGCCTTTACTCACATGCCTGTGTTGTCCTTGCTGTTGCAGTTCGCATACACAGTGTAATTTTGCAGTTCATCATCCCCATAACAGCACCCACGTTGGAATCACGACAGAGGCAAGTATGGTGTATTAGTGTGTTTATTGTGATACATTTGTGTTAATAGTGCATAGGATGGGTAGTGCTGTACATGAATCTTGCAATCCGAAGTTCCTAGGAGAATTGAAAGTCCTGGTAGACAGGATCCCCAGTATCGGGGCCACAGTTGTCTGACACATTGGTCCAACTTGTACTCCCCATGCAATGTGTGGGAGTAGTGTTGCCGTCAACAGGGTGAACAGTCTGTGCACAAAGGCGAACATCCAGAACAGGTTCAGGCTTCCTGGGAGTTGCGCTTGGCCATCGGCCTCTCACTTTTCCCTCCTCGGACGACCCCTCTTCTTGGGGGGGGCCCCTCAAGTACAGGCTGCTGCGATGCAGGGGACTCTCCGCCAGAGTCCTCCTCCCTCCCTGTGGCAGTTGCAGTTTGTTCGGCACCAGATGTTGTTGGCACACAGGGAGGTGTGGACTGGTTGCTGTTCATCTGGCGGAGGCATTGTAAAATGTCCCTGTGCACCGCCGTCATCTCATGCAGTGCATCCCACTTGGACTCCACGCGGGACATGTGTGAGTCCACGCGGGACATGTGTGACTCCACGTGGGAGATGTGGGAGTCCAAGCGGGCATGATGGGCAGCCTGCTGCTGTTTCATGTCTCTGAGGAGCCCCACTACCTGGCTGAGGTCTCCGGTGCTGGACTGGTACGCATCAGCTATGCGTACCAGTTGTGGGTCATCATGCACACCAGCAACGTCTGCAAGCAGCGACCTCTGTCTCCCACCCCTCCCACCACCCCTGCTGACATGTGCAGTGTGTGCAGTGGCACGCACAGATAACCCTGGTCCACCTTGGGGGTTGGTGGTGGTGGTGGTGTCCATGGCCCCAGGTTGGTCCAGGGTCCCTGTGCTGGTGTTGCTCCTTGTTCTGTCCATGTCGGCAGGGATGGTATTTGTGGTGACAGTCGTTGGAGGGGTGGGTGCAGGGGGTGCAGCTGGTGGTCCTGCTGGTGCTGCAGTTGGTGGTCCTGCTGGTGCTGCATGTTGACTTGCACCGGATGTGCCAGGTTGGTCTTCATCGTCCGAGGAGGACAGAGACTGTACGACGCCAGTGAGCTCCGCATCCTCTTGAGCCTGGGACTGGGACTCCTCAGCGTCTGCTGCTGTGTCCCCATCATCACCTGTTTTTGGGAGACACAAACAATGTATGTTATGTTTCTGCAGGCATCAATGGTTGACACACATGACAGTTGTGACTGTGCCTCTGGGTGCGGGCCTGTACATTGCATTGTCCTAAGTCGTCACAGTCAGGGGTTGATATTGGTGTGGCACATTGTCCTGCATTATTTGGGCATTTCTATGTATTTTCTGGGGTGTGAACATGGTCTGCATTGGTTGTGTTTGGTTGACAGCCGGCCCTCCTTCCCACCCACCCAGCCAGTCAGTTATCCCACCATGGAACGTGCTTGCGTTGCAGGGAGTGTAAGTTGTCTCTCAGGATGTCAGTCAGTGGTGTCCTGCTGTTTGTTGGTGCACAGTTGGCAGCAGGGCCTTGTGCTCCCCACAGCAGTAGCCAGTGTCAGCCATCTTGTGAGTCCTTCTCCACTCCCTGTGATGTGAGCATGGTTCAGGGTGGTGTTGATGGGACAGTTGTGGGGGTGAGCTATGTCTGTGACTACGACTCCCATCATGCTATTGCCTCCACCCCACTTACCAGCATTCCCATACTTACTTGCTTTTGTGGGGAGTTCAGTGTGTGTCGGTGTGAAAGCAATGGCAAGATGGCTGACAGTGGTGTCCTGCTGTTGGTTGGTGTGCAGTACCCAGCATGCCCTTGTGCTCCCCACGACACAGCAACAGTGTCAGACATATTTGATGGGCCATTCCACTCTCTGTGGGATGTGCATGCGTGAGTGTGAGCTTGCTGGGCCATGTGGTGGGGGATGTAGAGCTGTGACTACGACTCCCATCATGCTATTGCCTCCACCCCACTTCCCAGCATTCCCATACTTACTTGCTTTTGTGGGGAGTTCAGTGTGTGTGGGTGTGAGAGTAATGGCAAGATGGCTGACAGTGGTGTCCTGCTGTTGGTTGGTGTGCAGTACCCAGCATGCCCTTGTGCTCCCCACGACACAGCAACAGTGTCAGACATCTTTGATGGGCCATTCCACTCTCTGTGGGATGTGCATGCGTGAGTGTGAGCTTGCTGGGCCATGTGGTGGGGGATGTAGAGCTGTGACTACGACTCCCATCATGCTATTGCCTCCACCCCCCTTCCCAGCATGCCCATGCTTCCTTCCTTTTGACTCTGCTTCCCTGTGGGGTGGGCTGGCTGTGCTGACAGGATGGCTGGGAGTGTTGTCCTGGCAGTTGTTTGGCTAAAAGTCCCAAGAGTGGCCCTGTGCATCACACAACATAACCCAGGGTGGTGGTTCTTTGTGGGATCTTGTGTTAGGATGGGGGGCATTGCATTCTACCAGGTGGGTTCTGTGGAGTTTGTGTTGGGGTGTGTGTGAGGGGAGGTGCTTGTGACTATGGTCAGTGCTGCAAGTCCTACTTCCCACCCAGCTAGCCAGATATCCCACCATGGAACGTGCTTGCATTGCAGGGAGTGGAAGTTGTCTCTCAGGATGTCAGTCAGTGGTGTCCTGCTGTTTGTTGGTGCACAGGTGCCAGCAGGGCCTTGTGCTCCCCACAGCAGTAGCCAGTGTCAGCCATCTTGTGAGTCCTTCTCCACTTCCTGTGATGTGAGCATGGTTCAGGGTGGTGTTGATGGGACAGTTGTGGGGGTGACCAATATCAGTGACTACGACTCCCATCATGCTATTGCCTCCACCCCCTTCCCAGCATGCCCATGCTTCCTTCCTTTTGACTCTGCTTCCCTGTGGGGTGGGCTGGCTGTGCTGACAGGATGGCTGGGAGTGTTGTCCTGGCAGTTGTGTGGCTAAAAGTCCCAAGAGTGGCCCTGTGCTTCACACAACATAACCCAGGGTGGTGGTTCTTTGTGGGATCTTGTGTTAGGATGGGGGCATTGCATTCTACCAGGTGGGTTCTGTGGAGTTTGTGTTGGGGTGTGTGTGAGGGGAGGTGCTTGTGACTATGGTCAGTGCTGCAAGTCCTCCTTCCCACCCAGCTAGCCAGATATCCCACCATGGTACGTGCTTGCATTGCAGGGAGTGTAAGTTGTCTCTCAGGATGTCAGTCAGTGGTGTCA
Source organism: Calotriton arnoldi (assembly GCA_963921515.1). Taxonomy (NCBI): domain Eukaryota; kingdom Metazoa; phylum Chordata; class Amphibia; order Caudata; family Salamandridae; genus Calotriton; species Calotriton arnoldi. The sequence continues at coordinate 245,197 of CAWUFW010011977.1, forward strand.
TGCTGTTTGTTGGTGCACAGTTGCCAGCAGGGCCTTGTGCTCCCCACAGCAGTAGCCAGTGTCAGCCATCTTGTGAGTCCTTCTCCACTCCCTGTGATGTGAGCATGGTTCAGGGTGGTGTTGATGGGACAGTTGTGGGGGGGCAATATGTGTGACTGCGACTCCCATGATGCTATTGGCTACACTGACTTGGCCAGCATACACAGAATTCCTTCCTTTGAGTGGTCTTCACTGTGTGTTGGTGTTGTTGTGGTGGCTACATGTCTGGATGTGTTTGTTAGTTCTATTTGTGCCACTGCCTAGCTGTAGTTGTAGTTGTGTTTGTACATGTGTTGGCACAGTTGGATGTGACTTTTTGATGGCATGTGTTGTGTTTATCTGACTGACATACACATTTTGGGATGATTCTGTTCTGGTTGCTGTGTAATTGCTATGAGTGCATGGTTTGACTCTCCCCTTGACAGTGATGTGTGTGTTTTGTGGCAGTATATTGTGTACATTTGTTGTGTACTCACCAGGCTCTGGGATGTCCTCTAGTCCATATACGCTCACTGGCGGAAGGATGGCCCGCACCTTCTCCTCCCAGGGCCTGAGGTATATTGGCTTGGCAGGAGGGCCACTGCCGGTGTATTGGCTGTTGATGTAATCTTTCTTCAGCAGGTCCCGTACCCTCCTGCGCACAGCATACCACCTGTTCTGGATGTCGCTCTTTGTGCGCCGACATGGTGATTGTGCGTTCACCCTGTTGATGATCCTCTCCCACATCTTGGTTTTCTGGGAGATGGGGGTCTGTTGGACCAGTGTGCCAAACAGCTGTGGCTCTACCCTGAGGATCTCGTCTACCATGACTTCCAATTCACAATCTAGGAACTTGGGATTCTTCTTGGGGGCATGGTGATGGGTGGTGATGGTGAGTGATGTGTGTGTTGGTGTGCAGGTGAGGGTGTGTGAGTGTGTGTTTTGCTGGGTGTATGTGAGGTAGGTATTTGTTGGTGTGCTGATGGTGTGTGGCTTGTGTGAGGGATGAGCTGTGGGTGTGTGGTTGCTTTCTCTTGGGTGCTGGCAGTGGAATGGCATTTGCAAAGGCTCATGGTTGTGATTTGTGTCCTTTATATAGGTGGAGTTGTGGGTGTGTCTTTGTTCTCTGTCCCCACCCCTCCCAGTATTTATTGGCTTGGTAATTGCTTGTTTGGCCTTTTTTGGGTGATTTTTCCTTTGTGCTGTTTGTGTATGTTGGAAACGTTCTTGTGACCGAGTCGGACCCTGCATTTGTCTCGTACGGTGTTCTCCGTTTCGTTCACGCTGTGTTTGTGCAGTTTTCTATGCTGCGTACGCGTCGGTCGCGGTGTTTTGTGTTGCTTTGGCTCGGTTTTGTATGCGTGTCGGTCGTACGGCTTGGCCTCCGTCCGACTCGCTCGTGGTTTTCGCGCCTTGCATCGTACTTTGCGGTTTGGAGTTCGCGTGTACGTTTCGGTCGGATTTGTTCCGGGTGCGTGTCGGTCGGTTGGATTCGCGTGTTTTTCCGGCCGGATTGCTGTTTTCCTTGCGGCTCGGTCGGTCGACTTGGTTTCGGTACGTGTCGGTCGGATTTTTCACGCCTTGCATCGTACTTGGCGTGTCGGGCGCCACAGGTACGTGTCGGTCGGTATTATTTCCGGATCCGAGTCGGTCGGTGCTTTTCCGGCCCGAATCGGAATCAACCCCAGAATGTTAAAACCAACTTCACTAAAAAATGCATTTTATCATTCTGAGTTCAGGCATACTAAATTCGTTTTTCTACCATGTTCCCTGGGTCAGTTAGGATTATAAGATGTAATAATCAAACTGCCCATTCTGGCCTATGGGGAACAGGTAGCCTTGCAATAGTGAAAAACGAAAATGGCTGTAATTCACTATTAGGACATGCCACACACACCAGGGCATGTCCTACCTTACACACACAATGCACCCTGCCCTAGGGCCTACCTTAGGGGTGACTAATATGCAGGGAAGGGAAGGTTTGGGGACTGGTAAGTGGGTGCACTTACCCAGTCAACATGGCAGTACCAGACTGCACACAGGCTCTGCAATGGCAGACCTGAGACACACTTTACAGGCTGCTTCTGTGGGTGGCACAACCAGTGCTGCAAGCCCACCAGCAGCATTTGGTTTACAAGCCCTGGGCACACTCAGTGCACTGTACTAGGGTCTGACAAGTAAACCAAACCAACCAATCATGGAGTCACTAATCCATACATCAATTTACCATAGGGAGCACTTGCCCTGTGGCACTGAATAGCAGTGGCACAGTGCCCAAAGCATCTATAACCAGCAAAAACACATGAGGCAACAGCAAAAAATGGAAGGGAGACCCACGCCAACAGTGCCAGGTCTAACACGTGTCCCCTCCAGCTGAAATGTGGGGAGAACTACCCTACCTCCTGGGAGTTCTCTTCACTAAGGCGGAAAAATCTGGACAGACCATCACCATTGGCGTGTTCTGTACCAGGGCGGTGTTCCACCGTGAAGTCCATCCCCTGTAGCGAAATGGACCACCTCAACAGTTTTGGATTCTCACCCCTCATCTGCATCAACCATCTGAGGGGCCTGTGGTCTGTCTGAACCACGAAGTGAGTCCCAAACAGGTATGGTCTCAACTTCTTCAGCGCCCAGACCACAGCAAATGCCTCACGCTCAATCGCACTCCACCTCTGTTCCAGTGGAAGTAACCTCCTCCTGACGAAGGCTACGGGTTGATCTAGGCCCTCCTCATTTATCTGTGACAAAACAGCCCCCACACCATGCTCTGAAGTGCCTGTTTGAACGATAAACTCTCTTGAGAAGTTGGGTGCCAGGAGCACGGGCGCCGTGCACATGGCAGTTTTCAGGGCCTCAAAAGCTTTCTGACAGGTGTCAGTCCAAATCACTTTCTTGGGCTGCTTCCTGGAAGTCAGCTCTGTCAAGGGTGCAATGATGCTGCCATACCCCTTGACAAACCTCCTGTAATATCCAGTGAGTCCTAATAAGGCTCTCACCTCTGTCTGGGTCTTGGGGGGTTCCCATGCCAGGATGGTATCAATCTTGGGTTTTCTTCAGCGATGCGAGGCGCTTCGGCTGCGGCGGCGATGCTTCTTTTCGTGAGTCGCGCTTCCAGCTCCTTGCGACACGCAGTCCCTCAGAAAGTCCAGCACAGCAGTAGGCACTTTCCAGAAAGACTCTTGGGGAGCTGGTTGGTGAAGTCTGTTGTCCCTGAAACTTCAGCAGGAGGCAAGCTCTTCTCTCAAGCCCTTGGAGATCTTTTACAAGTTGATGAAAGTACACACAAAGTTCCTTTCTCCTTTCTTTGGCAGTCAGGCAACCACTGCAGGCCAATCCCCCAAACAGCACTCAGCTTAGGGATAGTCTCTTCCTCAGTTTATCTGGTTTCTCTCCTCAGCAAAGGTTTCTTCTTGTTTCCCAAAGTGATCTAAAGTTCTGGGGTTTGGGGCCCCTCTTTTATACACCAAAATCCTTTGTCTCTGAAGGCAGAGAGGCCTTTGCCTAGTCCAAACAAGTTCTAGTCAGTCCTGGAGCACTTTGTTGACAAGACTCCTTCTTTCCTTTCACAGTGTAGGCCAGGGACATCAGACACACCACAGGAGGTGGAGCCAGCAATGTGGAGGCAAGGCACAGCCCTATTCAGGTCCCAGGTGCAACTCCTCTCACCCATCTACATGCAGATCTCTTTATTCAGCCCTGGGCTGACTCACCCTGTCTCCTGGAATCCCCCAGCCCCTGTCACTCACAAACCAGACAAGGAATACACAACCTAGCAGAGGCAGGCTTGGATAGTTAGGCAAGAAAATACCTACTTTCCAAAAGTGGTATTTTCAAACACAGAATGTTAAAACCAACTTCACTAAAAGATGTATTCTATCATTCTGAGTTCAGGCATACTAAATTCGTTTTTCTACCATGTTCCCTGGGTCAGTTAGGATTATAAGATGTAATAATCAAACTGCCCATTCTGGGCTATGGGGAACAGGTAGCCTTGCAATAGTGAAAAACAAAAATGGCTGTAATTCACTATTAGGACATGCCACACACACCAGGGCATGTCCTACCTTACACATACAATGCACCCTGCCCTAGGGCCTACCTTAGGGGTGACTAATATGCAGGAAAGGGAAGGTTTGGGGACTGGTAAGTGGGTGCACTTACCCAGTCAACATGGCAGTACCAGACTGCACACAGGCTCTGCAATGGCAGACCTGAGACACACTTTTACAGGCTGCTTCTGTGGGTGGCACAACCAGTGCTGCAAGCCCACCAGCAGCATTTGGTTTACAAGCCCTGGGCACACTCAGTGCACTGTACTAGGGTCTGACAAGTAAACCAAACCAACCAATCATGGAGTCACTAATCCATACATCAATTTACCATAGGGAGCACTTGCACTGTGGCACTGAATAGCAGTGGCACAGTGCCCAAAGCATCTATAACCAGCAAAAACACATGAGACAACAGCAAAAAATGGAAGGGAGATCCACGCCAACAGTGCCAGGTCTAACAGCCACCAATCTGGTGACCACAGCAACGGAGCCTCCCCAAAGAGCATGATCTCAGTCTTACCTACGTTAAGTTGGAGGAAATTGCTCCTCATCCAATTGGATATTGCTATCATGCCTGAGGAGAAAGTGGACTGGGCAGACAGAGTCGATTTGTTAAACGAGAAGAGAAGCTGAGCATCGTCAGCATAAGAAATAGGGGTAAAACCAAAGGACCTGAGAAGGTTGGCCAAAGGAGTGACATATATATTGAACAGGGTAGGGCTCAGGCATGAGCCCTGTGGCACTCCCTTAGTCAGCTCCATGGTTCTTGATCGATAAGGGCCTAGGTTCACAGCCCCCTCCTAGGCTTTTCAAAAGCCTAAGAGGGGGAGCTCCATGAGAACCCCTCATTTATCATAACAACCCTGCATGCCCCCAGGATTTTGCTCACCTGGGGTTTCCTGAAAAAGACACGCGGTCATTGCACGTCTTTTTTTTTTCTTTAATTTTGCTGCAGATCCATCCTTGAATTTGCAGTAAAATTGAATTAAGAAAGTGCTTTAAACCCCTGGCAGGGTCCCTATGGGACCCCACTACCATATCTAGGGGGTCAGTGTATTCCTACTCTGCCCCTTGTCATTATTTTTTACATTTTTTGAGGGACTCTGCTTCAAGCTGAGTCCCAAGATGGCTGCCAACCCATCCAGGTTGAATTGTCTGCAGCCAATCAAATTGCATCACAGGGACTGTGGATCCGCGAGTCCACTGCAAGGATTATGCTATACATGAAGGCCAAAGTGAATAGAAGGTGTTACTGTTATAAAAGTTTGGATTTTTTCTTCCTAGTGGCCAATTATCATGTCGTCCTAATAGTAGCTTGTGTGGCTCACTGCTAGGGCAGTTTTTCAATTTGTTGCACAGGGGTGCATAAGAAAGATGCTTTTTGTTTGGCTTGTTGGGCCAGTTTTATTTTGTGAGTCAGAGAGAATGCAAAGAAAACTTATGTAGATTAACATGTAGTCATTTCTTTATATGCATGTTTATAGGTTTCCATTACCATGTGCCCATAAATGGGTCTTTCAGTTGTTCATGTAGTAAATCTGAAACATTACATATGCAGCCTAGTTTTTTTGTGGGCTTCCTTTCCACTTTTAGTAGTATTGTGGTACAATACATCACAAGGTTGAAAAAACTCATAACTTGAACAATAGTTACGCTACTTACCTGCAGTAATCACAATAATCATCTGCGCACCCTAATTTATAATGGTGCCACATTTCAGCAAAATCCGACTGGCTGCTTTTGCGCTACCCGAAATACAAAAGTCAATGTAAAATGCATTGGATTTCAACCCTGTTTCTTGCCCCCCTTTTTTTTTTGCACCCCCTTGACCAAACACTGGGCACCAGTTCTGCAAAATCTTGTGGACATTTGTCACTACATCGACAATTTGTTTGCCATATAGAAGAGCACCACTGAAACTGCTGACAGATTTCAATATTTCACCTCAGAGGTGATGATCAACCGATGGTTCTTTCTCTGTCATAGTGAGGGTGAGAAATTAGGATGTCCAACTGTTGGCCACCCAATGAGGACCATTAATTGGTAGCCAACTCACAAATTGGTGATCAGGTTCAAATATATTACTCTAAAAACCATGCTGTAAAAATAATGTTTTGCAGTTGGTAGACCGAAACTCCTAAAGAAGTTTAGTCTGACAAGAATAATACAAACCGGAAGCTTTTCTGTGGCTACACAAAATAAGAGTAAAAGAACCTGATGTTCTGAGAATAATTTATGACTCTCCCTGTTATACATTTAAAATAAGCACAGTTTCTGCGAAAAGAACATTAGACACAATAAGATTGCGATGACTTTAGATAATTTGGTTATTGTATTAAAGATCCAAAATCAATGCATACAAGTAACATTTTAAGAGTCTTGGTCATAAATCTAACAGTTTGAAATATAAAACCACACATCTAGTCAAGGAAATGTATCCCTAAATAAAATAATCCATAAAGAGGATGGTTAGAAACAATAATGTCTACCACCAACAAAGGCAGGAAATTGGTTCACAAAGGTTCTCATAACATGGGCAAAGGGATCACATTAAAGTCTACTAGTTAAAAACGTTCATGGGCATAGGCAAGGGGAAATGGATGATAAATTAGGAAATGATTATGAGTGGTTCAGCACTCAAATCTTATAGTTGTATCACAGCAACATTTGTAATTCCACATAGATTTTCATTCCATACATGATAGTATTGTCCATGGTGCAACAGCACTTCGCATATAATTAATGCATATGATGAGATTTTCTTTGTTCAATCAATCTTTACTTATTTTCTTCTTATAAGTAGTACGTCATTGAAAAACATAGTAGCCAATGCGTTTCGTTCAACAGGGACTTCTTCAGGGCTTCAAAATATGAATAAACATCACCAGTTCCATATTGTCTACTGGTAGTAGAGTAATCTAAGTTTTGTCAACACATGTAATACAGGAGTTGAGATACGTTTGTCCCCCCTGCATAGGCACTTGCGGCGTCTGCTTCCAATAATGTTGGCTAGTGCGGTTGTATCATTACCTCAACCCCTCGCTTTTCTCATTGCATAAATTAGGAAAGTTCAAGTCTGGTTTCTCAACAAACTGCTCCAAATTGTCCAACAGGCAAGTTAATCCGCAAGGGGCATAAAAATAGGTTCGGCAGCCAGGCAGGAGGCAATAAAAGTGAAATGGGGGACAACTGAGCTTGTACATAAGATCTCCCTCTTCCCCCTGAACAATGGGGCTTCAAAGTTCACATTTGTCATGATGACATCATTGGTCAGTCCACAATGGTCTGATCATCATGTGATCAATCTTTACCGGGCTAGTACTTCAACTTTTTTCAGTTTTAGTGTTGCTTTTCTAGACATGTGCAAGTGCACATTTGTGTTTTCATTGTTGAGATAGGTTTAGGTGTTGTGCAAAGCAAGATCAGCTTTTACGCTGCATTACTACTAGAGAAGATACTTGAACCCTTACTGATATCTCACTTCTGAACCCTCTCTACATGCTATGAATAAGATTGTCTCATTTGAGAACAAATTTGGACTTTCGTTTAGAACCCTTGGCTGGAGTATTTTCTCTTGACTCATCTGTGTGCCTTTTCCTTTCTTGCCCTAAGTGCACGGGTATGCCCAGAAGTGGGTCCCGGGCTCTCTGTGTCACTGGATTCAAACTAGCCTGGCTGATGAGGGGCCCCAAAACCGGTCCCAGGATGCTTGTTTCTGGTCCAGGAAGGACCTGGCTTGGCAGTTCGGGCTGCACTGTTCCCATAAGGAACAGGGTCAAGACTGATTTGCATATGGCTGGGTCCAAACTGGGGTAGCATGTTGAGCAAAAGAACAATGGATTTAACCCAGATCTCTTGACTAAGGGGGTGAATGTTTGGTTTTCTCTGCATTCCGTCCATCATCTGTGTGTCTTTTGCTTTCTCGCCCTAAGTGAGCAGCGAATGTCCAGACGTGGGTCCTGGGCTCACTGTGTCACTGGATTCAAGCTAGCCTGGCTGATGAGGGGTGATGCCCCAAAACCGGTCCCAATCAATTCATACAACAACAAGAGCAACCCATATGTCCTTGTGAACTGGGTATTAATGCTAAACAAAAGAAAAATGTTCACAAGGAACTCATTTGAACTAACATTATACGCTTATGCAAGACAATACTACCTTGCTTGAATTAATCAAAAAAGCAAAATCAGAAAATACAGGATGCGATCTTTCAAATGATTCTGTAAATATTTAAAGTCTAGAAAGCCCACACAACATTATATCTCAATCTGGCTCACTTCAGCCGAAGTGAGCGTGATTTATTTCATAATCACAGTAATCAAAACACGTACCACAAAGTAAATAAGGAGAAAGACACTTTTCAAAGTATATACAATATGTACATTATACAGGGATTTTAGTGAACCCCAGTGGAGTGACCATAACCTAACGGTGGTGCACAGAGTGTTACTAAGGTGACTTGAAAAAAGGAAACGGTTATTGGAAGTAAAAAGAGGAGCTTGGCGTTTGTAATACAGTGGATAATATTTATGGCATTTTGAGGCTATCTCTTTATGAAGTCGACGACGTTTCGAGCCTCTCTCGATACGGGGTCTCTTCAGGACAGGAGTGCTGGGGTCTATTGGGAAAAAACGATGTAAAACTTGTGGTACTGCATGGATATTTTAAACAATGATGTTAGGGGCAATGGTGAGCAGCCGCTTACCATTGGTCAGACTTGATTAGATAGTAGAGGGTCTTCTAGTGGAAGGTGACGCTTCCCAATGGTCCAGAATGAGAGACTTATTTCTCATTTGATGTGTTAGGGTCCATGCTTACCCGAAAAAAATATTTTTTACGGTAATCAATGAGCGCAGGTTCCAAAATTCCCAGCTTCTTATTTTGGAACCTGCGCTCATTGATTACCATAAAAATATTTTTTCGGGTAAGCATGGACCCTAACACATCAAATGAGAAATAAGAATGGCCTTAGAATGGCCCCTTGACAACTATTATTCTAATAGGTCCTCTCTCATTCTGGACCATTGGGAAACGTCACCTTCCACTAGAAGACCCTCTACTATCTAATCAAGTCTGACCAATGGTAAGCGGCTGCCCACCATTGCCCCTAACATCATTGTTTAAAATATCCATGCAGTACCACAAGTTTTACATCGTTTTTTCCCAATAGACCCCAGCACTCCTGTCCTGAAAAGACCCCGTATCGAGAGAGGGTTGAAACGTCATCGACTTCATAAAGAGAGAGCCTCAAAATGCCATAAATATTATCCACTGTATTACAAACGCCAAGCTCCTCTTTTTACTTCCCATAATCGTTTCCTTTTTTCAAGTCACCTTAGTATCACTCTGTGCACCACCGTTAGGTTATGGTCACTCCACTGGGGTTCACTAAAATCACTGTATAATGTACATATTGTATATACTTTGAAAAGCGTCTTTCTCCTTATTTACTTTGTGGTACGTGTTTTTGATTACTGTGATTATGAAATAAATCACGCTCACTTTGGCTGAAGTGAGCCAGATTGAGATATAATGTCGTGTGGGCTTTCTAGACTTTAAATATTTACAGAATCATTTGAAAGATCGCATCCTGTATTTTCTGATTTTACTTTTTTGATTAATTCAAGCAAGGTAGTATTGTCTTGACTAAGCGTATAATGTTAGTTCAAATGAGTTCCTTGTGAACATTTTTCTTTTGTTTACCAAAACCGGTCCCAGGATGCTTGTTTCTGGTCCAGGGAGGACCTGGCTTTGCATTTCAGGCTGGACTGTTCCCATAAGGAACAGGGTCAAGACTGATTTGCATCGGGCTGGGTCCAAACTGGGGTGGCATGGTGATCAAAAGAACAATGGATTAAACCCAGTTCTCTTGACTGGGGGTGAATGACTGATTTGCTCTGCATTCCGTCCATCATCTGTGTCTTTTGCTTTCTCGCTCTATGTGCGCCGGTTATGCCCAGACGTGGGTCACAGGCTTACTGTGTAACTGGATTCAAGCTAGCCTGGCTGATGAGGGGTGATGCCCCGAAACCGGTCCCAGGATGCTTGTTTCTGGTCCAGGGAGGACCTGGCTTGGCAGTTCGGGATGGACTGTTCCCATAAAGAACAGGGTCAAGAGTGATTTGTATATGGCTGGGTCCAAACTGGGGTGGCATGGTGAGCAAAAGAACGATAGATTTAACCCAGATCTCTTGACTGGGTGTTAATGTTTGATTTGCTCTGCATTCCGTCCATCATCTGTGTGTCTCTTGTTTACTCTTGACTTTTACACTTACTGTGTGCTTTCACTTTTTTGCACACACAACTGCATGCAGCGCATGCCTGAATCATGTTTAATGGAGAGCCACAGCATGCCCACTCGGGCTCCATTATTATTCATATACGTGATGGCATACTACAGACAGAGGGGTACAAACCTTTTCTTTTTATATTTTTCCCTTGGGCATCTATTCCTTACCTGCAATATACAGTTACCCACTTGTCTTCTACTTGGTTTAAAGGCCACAATTTGATTTGGATCAATTTCGTTGCTGCCCACTGGGGTATGATTATCCTCTTTTGAGTACATGATTTAAATCGTGATCACTGTTATGTTCAAAAACGTGATCATTGTAGTCTTCATGTATCTTTTCATGTATGTAATATCTCTGATCACTGTTTCGAGTGTGTTTTCCTGTGTGCTCCCATTATGCGCTATGTACCAAGATAGCGCCCACTGTCCTAACTAAAGCTCTCCTATGTTTAAATATTTTGGTTGCATGAGACATGCTTACAAATTGCCTTGCCATAACAGGGGACACAATGCTGAAACCAGTATGCTGTAATTTCTGATTACCCACTTGGGTCTGATTCCTGGGACTTTCATATTTACTCATAGACACATGTACCTACTCATTTTGCATAACATGTCCTACATGCAGAGGCATTTTTGACACCACTCCAAAATGGCGCCCATCTAACATATGTAATGTGTAATATGTTTTGTCTGTTCTTTGTGTCTAGTGACTAGAACTAGACTCGGTTTTCATGGGGGGGGCGGGGTTATGTTACCAAGGCCAGGCTGGACCGAAATGCATCTTGTGTGGTGAATAAAATACTTTTACCGACCCCCATGTGAGCAGTGTGATTCTCTCTTTGGATATACATATATCTATATATAACTCTCTCTCTCTCTCTCTCTCATACATACACATATACGCCCTTTTGACTTACCCATTGACTGAATAAATGGTAACATTTAGAACTTTATTACATTTTTTTGAAAATGTTTATTGAATAACATTCATGAATGAGAACTTGATTCATGTGATTGAAATTTCAGTGGTAATAAATGCATATGAAATGGTTCAAGTATGGTGTTAGACACATTATCAAACTGGAGGAATGCTTCTCAATCAATCAATCAATCAGGGGGCTTATAAAGCGCGCTACTCACCCATGAGGGTCTCAAGGCGCTGGGGGGGGGGGGGCAGCTCCGGATCAGTCGAAGAGCCAGGTCTTGAGGTCCTTCCTGAACGTGTGCAGGGTCGGTGAGCGCCTGATGTTCACAGGGAGCTCATTCCAGGTCTTGGCTGTGATGTAGGAGAAGGCTCTCCCACCTGTTCTGTTTCTGCGGTTGCGGGAGACCTTAGCCAGGGTGAGGTCGGCGGAGCGGAGGTTCCTCTTGGGTATGTGGAAGGATAATCTCTTGTTGAGGTATTTGGGTCCGATGTTGTGGAGGGTTTTGTAGGCGTGGGTGAGGAGTTTGAAGGTGACCCTTTTCTCGACGGGGAGCCAGTGGAGGTCTCGTAGGTGTTGGGTCATGTGTTTGTGGCATGGTGTCCCGAGGACGAGTCTGGCAGCGGCGTTCTGGATGTTTTGGAGTCTGTGTAGTAGGGTTCTGTTGATTCCGGCGTATAGGGCGTTGCCGTAGTCCAGTCTGCTGGTTATGCTGCGTGGGTGACGGTTTTTCTGCAGTCCGGGGGGATCCATTTGAAGGTCTTGCGGAGGATGCGCAGGCAGTTGAAACTGGTGGAGGCGACGGCGTTGATCTGGCGGTTCATGGAGAGGGAGGAGTGGAGGATGATGCTGAGGTTTTGTGCGTGGTCTGTAGGAGTGGGTGGGTTTCCGAGGGCAGAGGGCCACCAGGTGTCGTCCCAGGTGGAGGGGTGGGGTCCAAAGATGAGGACCTCGGTCTTCTCTGAGTTGAGCTTCAAGCAGCTGTCCTTCATCCAGGCTGCCACATTCTTCATTCCTTCCTGGAAGCAGCGTCTGGTGTCTTCGGGACTCTTCGTGAGCGAGAGGATGAGCTGGGTGTCATCGGCGTAGGATACAATGCTGAGTCCCTGCTGTCTAACGATGGAGGCGAGGGGGGCCATGTAGATATTGAAGAGTGTGGGGCTGAGCGATGATCCTTGGGGTACTTCGCAGTTGATGTCGGTGGGTTTGGAGAGGAAGGGAGGGAGTCTGATCCTCTGGGTTCTGCCGGAGAGAAAGGATTGGATCCAGTCGAGGGCGGCTCCTTGTATCCCCATGTCGTGAAGTCTGGCTGCGAAGGTGCGATGAGATACGGCGTCGAAGGCTGCGGAGAGGTCTAGAAGGATGAGGGCCGCGGTGTGTCCCTGGTCCAGTAGCATGCGGATGTTGTCCGTGGCGGCGAGGAGGGTGGTCTCGGTGCTGTGGTTGCTGCAGAATCTGGACTGGGAGGCGTCTAGGATGGAGTTATCTTCGATGAAGGTGGTCAGCTGGGCATTCACGAGCCTCTCGGAGACTTTGGCCGCAAAGGGGAGGAGAGAGATGGGCCGGTAGTTTTTCAGGTCTGTTATTATTATTATTATTATTATTATTATAACATTTGTAGAGCGCTACTGTTACCCGTAGGTGTCCTGGCGCTATGTGAAATCTTACCCGAGGATCAAACCAGAGTCATTCTAATCAGTGAACAGCCAGGTTTTTAAAGCTTTTCGAAAGGCCAAAAGGCTTGACATACCTCTAAGATATAGGGAAGCTTATTCCACGCTTTGGCTGCATTAGCTACAAAGCTTTTTCCACCCCAGGTGGCCTTTTTTACAAATGGCACATAAACCAGTTTGGCATCAGATGAGCGCAATAGTCTGTTTGGCGTATACCAGTACAACCACTCTTTTAAATAGGCCGGCCCGGCTCCATACAGTGCCTTGTGAACCAGACACATTGCCTTGAACATAGTACGCTTCCTTACTGGCAACCAGTGCAATTTCCGAATTTCTTTCGCTATTGAAGCGTATTTTGGGATGCCCAACACCAGTCTAGCAGCCGCATTCTGAAGAAGTTGCAACTTCTGCAGAGAGCCTTCCTGAATATTGAAGTACAAACTATTACAGTAATCCAGTCTCGACATAGTGAGAGCTGTGATAACTGTTTTACGACATTCTGTAGGTAACAGTGGCAGAATTTTCTTGCATGACCTCAGAGCGAAAGACGTAGCAGAGACCACCGAGTTAACCTGGTCTTTAAAATTGAGCTTCTTGTCCACCCACACACCTAGGTTTTTAACCTTCCTGTTAGGTGCGGAAAGGGGGCCCAGGGAGTCTGGCCACCAATCTAGAGTCCAAAAATGTGGATCATTCCCAAAGCATACCACTTCCGTCTTACTGGAGTTTAGCTTAAGGCAGTTTTGGGCCATCCAGATCCCTACGGCATTCATGCACTCTTTAAAACGAACTGCTGTACTCTTTGGGTCGGCCGACGGTTTCTTGAGGAGGGGTTTAACCTCCGCCCGCTTCCAGTCATCTGGGAAGATGCCGAACATGAAGGAGGCGTTGATGGTCAGTCCGAGTTCGGGTGCGATGGCGGCGGCGGCCCTGTGGAATATGTGCGGTGGGCAGGGGTCCGTTGGGGCTCCTGAGTGGGTTTTCTTCATGGTTGCGGTGATGTGTTCGAAGGGTTCCGGGCTTCCAGGTCATGATGGTTGGCTTGTTGGCGGCGTTGGGGGGGGCGGTGTTGTCTGTCATCGGTTCGTTGAAGTTGTCGTAGAGGGCCTTGATCTTCAGATGGAAGTATGCGCTGAGCTTCTGTATTTCAATTCGCTTTAAATGTTGCATTTTGGCCTGGCAGAAGCAGCACTTCATTTACCTCACATTCTCTGTGAAAACAGCTTTTAACCGTAAACATTTTTTAACACCTAAAATTCATGTAGTGAAGCTCTAATCATGCGTTTCACTTTCAGGAAGGATTTTTTTAGAACTAAAAAAAAAATACTGTTGTCAAAATCCACAGACATAACTCTCTTCTGAGGCACAGTGAGGTAGAAAAATCAAGCAAAAACAGGCGCTGATGAGGGCAGCCGCATATCCTACATCATATTAATTAACCTTTTGTTTCTGCAACTGTTTTCTGAAACCTTGGACAATGTGGTTTGCATTGATATTACTAAGTGTTTTAAGCAAGATTCTATTTGAATTCAGGCTATTATAATGCATAGCACTTCTTTTAAGATTAAAGGATGAATTTCAAAGCAATAACACAGTTGAAGACTGTTGCAGATTAGTTAGAAAAGCTCATTTTTACACTTGTTGATTTGTATTGTGGTGAATTTTAAACTGGGATCCTTCAACTGTATTCACTGTTGTATAGGTAGTTGAAGACAGTTATCATAATGATAGCTGCAACACACTGCATTCCGTATTTGAGGTGAGCTGGCTTCTTTAAGATAAAGCTCTACAGGTTGGGGTCTATTTGAGAATACAAACAAATGAAACTACAGGTACTAAAATGTTTACTCGTCAACACACACATTTAATGGGTTTTTGATAATAAAACAACGAAGAAAATCTAACTCTGATGTTTTTTACAAGGTCAATTTGAGGAAATAACTGCCTGAACTGTGTTCTCTTTTAAAATAGACTACCATTTTGACATTTCTGTCACTCTCTAAATAACTGGTGTCTAGAAAATTGGCATTCTTACCATTCTGAATGTCTGTCACCATAAGTGCCTGCCATTACTTAATTACTACTCAGGTGAAGGGTGGCTGTGTTTTCACTTCAAGACATATGAGCATATATTTCTTCGTACACCTACGACAGCTATGAAAAATGATTAAAAACTAAAAGTGCCAGCATGGGCATTTGTGCTGGTGCTGCTTTTATTGATTAATTCGTCACTGGAATTCAATTAATATAATCTGTCACCGCTTGTACTGTGTGGAATTAATAAATTAATATTATACCGTTATTTGTTCTGCAAAGTTTGCATGTACAGCTCATAGCATGCAAGGCCATGTGATACTAGCGCTGTATGTGTGTCCCAGTCATAGTAATTTAAGAGCCCTTGGCTTTACATGAGAGGACTAGTAGAGTTCGTTATCAGTCATCATTATGAAAAAGGACATAACTTGGAGGCTGCTCTATGACACATTGAGTACAAAATGATTGTGCCACAAAACTATCAGGACAAAATCGTCAGTAACCATAACATCGCATTTCTAAAACATCTAAAGAAAGATCTAAAGTATTGACATTCTAGACATTAGAAAACAAACAATATTGAAAAGAAATAAAGACTATTAAAATATCGAGAACACATTGAAATAAGCACACAAAAAAACTATCATTAATAAACATATCAACTACTATAATATCGTTATAAGTAAGAATAAGCCTTGAACACAAAAATAACACTCAACAACATAAGATAATAGGTAAATTATAATATGCACATATAATAAATGCAGCGTACAAATGAAACTTTCATTAGCGTTATCCTGTATGCTAATACCTAAGAAGTAACACCTGACTACAACTGCAATCAAATATTTTGAAAAACAAAATGGTTAACAAATAGGAAACTGTAATGCAGACAGCACTTTTGTTACTCCAGGTCCCAGGAGGCACTTCGTTGAGCCAAGCCTCACAGATGGTGAGGGAGGAGCCACAAACCTGTGCTACACAGCGCTGATCTGAACCCTGCTGTACAGGACTCACACAGCAATGTTAGGACTCCAGGTCCCAGGATGCACTTTGCTGGGCCAAGCCTAGCAGCTGATGGGGTCGAACTATGAACTTGTGCTACAAATTATCGACCTGAACCCTGCTGCTCGGGTTCCACTCCAGGTCCAAGGAGACACTTTGCTGGGTCAAGCCTTGCAGCTGGTGGGGAGGAGCCACAAACGTGTGCTACAGAACGCTGACCTGAACTCCACTGCACAGACGGACGCATACAGCACTTTGGTGTATCCAGGTACCAGGAAGCACTTTGCTGGTTCAGGCCTTGCAGCTGGTGTAGAAGTAGCAACGAACTCTCACTACAAAGTGTCAAGCGGAACCCTGCTTTGCTGGAAGAACACAGCACTTTTGGGAATCCAGGTCCCAAGAAGCAATTTGCTGGGCCAAGCCTCGCAGCCGGTGTAGGAGGAGCCATGAACTCATGTTACAAAGTGCCAACCTGAACCCCGTTGCGCAGGACACACATGCACTTATGAAACTACAGGTCCCAGGAGACACTTTGCTCTAGCCAAACCTTTTAGCTTTCGGGGGCAGTAGCCACAAACATGTGCTACAACGTGCTGACCTGAACCCTGCTGTGTAGGATACGCAGCACTTTGGGGCCTTAAGGTGCCAGGACTCAGAGGCACTTTGCTGGACCAAGTCTCGCAACTGGTGGTGGAGGAGCCACAAACCTGTGTTGCATAATACTTACCTAAATCTCGCTGCGTGGGCAGAGCGTGGGCCGTGCCTGGCAAAACCCAGTCCAAGGAGGGGCTCATCTTCACCTGTCATCCCTGGAAGAGGCTGGGCCACCCTTCCTGCTCCGGGAACATTTTTGGCTTTTGTTACTGATAATTTTTTTTTACTCTTTCTCTCCCTCTCAAAATCAATCCAAACCAGAGGAGCTAACCCAAGCTCCCCTCACGCCCCCACATTTTGGCCCTCGTACTGACTTTTTATTGTCACTGTACCGATCTCAAATTACTGACTGATATTTTATGATAGGCGGTATATGCACACAAAATGTAAGGCAGCAGTATTTTCAGAGGACAACCGACCTAAAAAACCTAGCTCCAAAACCACCTGGGCACTGCACATTAAAAGACATAGATATGTTGATAGAGGAGTTGGAATCACTGCCAAATACTGATAAGGCATCTGGATCATGTCCCATTAAATCCCCTACTAAAGTTGTGCCATATTCATGAAAAACCCTGAAAACACACTAGAACTTCCGGCAATTCAAAATCCTAGTGTACTGTTACTTGATTTTCGTCCTCTAGAAAGTCATCCAACTTGCTTTTGCGCCACGCCGGCATGTATGTCGCTTGAGCCAAAAATCATCCATACAAAGATTTGCTGTTTTAGCTCATGGCTCTCTGACACTACTCACAGACATGGATACCAACTTAAAGCGGGGGAGGGGTTAAAACACCTTAACCTAAATAGATACGGGCAAGATGGTAACCCCCACATTGTAGTGAAAAGTCCACAGTCTGACGTCATTGAGCTGAAAGCTATGGTAGCAGAGTTAACATGTACAGTCAACAAGCTCCTGGATGCCGTGAGAACAGGCATTCCTCCCAGGGGCACCACAGGGGAGAATCCTTGTTTCCCAAACAGGACACTCATTCTTCCTTCATAGCAGTGGTGAACAGGCAGACGTCTCGGGCCGAAGAGAATTATGGCTGCAAAAATAAAGACGAGAAACCGACGCTGTTGGGTCATAAATCTGGCCAAGAACAATGGGGCTGACGTGGGGCATTGCCTTGACCGGAGTCTTATAATCCCAAACATGGAGGCAAAGGGCAGGTAAATTACAGAGAAGACATTCCATAAGCAGAACTGAATCCATACCACCTTGGGATGAGGTTCTGGGGCAACTTGAGATGAAAATACCTTTTCATTTTTTTCTTGATAAATGTAGTCAAAACCAGCCCCTAACTTAGGGGTCCATTACGATGGCGGGCGGACAAAGTCCGCCCGCCACTGCAACGGAGAATGGGACTGTCCGCCATAGGAGCGGCGGTCCCGCCATTGGGATTAGGATGCCACCGCAACGGTGGCGGTGGCATTCCGCATATATTGAATTGCGGCGGGCGGTGCTGTAAGCAGCACCCGCCACGATGCAATATATGCAAGTTGTGCTTTTGCATGCACACCGTGACAGGCACCGCGCTGTGCCTGCCACCTTGTGCATGCAAATGCAAGGGCTTACCATAGGTACCCCCCATCCGACAAACATCTGGGGGGGCCCACAACGGGCCCCCAACAGCAAACACTGTATGCCTTTCCTTGGCGGCAACGCCGCCATGGAAAGGCTGCTCTCTGCCGCCATCCTAATATGGATGGCGGTGTCTAGCAGACACCGCCACCATATTAGGCCCCTTTACCGCCCGGTCCGCTGTCGGACCGGCGGAAAACCGGCTGACGGTCTTTCCGTCCACCGGGGTCCCCCCGCCATCGTAATATGGCAGGGGGTAATGGCATGCGGGCGGTGAGAAATGGCGGGCGGATCGCCACCGCCATACGGGCGGTGGCGATCCGCCCGTCATTATAATGACCCCCTTAGTGAGGATGGAGACTTTTTGAAAAACACATTCATTCATTGGATAAGATCTGTGCGCCAATGTCATTCAGTGATCTCCTCCGACATCCTGGAGACTAGGCATTAGTCCCAGTCTTCTTCTCTCACAAATCAATATGATTACAAAGAACTCAGGCTAAAAAGTGGAAAGCTAGTAAATGGGCCAATAGGGCTCGATATGCGTACAAGTTCTCCTACAAATTCTTCAATCCAATTTCAACATAATGGTCCAGTGGGACCTCCACTTCCCATTTTGTCCACTGACCTACCCAATACACACAATACCGCACCTATTGCACTGGACTCCAGACTAACATAAGTGGATTGATTGCAGGATGGCTGACCTCCTTTCTTCATTATCACAGTTTCCAAGTTGCGTAGCACCCTCATATTTCCAAAAACATCCCACTTTCACAAGGGGTCCCACAGGGCCCAGCTCGCTTTAATCTTTATATTGGACCCTTGGCAGGGATTATTGACAAACATAAAGTCACCATTGTTTCTTACGCAGATGACACACAACTAATTGTCACCTTATCTCAAAACTCGGAGGATGCAGCTAACCAGTTTTCCTCCTGTTTGAGCTAATTTGCCATCTGGATGACTAATAACTGCCTTAAATTGAACTGCAGTAAAACGGAGGTACTGATCGTGGGAAAGGCTCCCTATATCTGGTCCTCAGCATGGTGGCCCCAGACCTTGGGCCCTACCCCGACCCCGAAGGAGGAAACTAAAAATCTCCTAACTCTCCTTCGAGACACATATTAGGAAGGTTGCTGGAAAATGCTTTGGAACCCTCAAAGTTCTCAGGAAAATCTTAGACACACTCCCTTTATCAGCAAGAAAAACCCTAGTTCATGCCCTTGTGACATCTCAGCTGGACTATGGAAATATTCTTTATTTAGGGGCAGCAGAAAAAATTCTCAACAAGTTGCAACGCATCCAAAATCCGGCTGCACGTCTGGTTCTCAATTTGCCCAGAAGAGCCTCCTCTGTTAGAGCTCTCAACACTCTCCACTGGTTGCCAGTAGGAAAGAGAATACTCTATAAAGCCATGTGCTATTGTCATCGTAATTTGCAGTGAAAAGGTCTTCATCACATACTAACTCCTTATCACACTGCCCAGAATTTGAGATTGACTGGAGCTCATCTGGTTAAGATCCCTAAAGTTCAAAGAGCCACAATGGGTGCGCACTCTTTTGGCTACCTGGCAGCCAGAAATTGGATCTCCTTACCTCTCTCCCTACGAGCCGAGTCCTTGGAAAATACCTTCCGTAAAAAAATTAAAAACTTGGCTCTTCCATCCTTGAGTCCTCCTTCTATACTCTGTCCTGTTTAGTATCTAGGCTTCTCTTCATTAGCTCCCTTCAGGAGAATGGTTTCCAGTGCAGGGACACACCGTTGGGTGTAACCAGGCATTCTATAAGTGGAATCATTATTAATAAGTACTTTTGTGGATGCACAATTCAATTGAGCCCACTTACGAATAAGTGAAGGGCTACAAGCCAAACTCTAACAAGGTACGCAGAGAATGAATCCTTATCCAAGACATAGGGAAGTGAATATGTGCTTAAGCATATGGCCAAATGCTGTGTTCCACCATACAGGAAAGCTCCCTACTACAGCAGATGAGGAAAAACAAGAGACATGGTGCACAGATTCTGCCTGTATTACTAATAATGCTAACAATATTAACTAGCTTTTTGTTTTGTGCTTCATTCTGCACTACTGCCATTTTCAAGTGCTACATTCTGAACTGCTGCCCTTTTCAATCATTATAAACAGCTGATGTTACTGTTACCACATGTAATTGTACATAGTTTACCACACTTAGGGCCCGATTCCGATCTTGCTAGGAAAGCCCTCCATACGACTCGGATCTGGAGGGCTTTCCGAGCGAAACGTGCTCCGGGAGTCAGGACGAGCGAGTACAATGCTGCCGTAGGCTTAAGGACTCATTTCGCTTGGACTCCCATTGAACTCTATGGGAGCCCGTGTACAGACACGTGCACAGGCTCCCATAGCAAAAAAGGGGTGGGTGGGGAAAAACGTACACCCTGTGGCGGACACCCCATGGTGACCGCCACACGGTGCATGCTTGAATCAGGGGGACCCATGGGCCCCTCTCCATGACAGATTAGGAGGGCCCTGGGTGAAGGGGGGCCTGCTACGGCCCCCCGAAGTACGCTTCTGACAGCAGTTTTGTCTCGCTGAGACCGAGGTGAAGCAGCTGTCTGAATTGTGCATCGTACTCGCTCGGTCGGCATTCGGCTCCATTGCGCTGTACGATATGGCTGCGAATGAGTCGTACGGAGCGGTTCGGGTCTTGAAACGATTCGATCAGTGCTTACTCGATCTTCGCATCGTACTTTGTCGTTCGGACCTGTGTACGATTCAGTCGTAAACAAGGGCTACGAATCGGATCCGGCAAAGCCAAATCCGATTCAGAGGCCTTCCGAGCAAGATCGGAATTGGGCCCTTAGAAGGATGGAAGCCAGCTTTGCCAGGCTGGTTCCATCTTTGGGCTTCATCTTTCAACAACAAGTTTTGAACTCACTTAGTTATCATGATGATTATTAGAAAGTGGAATATTATGAAGGGTGAATAATAACACTTCTTGTCAGAGAGAATCCTCAAAGTCACTAAATTATCCTGACCTTAACATCCTGGTAGCTCTCACTCACAGCAGAACTTAGGGCAATTTGTAAAGTATGTATGCAGAACAAAAGCAGTAATAAAGTCGAAACACCAAACATTCAAAATTTCAATATGAATTAGAAAAATAGAGAAAACCTAAATATAATGAAGTAAAAATGAGAAAAATCCAATAAGAGAACCAGATATAGGAATTTTTAAATTTGTAAGTAGAAATACTGCCAAAAATCACACAGTGGCATTGATAGTCTATGGAAGTGGTAGACAGGGACTTAGGTATGATTTGAGGCAGATCACAATAGAGCCCTCGTCGGATAAAACAAATGGATTGGGGCTAGTAAAAAGTATGAAAGTTTCTAAGGGCCTGATTAGATTTCAGCACTTCAGAAAGTAACTTTTTTTCAGAAAAGCATCAACATTTCTTTTAAGTCCCAATGCAGAAAGGAACATTGTCACTTTTTTTGAGGAAAAGTATAAAAATGTATTTTAAGTTCCAACGAGAAAAGACTTTGTCATTTTTTGAGAAGAAAAATCTTCCCTGAGAGGGCCGCTGGTGATTTTGTAGACTCTGCCAAGGAACCGAAGTCCAGATACTCAAAGCAGGTTGGTCCAGCTGGAGCTCTGGAACTTTGGAGAGGAATAGTCAGTTTTTGGAGGAGCTGAAAGCCTTGAGTGGGACGAAGCTGAAATCCAACCATGACTCAGTGGAAGCGCCGGTCGGATACTTTTTCACATGGGTTTTGCAGGACCTCTGGAGGGAGAATTTTTAAAAGTTCCCATACTTTCTTCTGGTGCCCAAACTATCACAGGCGTGCACTTGTAAGGGCCCAAGGACTTTTGGGAAAGGACTTAGAAACTCTCCATGCCAGGAGCAAAGTCCGATCTAGGTCAAGTTGCCACTAGTGAGTAGGGCACTTCAGGGGAAAGGCCTTGTTGTGTCCCTCTACCAAAACACGAGGTCAGCCACTTGACCCCAGAATCCACATATTTGCCCTGTGTATAGAAGAGCAGGTCCCGTCCTTCAGGGATACTCTCAGATCACAAACAGCAGGTCCATTCCTCTTTTGATCTTCCACATGTGCATTAAGCATTCTTGAGATGGTGCCTTGAGGTGCTCCATTTTTGCATTGCATTAGCTAGCGAGATGGAGGACTCCCGGCCACTCCCTAGCTAATGAGGCAGAGGTTCCCTGGGGTAACCATACCCACTTTTTCAGCTGTTCCTGTTTACTCTGTGGCAAAAAATCTCACAGTGCCGCTCACACTAGAATTTCAAGATGGGGAAACTCTTCCCCAGTTGTGCAGAGCCTGTGTCCCCACCCAATAGTGTGGCCAGGGTAATAAGCAGTCCTTTCCTTTATCATCACTCAAACCAATTCTGGGGTAGATTTCCTCTCACTGGGTTTGGTACCAAACTATCTATAGTGGCAAGGACAAGTGTCACCTAACATTTGCCTGTGACAAGGCAGACCCCTTTGAATGTAATAAAGTTTCTTGGTACACCCTATCTCACCTTCCGGCTAGGGAAGAAAACACCTCTCCACACCTGTCTCTGCTCTGAGCAGTTTTCTTTCCTTTTTCACACCTCATTCAGACCAAGCCCAGGTTGGGCAGTAGCTGGAAAGCTAATACAAATTACCTTCCAGCAGCTTCAGGCTGGGTAAAGGCAACTTTCTAAAAGGTACATCTCCAATATTTGCAATAGAAATCGAGTTATATCTAAAAAATACATCTTTGAATGAAGTCTGGTGCACGCACATGTCAAAAACTATAGATTAAAGTATATAATCTATACTTTGACTTCCACTATGCACTAGTTACAGCTTGACCAGGGACAATGTTGTTTTGGGCCGAATCACTTAGGGCACATGCCATTTCTAAGGTCACACATATCCAGTCTTAAATATTATGCTTCAAATCCTGAGGGCAGCAAAACATTATGTTTAAATTATGGTTTTAATAACCCGCCAGATGGTAATTTTGACAGGTCTGTGTAGCAGTGTTCAAGCTGATGTTGTCGGGCTACTTAGTGTACAGCTGAAGCCATGTTTTCACTGCCAATGTAGTAGATAGCATAATAGGTGCTGCAATTCACAGGTGGCAGTTAACATACCATGCTAGGAGTATATTACTGCACCAAACTATGGCTCTATAGGAAATTTAATTTTGCCAATCAGGTTCAAACCAATTTTGACATGTTTAGAGTGGCAGAACAGGCACTTTACTCCTGTCCAGCGGTTTTAATGCCAGAAAAACAGATAGAGCAAAAACATTGGGAGATACCACTCAAAATGTGGTCTTTCCCTACATTGATTAAATGAAAGGTGAAGAAATTCATCAAAGGATAGGTAGTGACACAGAGCAGGCAGGCTTAACTCAAGAGGCAATGTGTAAAGTATTTGTGCAACACCCACACATAGTAACACAATGAAAACACCGCAAAGACTACACACGTGTTTAGAACAATAGGCAATAATTGTATAGGTAAATAGAGACTAAAACAACAAAAATACAATAAGTAGAACCGAAGCTATTACTTTTTAAAGAATAAACCAAAAATAGTGCTTAGAAGTCAATAGAGCCACAAGGTTACTTGAGGTCCCACTAGACTGGGGTAAATCCAAAGTTCAGGCCCACAGCGATGGAGGGCAGGGCGGCTACAGGATGACAGGTCCCACTGACACAGTACCTTGGATGGAGCAAGCATCGACGTCGAAGACTTGATGCGAGGAGTCGAGGAGGACCGCTTTGTCATCAAACACATGGATGGAGACGAAACGTGGGTTACGATCTGCACAGTAAATGCAGGCTTCGACGTAGATCCCCTTTACGATGCAGGCACTGTGTTATCATCGAGCCGTGCTGTTCTTCGAGGAGATGTTGTCGATCCTGCATCAGCATCAAAGGGTTGATGGTTCTGGCTATCAGAAATCACCTTTCAAGGGCCCAGGACTGGATTGGCACCGTTTGGCAGGGCAGGACTCACAAATGGCAGAGTTCCAGTGCTGCTGAAGAGCTGAAGGAAGTCTTTGATGGCCCTGAGACTTCAGAACAGGGGGCAAGCCAGCAATCCGTTGGAGTCACTCTGGCAGTGGCGGCTCCTCTGCTAAGGCGGAGGATCGTCACCCCACTGCTTAAAGGAAAAATAAAATGATATGAAAACATATATTTATTATCATTTTATTTTTCCCATTGGAGTCAGTGGCAGGGAGGAGCTGGCAAGAGCAGTGAGAGGAGCGGTTCACACTCGCATGACTGCCCTCTTGGGCCGGCCAAACAGTCCTGCACACTTTGCATCTTCCCCACCAGGCTGCATTACACAGCCTTGTGAGGAACATGCAAAGCCTCCCAGTCCCTGTCTGAGCACCGAACCATGGCGCTCAGACCAATCACAATGCTGCATTGCAGCGTTCTGCTTGGCTCTGGGAATCCTGGGAGCTCGGGTGCTTCCTGCTAGCAGCCAGGACTGGAGACTGGAAGAGGAAAGAGGGCGGACAAGAGGCGACGGCCGGCAGGCTCAGGTAAGTCTTTTTCTTTCTTTTGTTTTCCTCTCGAAGAAATGTACACTGCGCCCTGCCCTTATGGCTACCTAGGGCTTACCTTAGGGGTGACCTATTTGTAATAAAAGGGAAATTTAAGACTTGGCAAGTGGTTTTAAATGCCAAGTCGAAGTGGCAGTAAACTGCAAACATAGGCCTTGAGATGGCAGGCCCAAGACAAGGTTGAAAGGGAAAGGCTAATTGCATGGGTGGCAGAATCAGTGCTGCAAGCCCACTAGTTACATTTAGGTTACAGGCCCTGGGTATATGGTATACCACTTTACAAGGGCCTTACATTTACTGGTTGGCAGTGGTAATGTGCTCAGAGTCATAAAGCCAACAAAAAGATGGTCAGAAAAAGAGAAAAAGGAAGGCAACAATTTTGAGGTGACCCTTCAGAGAGAGCCATTTTCCAACAATAACACTCGATAAAATCAATGTCCAGACAGAGTTTTGGAATAAGAAATAACAATATTTAACAGATAAGTACATAGAGTATCTGTGTCTTGTCAGTGCACCTTTATGTTTGTTGTTGTGCTTCTTATCCTAGCCCCCTGATCTTGTATGTCTTGTTGGTATGATTGTAGGTTTGTTGCTATGTTTCATTTCTCAGCACATGACCATCTCCTAACCTCTATATCAAGTATCTAAGCCCTCAAGCCCCAGATAGGCACATGTTGAAGTAATAGTTATCTCAATTAAAGTTGTTCGAAGTCCCACAAGATCATACTTATCATGGGATCTTGCACAAGTTCAGCAAGTCTCGTCAGCCATCTTGGGTACCGCCAGTGTTTAAATGTGCACCCCGCTTCCTCATAGAATCAACCTGAAAATCAAAGAACAGACAATTAAGATTTGCAGCACAAAAAACGAGCAGTCACCAAAAGACTGAATGCATTCATAAAGCAAGCACATTACATTTTGAAACACTAAAGCAAGCACATTACATTTTGGGAAAGCAAACGCAAGTGAATAACATTTGGAGAATTAATAGCAATATTGACAAGCATTTTATAAATGGATGTTTGTACAGTTTGGGTGTGGGTGTAGCCCTTCACCTCCTGGTCTTGTGTGCTGCTGCCCCCTACTACCTCAGCTGAAGCCCTGCCCACTCATGCCATTTTCCCGCAGGTTCCCTCACCTGCATTTTCCACTCCCCACTCTCCCACCCTCCTGCCTTTCTAACAGCCCCTCCCACCTCCCAGGACAACTTATGGAGGGCTCTGTGCAGCCACAGTGTGTAGCCCTTGACCTCCTGGTGTTGCGCGCCGATCTCCTGCAGCCTCAGCCACTCAGCTCCTCTGAAAGCACTGCTGTTCTCAGCCCTTGAGACTACTAGTTCAATCCCACTGCATGGTAGGGTGGATTACATTTAATTTAACAGCGCTTCAGACATTTTTTGGCTTAATTTTGACGAAACTGTGGATTGGCTTACAGATTGGGTTATTTTAGCTTCTAGGTTTTCTGGGCTTCTCAATTTTTCTATCTGCCTCATGGTTATATTTGGTGTTCTGCAACTCTCAGGAGTTGCTTTGCCATTGGATCAGTTGCAGCCCCACCCTCGCCTGCTCCTGCCGTTTTCCCACTCCCACAGGTTCACGCTCCCTGCCCTCTTCCCTCCCTGCCAGCCCCTCCCACCTCCCAGGAATACTTATGGAGGCTGCTGCATGGCCGTGCATCCGGAGAGCCAAAGGCATGACAAAGGCAAGCCCATGTGTGCCTGTCCTGTCCTGGACCACGACAAGCGCCAGGAGCCCTGACTTTTCCACTCCACTGAGTTACACTGCTACAGACCTCCATGGCCTGGACACCAGGCGCACCAACAATCTCTGTGGCTGCACATCTCCACGGACCACCAAAGGACCGTCCTCCTGCCACATGGCCCCCCTTGCCGCCATCGTTAGACAGCATGGGCTCAACATAGTATCCTACGCCGACGACACCCAGCTCATCCTCTCCCTCACAAAGAACCTTGAAGACACCAGACTCAGCTTCCAGGAAGGAATGAAAGATGTTGCAGCCTGGATGAGCAACAGCTGCCTAAAGCTAAACTCAGAGAAGACAGAAGTCCTCGTCCTTGGACCCTCCTCCACCGCCTGGGACAACACCTGGTGGCCCTCCGCCCTCAGAAACCCACCCACTCCGACAGACCACGCCCGAAACATCGGCATCATTCTAGACTCCTCCCTCACCATGACCCGCCAGATCAACGCCGTCGCCTCCACCTGCTTCAACTCCCTCCACATCCTCCGCAAGGCCTTCAAGTGGATCCCCCCGAATGCAGAAAGACTGTCACCCACGCACTCATAACCAGCAGACTGGACTACGGTAACGTCCTCTAAGTCGGAATCAACAAATCCCTGCTACACAAGCTCCAAACCATCCAGAACACCGCAGCCAGACTCGTCCTCGGAACACCATGACATAAGCACATGTCCCAGCACCTACGAGACCTCCACTGGCTCCCCATCGAGAAGAGAGTAACCTTCAAGCTACTCACCCACGCCTACAAATCCCTCCACAACATCGGACCCAAATACCTCAACGAAAGAGTCTCCTTCCATGTACCCAAAAGGAACCTCCGCTCCACCGACCTCGCCCTGGCAGAGACCCCACGCATCCGCAGAACCAGAGCAGGTGGAAGAGCCTTCTCCTACGTCACGATACAAAAGGGGATGATGAACGGAACGCTTGAGCCAATCAAACACTCACCCCCAGTCAACTGATCTGGGTTTAATCCATCATCATTCTTTAGCTCACTCCACCACCCCAGTTCAGACATGGCCATATGCAAATCAGTCTGACCCTGTGCCTCATGGGAACAGTCCAGCCCGAACTGCCAAGCCATGTCTTCCCTGGACTGGAAACAAGCATCCTAGGACCGGTTTCTGGCATTCCAGCCGTCATCAGCCAGGCTTGCTTGAATCCAGTGGCAAAGTGAGCAAGGGACCCACCTCTGGGCATACCCCCGCCAACTTAGGGCGAACAAGTGTTTGATTGGCTCAAACGTTCCGTCCATCGTCCCCTTTTGTATCGCTTTGGTCGCCCTAAGTTGGCGGGGGTATGCCCAGATGGGAAGACATGGCTTGGCAGTTCGGGCTGGACTGTTCCCATGAGGCACAGGGTCAGACTGATTTGCATATGGCTATGTCTGAACTGGGGTGGTGGAGTGAGCTAAAGAATGATGATGGATGAAACCCAGATCAGTTGACTGGGGGTGAGTGTTTGATTGGCTCAAACGTTCCGTCCATCGTCCCCTTTTGTATCGCTTTGGTCACCCTAAGTTGGCGGGGGTATGCCCAGACGTGGGTCCCTTGCTCACTTTGCCACTGGATTCAAGCAAGCCTGGCTGATGACAGCTGAAATGCCAGAAACCGGTCCTAGGATGCTTGTTTCCGGTCCAGGGAAGACATGGCTTGGCAGTTCGGGCTGGACTGTTCCCATGAGGCACAGGGTCAGACTGATTTGCATATGGCCATGTCTGAACTGGGGTGGTGGAGTGAGCTAAAGAATGATGATGGATTAAACCCAGATCAGTTGACTGGGGGTGAGTGTTTGATTGGCGCAAACGTTCCGTCCATCGTCCCCTTTTGTATCGCTTCTCCTACGTCACAGCAAAGGCCTGGAACAAGCTCCCAGTCAACATCAGACGCTCCCCCACTCTGCACACCTTCAGGAAGAGTCTCAAGACCTGGATCTTCGGCTGATCCGGAGCTGCACCTCTCCCAGAGCCTTGGGACCCTCACGGGTGAGTAGCGCGCTTTAAAAACCCCTCATTGATTGATTGATTGACACTGCAGCCTCACCTTCAGCACCAAAGGAACCAATGTCACCAGAAAAACAGCAAACACGGCCGCAGGTGCACTCGCAACATCGACCGAGACCCTCATGATGAAACTCCAGTGCTTCCTACTCAATGCATGCTCTCTCTGTAAACATACCACGGAGATCAGGAACACAATCTCCTCCCTCACCGCAGATATCATCTTCCACACAGAAACCTGGCTTCACTCCACCTCCACACCAGACATCACTATCGCCATTCCCAAAGGTTACAAGACAACACACCGGGACAAACCAACAAGCATGGAGGCAGAATCGCCATCATCTACAGGAACACCATCCACTGCACAACATCCCCAGATGACCCAACACCGGTAATGGAACTCCTCAACTTCCAACTCCACACAGACAGGAGAAGCACCATCCAAGGCACCATGGTCTACAGACCACCAGGAGCACTTCCCAGCTTCTGCAACACCATCCCAGAAGTCATCGCCCTACTCACAATCGACTCCGAGCATTACGTTTTCCTAGGGGACCTCAACTTCCACCTCGATGACTCCAGTGACACCAACGCCACCATCCTCCTGGAAAGCATGAGCAACATCGGACTCAAGCAGCTCATTAATGACCCCACCCACATCGCAGGACACATGCTCTACTCCTTCTTCACCTCCCAGAACCTAGTCAGGTACACCCACACCACACCACTCACCTGGTCGACCATCACAGCATACATTTCGCAATCTCAGGACCCAAAAACCCCAGCACCAGGTCCCTCAGATTCATGCAAAGAGACTGGAAAAAGGTATCACAAGTCTAGTGGAATGACACACTCTGCATCCACTTGCCACACTCTACACACAACCCTGAACAAGCAGCAAAGAACTTCATCCAAAATGCACTGAGAAGAGCAAGCTAGTTCACTGAGTAGATGCACTCCACCAAAAGCAACTGCCAACAACTTGAAAGGAGGTGGAGCATCAGCAAAAAAACTGAAAACCACACCGCCTACAGGACTGCTCTCAACCACTACCACTGCCTCCTGAAAAAAACCAAGAAGAATGCCCTAGCAGGCCGCATCAAAGCCAGCGCAAACCACAGCAAAGAACTTATCATGAAGGAGTTCACCAATCCTGCAACCATCAAGAATGACATCACTCCCTCCTAGGAATTGTGCGACAACCTCGCTGACATCTTTCACGACAAGATCTCAGCCATCTACGAAAACTTTGAATGCCAACACTCTGCTGCAGACAGCATCAACCAGCTCACACCCACAAACACAAACCCCAAAGAACTTCTCACCCACTGGGAACTCCTCAGCACGCAAAACACTATCTCCATCATGAACTCTGTGCACTCGGAAGCAAGGCCATCAAAGATGAGCTCAGGAAGGTCCTGAACACCTCCATCAGTGCTGCCTCCTTCCCTGAGTACTGAAAACATGCTGAAGAGAGGCCCCTCCTGAAAAAACCCTCTGCCGACCCAACCAGGTTGAAGAATGACCGGCCCATTTCACTGCTCCGCTACCCAGCAAAAATCCTCAAGCAAGCTATCAACCAGCAACTCACTCAACACATAGAATACCACAACCTCCTGGACCCCTCCCAATAGGTATTTTGAGCTAACTACAGCACAGAGACAGCCCTGTTTGCAGCCACCGGCAACATCAGAGCCCTCCTGGACCACGGGAAAACAGAAGCCCTCATCCTCCTAGACCTGTCTCCCTCATTTGACACTGTCTCCCACCACGTCCTGATCTACAGACTCCACCACATTGGGATTGAAGGAAACGCCCTAATTGGATCGCCTCACCAGCAGAACCCAAAGTATTGATCTCCCATCGTTCACCTCAGAGCACAAGAAGATCATCTGCGGAGTAACACAAGGATCGTCTCCCAGCCCAACCCTCTTCAATACCTACATGACCCCCTGGCCGGCGCTGTCAGATCACAATGGCTAACCATCATCTCCTACACAGACGACACACAGCTGTTCCTCTCACTGTCCAAAGATCCTTCCATCTTTAAACCTAACTTCCACAGTCACAGAAGTCCTCATCTTTGGGAACAACACCCTGCCATGGAACAACTCATGGTGGCCCACGGAGCTCGGCACACCACCGGTCCCAACAGGCCACACATGCAACCTCAGCATCATCCTAGACAGCAAGCTATCCATGAAGAAACAAGTTAACACAGTCTTCCACACCCATCGCATGTTCCACAAGATCTTCAGGTGGCTCCCAGTAAACACCAGAAGAAGTGTCATGCAGGACCTCATCACCGGCAGACTGTAATACGGAAACACGCTCTATGTAGGAATCACTGAAGCCTCATGAAGAGATTCCAGACAATACAGAACTCAGAAGCAAGACTCATACTCGACCTCCACAGAAGGACCCACATCACACCCCATCTCAAGAAGCTGCACTGGCTCCTGATTCAGAAGAGATGCCAGTTCAAGATCCTGACCCATGTCTACAAGGCACAATGAAGGACCAGCAAACATCAGCAAACAACTGGCCTTCCACCAACCAACCAGACCCTTCTGATCGGCTTCCCTCTCCTTTGCAGACATCCCATGGATTTGTCAAGCCAACTGCGGAGGACGCTCCTTCTTGCACCTGGAAGCCAAGACTTGGAACAACCTCCCCCTGCATGTCAGCACCACACCGTTGCTCCAGCAATTCAGAAGAGAACTAAAAATCTCCATGCAGCAGCAAACAGCTTCAGCGCCTCAAGACCCTCACAGGTGATTTGCCACGCTCTGTAAATGTTTGATTGATTGATTGA
Organism: Calotriton arnoldi; assembly: GCA_963921515.1. Lineage (NCBI taxonomy): Eukaryota > Metazoa > Chordata > Amphibia > Caudata > Salamandridae > Calotriton > Calotriton arnoldi. Next base: position 276,573 of record CAWUFW010011977.1, read on the forward strand.
TTGATTGATTGATTGATTGGAAATGACATTTTAAAGGATGATGCAGCTAGCAAATCAGCAAAAGAAGAGAAATATAATCCGTGAAGTAACAGAATATCTACTAAGAGTTTATCACACAGTTATAAGTAAGTGAAAGAAAACTTAATTTACAAACGTTTATTTCTTGAAGATAATCTGAACTTGTGATATTAACATTGACTTGCGTCTGTATTTAGACAGCGCTACACCTAAGTGGTAAAGAAAATAAGTAATTGTATGGGGAACAGTGAGAATCCCATTCACAGGTTAAGAAAATTCCCTAACCGTAAGTGTGCCCTCAATAGAAAAGAAGCGATTTTCAGTTAAGGTAATAGGAGAAATAATCAAGGCTGTGTACTGAAGAATACAATTTCAAAAGAATATGAGAGCGACATTCAGTCATATTTATTTAATTTGTGTCTCCCAAGGTACAACAGCATCTATTATCCCTGATTCACTACACTGCATAGAAACCTGCAAAGAAAGGAGCATGTTGTATACTGACAGTTTCAAGATGTGTAACATTTTGCCAAGGTCTAAAGTCAGGCTTAGTTAACTTGGGAATCAAAATGGAAGCACCTTACAACGCTATAAGAAAGCAAGCTGTCATCATTATAATTGTGAATATTAAAAAATGTAAATGCATGTGTTGTTTATTCACTCCACTCCACTACTTTATGGGCCTAATTATGAGTCTCGCGGTCTTCTGACTGCCACATTTTGAACCTGGTGGTCGTACTGCCTGGGACCACAGCTGCCGACAGGGCACCACAGTTCCCTGTCAGTGACGCAGCAGTCTTGATGCAGTAGTATGCTTGGCAAGACCGCCGCGGTCCAGTCAAGCATGTTATGACTTTCCTCACCACCAATGATTTCATGGAGGGCTTTCCTCCATGAAAACAGTGGGAGTGAGGAAAGAAACGGGGCCCTATAGGGTGGTTCCACCACGGAATGGACTTCACAGTCCATGCCGTGCTTGAACTTCCTTTGGCGTTCACGTTGTGGTGCCTATTTTATAGGCACTGCTGTGTGAACACCAAAGAATAGCCCACCAGTAACTAAAAAGTCTTAATACGACGGACGGTTCTCACGAGGGTTTGGCGGTGCGGCAGCAGGGTGGGCCGTCGCAACACCATCAAACTCGTAATTAGCCCCTATGTCTTCCAAATGTGCACAGCAACATTATACCTGTGAAGTTCCCTGTCTCAGTCTGGTAACTCTTCAAGGACATTATCAAGGGGCAAAGCATAAAAAGATGAAAGCGAGTAGACTGGTGAAGATGTTAAAGCAACCCAGGAAATGGAAAAACCTCCAGAGTCAAAGGAAAAAATTACTGAAAGAGCCTTGAAACTCTATATTTTCAGCCCCACCAGAGAGCCCCTGATCGGTATGTTTATTTCTTTCTTTATTTGTACAGCAGTGTGATATCAAATTAGTAATAGGAGAGTGAAATGGGAAATACATTTGAAATTGCAATACTTTCCTCTATTTTGTTTCAGAATGGTTACATTTTTCAGTTTTTTTAAATTGAATGTGCTTGATATTTGTATTGCGACCAGAGTGAAGCCGGCCCATTCGAAAATATATTTCAGGCTGTACACAGTTGGGGCTACTGGAATTACTCGACATCGGATAATCATATCATGGGGTAACCTAACTAAATTATATGGCAAGTAAAGGCAATATTTTGCAATTTAATTCAGCACATTTTTTGGCAGTATAATTTAGCTATTTGGTTATGTGAATGCACATTATAATAGTCTGTGCAGATGTTTTACTTCATTGAACAATTGAATACAGAAATCAGCACCAAATTGTTTAACAACTGAAAAGTATCTGCCACTGTGCTGCGTGGAGCGTGGCACTTTTGAGAGTTAAGTTTGATCGATTTTAGCTAGAAAGAAAATCAGTTTTTGTTAAAAACTGGAAATTATGCACAAAAATGTACATTATGCAAGTGCAAGAAATCCATAAGTATGTGGAAAACAAGCAGCTACAGAGGTGCATATTAACAGTGGTCTTGATTATAGCACATTTTACTCAGGACAATGTTGTATTGTTTGTAAATGTGTCTCTTCCTAGTCTAAATACAGGAAAATCACCTGAAGGGTGAGAAAGGACAGATCGAGTGGGAACATGGCGGCCAGCTAAGAGAGATGGTTGGGAGGTCCACCCGGGGGTTCCAGTTGAGTCCAGGAGAGTGTGGTGATGAATGCGGTGGCCAGTCATTGAGGTTTACTTGCCTGCTGTCCTGGGGGTATAGAGCAAGCTGGATTGAGTGCGGCTCTGGCGCCTTCTGGTTTTTGAGGCGGACTCACCGATGTGCGGCCGCCTGGGTCTTTACTGGTTCAAAGCGGCGAGCGCTCTCTGCAGCATCAGAGCAGCTCAGCGCGCCCTTCCCCAACATGGAATCAGTGCAGAGGGGGGGGAGGGCGCTGGAGGCAGAGCCAGTACCAGCAGTGATAGTCTTGGCAAAGGAGGTGGTTGCTCTGCACCTAATGTGGTGTTTGAGAAAAGAGCAGCAAAACAACGGCGGTACAGGGAAAAAGGAATCTGCTTTGTTGCCTCCCAGCTGAGTATACCGCGCTGGGGGAAGAGAGAATGCCGAAGGAATATAGCAACCCCTGAACTTATGGAACTGGTAAACCCCTGCTCAGAGGGTAAGGTGGTTAAAAGGGGGGGTGGCCTTACCAGCAGCACAAAGAGAGCCGGAAGCGACAGAGTGGGCGGCTAGGGAGCAGAATTCGGGGAAAAGATATAAGCTTAGATCCTGCTCCTTCCTTTCAACAGAACTAGAGACTGGCCCTAATAGAGGTAAGGCAAGCAGCTATTAGAGTCCTCCCAGCCAAAGCCCTCAATAGAACCTCTCAAAAGAAGGGTACTGCTTTAAAGGAGCAAAGAAATGAGCCTGCCTCAAAAGGCCCTAGAGTAACTCCCTCATTGAGATCTTACTTCAAAGTAAACACAATGTCTAATATGGAAGCCTCAGGAGCAGTACAGAAAGCAATGTGTCAGGAGAAGGTCATACTTAGGGAAGTGGAAAATCCCATAATTCGCCCAGATATACCTACTACAAATAGATTTACACCATTGTAAGGACCGGCCTCAACGTTAAGTAATGAGGTGGGGAGTAGCGTAAGAAGCAGGGCAACAGGGTATGAGGAATGTAAACACTGTCACCCGCTAGATCAATCTTCAGAAGAAAACAGGTAGTAAAATGGCTGGTGTTTAGATGGTCCAAGGCATGTTAAGTCAAATCTTGAAGGAGATTAAAGAGCGTTTTTTAACATCAGAAGCTAATCAGAGAGCGATACAAGACACGTGTCGGAATCTAGAGGAGAAGATGTCAATCCTTACACAACGCACAGAAGCTCTAGAAGATAAAGTTCAGGAACTGGGTTTAACTGTGAGTGATAACACCCAGGAGGTAGGAAGGTTAAAACAAAGAGAGAAGGACCAAGCTGAGAAACTAGAGAGGCTGAAGAACAATGCCAGAAAAAACAGCATTAGGATTCTAGAGGTTAAGGAAGGGGCGGAGGGGGGTAATGTCCAGTCATTTGTTGTAGATCTACTGACTAAAGCTTTCCCTCAGGTGGTCTCTGATGTGACCTTGGAAACCGAAATTTTGAGACAGTCCACCGAGATCCCTTTAAACTGAATCCTGGGTAGAAGAAGCCCAGGAAAATCTTAATTAACTCTCAGTCTTATACAACCAAAGAAAGAATTCTGGGGGCAGCATTAAAGAAGAAAACACTGCATGTCCAGGATCTTACCGTTAAAATCAGGTCAGACATTTCACGTACCACCAAGGATAGACGGTGGGAATTGGGCAAGCGAATGGAGCCCCCTTAGGGAAATGGGGGCACAAGTGCAGTTAAGGTTCCCAGCGATTAGGAAAGTTATGTTGGCTAATTAGATGCATAACTTCCTCACCCCTGAAGACGTGGATACTTTTATAGCCCAGCATGCAGTAAGGGACAAGTAGGCACATTACTTAGTTGAGAAATTACGAGCAGTTTAACAAAGACAGAGGAGAGTATTATGCACTTTGGAGAGCAGGAACAAAGTCATTAGCAAACATACTCTAATTAGAATATTAGAACTCCAATAACTACTGTGCTGTAAATCATCACAGTGATGGAGGTATCAGTGTAGAAGAAACCATGGGGAAAAAGTACAAAAATCGTGACACTTTCTAGTAAGAAGCACTGTGATGCAACCTGTAAGAAATTTAAAAAAATTATGCAACAATGGGGCATATTATCAAGGGCTTTATCGCCGCTTTAGCGGCACTTTTTGCCGCTAAAGCGGCGATATTTTTAACGCCCTATTAGCAAGCTGTCGCTAACAGGCGTTAGCGACAGCTTTCCGGCGATAGCGGCCGGGTTTTACATCGCCTTGCATGTCAGCGATAATTATCGCTAATGACATGCAAGGTAGGCGTTTCCAACTAAAAGCGACAGAAAACAGTCGCTTACATACCTATCGCCTATTAGCAATTCCCGCGAAGCAATAAAAGAACGCGCGCTAACCCTGATTAGCACTTGTTTTTTAGAACTGATAAAAACATGACTTAGCAATGAAAGTCAATGGGAGGTGGATTGTAAGGTTAAGTCCCCAGAATTAGCGATAGGATTTTATCGCTGGATTTCTCGCGTTAAAGCTGGGTTTCGCCGCTATCGCTGGATATTTTACCGCAATGGAGATAAACCTTGCTAATAGCATGTTATTTCCACGGTAATATCCAGCGATAACCGGCGATAAAAAAAGGCGCGCTAAGCAAGATTTGCGATATTTATCGCATGTTCTTGCTAATATGCCCCAATGTTCTTAGAGAACATGTTATAAAGCAGTATTCTTTTGAACAGCAAACTACAAATAGTTTTGGATAAGATGAATGTTGAGCACCAGAAGAACTGCATTTTGTTTTTCAACAAATATTGAAAAGCAACCTTCAATATATATCCAGAGCTCTCATATCTGAAACTTGTTTTGAATGAAGTAAGACACCGTAAAGTGGTCAGTTTAGCAGGTGAAGATTTAATAACAAAAAATGATTATCAGGATAAGATAAAAATATTTGTAAAATCAAATTTACAACCCATAAAGAAGAGCAGTTCAAAATAAGGAGTTTTAGTAGTCTTATTCCCTGAAGATGATGTCATCCTAATGAATGCTCCTCGATCTTTCTCTCATAGATAAACGTGGGTTGAAGAGTAATGCGTTCAATAGTGTGGATTAAATCTTCTACACTATTTCTCACCTAAAAATATTGTCCTGGGAAACTTAACTTGTGTAACATCTGCTAAAAAGGGTGGATGTTTGCATTCACATACCAGCGAGATCACGAAGCCCAGGGCGACTTGTAAATTCTGGCTCTATCTAAATAATAATGAACTCAGTACTACCACAGGAGATTTGAGCACTGCTGTATATGGCAAGATTTATCCAACTCCTCTTTCCAGTAATCAGGAAGAGTAAGAAGATAAGGATGATGATAACATGCCTTCAGAATTCATTTCTAGAAAGGAATTGGATAAAGCTCGTATTTCTAGCAAATGTATCTTCTTGACGTTGTTTACAATTACATTGTTGAAGTTGCAAAGACTCCAGTGGGTTACCCATGTTCAAAAAAGGATGTGTGGAATGGTTCGTTGTCAACTTGCACCGTGTGTTTCTTGCTTTTTTTTAATAGTATCACATATTGTATTTGCCTTACTTTAGTTTTAATAGTAAACACATGCGTATTTTTTTCAAAATTACAATTAATCTCTCCAAGTGTAAAAGCAGCATTCTTTATTTTGAGTAAGTAGTATTTAGATCTTTAGAGCTAGCATATTCTTAGCGTCCATAGTTTTTTACATTTGTTTTATACTAAAAACACTGTTGGGGACATTCATTATGTATTGAGTGGTAACTCCATTGCACTGTGTTGTGCTGCACCTTTTGATACCTTGCTTTGAGACTAACCCCTTCCCTACATTATATTTAATGTTGCTGTTACCATGCCTCTGTCAGAACCATTGTTTGTTATAGTATACATGCCCAGGTTCTGAGGGATACTGGGTTACCCCGTAGTTTTTGTAGGCTGTTACCATGCCGACAGGGTGATGGGAAAATCCTCTCAGAGTAGTAATGAATCTTTTCTGTTATACATCTGGATTGCCTTCTGCGAGGAGTGATGGGTAGCAAAGGTGCTTCTTGTGTAATGGCAAGAGAGGGTGTGTCTGTGTGTGACTGTGTGCGTGCGTGCGTGCTTGAGATTAGGGGAGCAATTGCAGACCCAGAAGAAGGAGGCCTGCTGCCCTAATCCATTTGTTTCTCAATGCTAAAATGCATTAAACAACATGATTAAATGTGACACAGAATAAGGAAGTTACGTGATCTGTTTCGTAGTTGTGCATATGATCCTATTCTTAATTTATGAAAGGAAGGCTGTGGTCATTACCATGCCATGAAGTCGTGACTGCAGTATTTCACAATTCTGAGGAAGATCTCAAGTGTCAATTGTAAACAATGTATCGTTGTTATCTTACAAATATAGTAAAGTAACTTCAAGAGCATCTCTTTTTTCCTCCAATCCTCAGAAGGTGAAATTGCTTGAACTATCCTTTAAATGCATGAAATAATAGTGTTGTGTTGAAATAAGAGAACTAATGGATTAGCTTATTCTTTTTATTCTTTCAGGTATGAGGTTGTGAACTGGAACCTCCATGTTTAGATTTCGCCTGCACAGCGCTTGCGCTGTGCTCATGAAATCTATTGTATTTAATATTAATCTTAAAAGGGGCTTACATCCTGCCATTGTTTGCTTGTCATTCATTCCTGTTCTTGCCTCTTACTTTTCCCCCTTTTCCATTAGCTGTAGCAAACCACCACTCAAATTACTTTCATATTTCACTATACTAATTCACCACTAATCCTTTATGGGTTCTCTTGAAGCATACTACTCGCAAACAAATCGCTTCAACACCCTATCTGAGGAACCAAGTGCTATATAAATGCAAACCTTTTTTCCCTCTTCTATCCTTCCACTATCGTTCTCAATCCAAATAACTGAGTAACATATCCACCACTCAAATTACTTTCATATTTCACTGGACTAATTCACCACTAATCCTTTATGGGTTCTGAAGTAGCATGCTACTCGCCGAAAAAGCGCTTCAACACCCCATCAAGGGTAGCAAGCGCTATATAAATGCAAACCTTTTTCTCTCTTCTATCCCCCCACTATCGTTCTCAATCCATATAACTGAGTAACATATCCACCACTCAAATTTCTTTCATATTTCACTATACTAAATCACCACTAATCCTTTATGGGTTCTGAAGTAGCGTGCTACTCACCGAAAAAAGCGCTTCAACACCCCATCAAGGGTAGCAAGAGCTATATAAATGCAAACCTTTTTCCCTCTTCTATCCCTCCACTATCCTTCTCAATCCAAATAACAGACTAACATATCCACAACTCAAATCACTTTCACTATACTAATTCACCACTAATCCTATATGGGTTCCAGAGTAGCGTGCTACTAACCGAAAAAGCGCTTCCACGCCTCATCAGGGGTAGTGAGCGCTATTTAAATGCAATTACAATAGAATACAATACAATATATAATACTGCACACAATAATGAGTTCAGGCACACGTTGAATATATAGATTAAATGCTGTACCATATGAGTAAAGTTTATGCAGAGGGTGGAGTCTAAATTACGCTGCTCCACCTGGGCCATTTTGTTTTCGACAAAACATTAATATAACTTCTTAGTGCTAGGAACTACATTTCTCTTAAATTTCACCCTATGGAGAATTTTATCTTATGGGGTTTATATCAGACGACTCAGGGAGTTTTATGAGCACTTGGATCATGATTTGTTCCCTATTTCTTTGCAGGAGCAAAGTTGCTGCAAATGTGGGTCTGAGTTTGGGTAATAGATGTAGATGTTGTGACGATGGAACCATATCAGGCGAGAATAAAAGGTGTCTCTCTAGAAATGTATAGGACCAAGTTCTTGGTGTCACCAATCCCAACCAGGAACTGTTCATTTTTATGTTTAGGATTGATTGTGACTTGACCCAGCAATCCATCCAGAACCATACGAGCCAGTAAGTTGGTTGCGTACCACCACCTCTAGCAGGCGTAACCAGGATGTACACTGGGGTTATAAAGTTTGACTTCCCCCTGTTGCCTTTGTGGTAGATATGGGATGACAGAGAGATCCAACAAAGCCCAGGATGGATTGTAAATGGTGCAGGTTCAGCCTGACATCAATGACAGTAATGCATCAGCTCCATGACTATGATGCTCTTCTTTTTCCTCCTTGCAGTGTGGGGTTCACAGACTTAAGGCAAGGCACTTTTCAAATTCTTATGATATTTAATCACTAAGGTGTACTAATGTGCCTAAATATCACCTACCAGTCAGTTCGCAGCACTGGAATTGCAGAGTTGAGCCAATATTTTCTTAAAAAAGAATGTTGAAGCAAAGAGTAGCTTAGAAGTGAGGATGTAAAGCAAGGCAAGCAGATATTGTGGTTACAACCCAGTCACAAATTGCATTATAGATTAATTCAATAGCTTTGTTTAAGAGACCAACCCCCGTTCCTTTAAAACCTACCATCGTAATTTTATTACAGGGGGCCAGGTCCTCCAAAATAAATACTCTTGGTTACAGAACTGGTCACAATGTAAATATATTGTAATTAGAACTTCTGTCACTGTCAATGAATTTCCAGTGTAAGAAAAAGTCACGACAAACCAGGGCGCCTTCAGTTTTCAGTTCGTTTTTATTAACATACCTAATTATAAGATTTCAAATTTAAGCATGTCTCAATATGAGAACTACTTGTCAAGAGTTAATGCAATTTGTTAGAATCCTAGAACTTGCTGTACATCTCTGAAACCATTTTTAAGAATTCATTCTTCTTTGAAATTCCTACAGCTTCCAACATATTTTTTACAGTGAAACTACTTTCAATTGTGTAAGAGATATAAGTCATTTTTGACACCTTTGTCATTAATACCTATACCAGATGAAAAAGAAAGTCAGTGAACAGTGACAGACATTTAAGATAGATTCTGATTTAGCGGCAACATGTCAGTAATAAAATGGATGGGTCTGAAATCAAACTTCAGAAAGTCTTTATCACTGATTTTTTTTTCACAGGAGCATTTACATTTGGAAATGCATCAGATGAAAATCAGTTGCGAGGTGCTGCTGTGTACCTGTGGTTAATACAGTGGAGAAGTGCTATATAACATGTATTTACTAACAACATTGCAATGTTTAAAAACTGTGGTTGCTGCAGAAAATGACTAAGGCATGATCCTATGAGTTGTTTGTTTAATGCACATTGCACTATAGCATTGCACGTGGCCCTTTTAGCTGAGCTGAGCTCAGGCAATACTCTCACTGCCTGCCTGGAGTCATCTTTGATGGTTATCTGCCATACGTCATCAGACAGCCTGCTCCAATGTTTTCAGCAGGGTGTGAAGACTTCACATAGACGCACCCATGTATTCCAACATCACCACCCACGATAATGCAAACTGGGCTTATTCTGGGCGGTCTGCTATTGCTATTTGTTCAATTTGGTATTAGTTTACATTGCAATTGGAGAATGAAAGTAAAACCCTTTTGCATGAGGCATAGTTGGTTGCCTATGAGCGAAACAGTTAGATAACTTATCACAGAGCTATTCGCTGATTATAGCAGGGGTAAATAACCAATCCTCTCTTGCTCCCCTTTCCATTTAATAAAAAAGGGGCACTACTGCCCTTTACATTACGAATGCCATTTTTTTGCAGCAAAGCCCGATTTTAATAGTGGTGCAAATAAGACTTGTCTTCACAGATCCCTCATGAGTAATGCATTATACAATGTTTAATTATACAATTCATCAGACTGGCAGGTAAATGTGACGGTGTGGTTTTGTCCTTCCTCGAATCGTTCCTCGCCTTGTTCATTAACTTCCAAAATGATCAGTTTGTGATCCGCCACCTCAACTTCTTTTGAAGTTTTTTGTATTATTTATTACTCTGTACTGTTATATATATCACAGAAGAAAACTAACATATTCGTCATTCATTTCCAGCATTATATGCACTTACTTGTACAGTTTTTCTTCAACTGTGTTTGGTGTAGAATTGCTCTTTTTTTCACTAATATAGTACATAAAACGTATACTGGCTCCAAAATATTTTCAAAGCATATCTGAGTAAAAAACACGTGAGTAGATATGTTCTCTAGCTTAGTTCTTTGACATATTAATCAGCATTATTGGGACCCACTACAAGTGGGTTGGAAATCGATCCAATATCTGCTCACTCCTGAAAAGAATGAGATAGTGGGCACCATACAGTGAGTGTGGTGGGAGTTACCCTTGAATTTATGATAATGGAATGTAACATGGTGGAATGGGTGTGTCAGTACCAGTTCCTGCTGTTTTTTCTTAATTTTTTACAGGATTTTCACTCACACATTTCACATGCTTTCAGCAGTCAAAATGTCCTGTTGAAAAACTCTTCACCACATTGTACCCCCTCGGGAATTGAGGGGCCACTACTAATCAGGAACTACATGTTTCAGTACATTATTGCGATGGAACTCGCAGCTCTATAATGTCATTAATACTCTGTGATTGCCTGTTTTATCTGTAACTGCTGTTTTCTAAAGTTCAACTTCATGTCTCCTATTCTAACCGCTTCTTATCTCCTTTTTCTAGGATGATAATTATATGCAGACGATGCTGTTCTACTGTCCAGCACACCTAACGGCCTTCAAATTCTGTTAGATACCTTCAGCGACTTTATGGGGATGCTAAACCTTGACACCATCTTAAACAAAACTCACATGAGGCCCCAGAAACTTAACATCTCGATTTTTTAACCTTCGGGCAAAGCTATTGGTAGAACCCACGAGTACCCGTACCTTTTCGTCACTTTTGACTTTTAAGATACATGGACTCCCTGTCTCTCGAGAAAAATGTTTTGCAAACTCTGTAGGGTTTTTTAAAAATTAGGCCTAAGTACAGTGAAGAAACCTATTGAACTTCTTTTAGAGATGTATAAAAGGAAATGGTTTCTGGTTTTGACATATGGTTCTGGTGTGTAGTACTATAAAAACGTTTTTTTTAAAACAAGAGCAACCCATATGTCCATGTGAACTAGGTATATAATTATTAACTTTCGGCAAGTGTTCACAGGGAACTCATTTGTAGTTACAGTTACATATTAGCACAAATAATTCCTGTGTTGATTAAATCCAAAAGAAAAATATACAGAGCACGTCTGTCCAAAGTTGGGTTACACACTGGTAAGAAGTAGCCAGAACAATTTACTTTCTTTCAACTTGATTCAGCCGAATCAAGTATTTATTATGTTATAATACAAAAGAAAAAATTACGAAAGGTTTATTTACACATTTATTTCATACTTTTTCACTACGGCGCTTCGATTGTAGTGGTTGATCAATGAATCCCCAGTGAAAAAACCATAACCTAAGAATGTGTGACAATAAAATGACTTGGAATTAAAAAACACTGTTATTGGTATAAAAAAAGAATGTCCAATCACTCGGTTACAAATGAGGAGAAGATAAACCAGATTGTTGTTGAGCTTCTTGTAGTGATCACGACCACGCTTGTAAGATATAATCCAAGTGAGTTTATTCAGGTAAATAAACAGGTAGTATAAATCCTTAGAAAGTCCTTATAAACAAGTATATAAGTCATGTAGGGCAACCCCACCAGGAGCAGCCTGCTAGCTGCTCAGCCCCATCCACCAACTGTCACTCCTCATCCAGTCACCCAAGCATTCTACTCAAGGTCCATTCACCAACATTCCATACAGAAAACACACACACAGGCTGAGCAGCTAGGACAGAGTAACATAGGGAATAAAACATCATGCAAGAATACTACATATCTCTTCCCTAATGAAAAGAACAACAACAAAAGCAAAACAATAAAACTATAAACATGAAAGTACAGCAATAGTAAATAGTCCACAATCCATGGATGAGGGAAACACCACCCGCATCACAAAAGAATAGGAACTAAAACAATGAGAGTCAAAAGCCCAAACCCAGTGATGACGGAGGCACCGCATCACGAGAGGGTAAGGAACTAAAGACAAGAAGGAAAGATGGATACAGAATACCCATCCCCCTCCTCTAATACAGAAAATAAATGTACATCACAATGTCATGTGGACTAAAGGGACTGAAACCCAAAATCCTGCCCCCAACTTAACCAAGGGACAACAAAGTATGTATATGCTCTCCATGTAGAGAGACAAGTCGTGTGGACTAAAGGGACTGAAACCCAATGTCCTGCCCCCACCATTAACAAGGCACAACATGTAAAAATATATATGCTTTCCGTGTAAGGAACTCTCCATGTAAGGAGGCACACAAGGACAAAACCCTGCACACAAAAAAACGTGCGGCACAAGGTGTCTTACGCACACAGGGGAATAACCCCTGAAACAAACAAATAACGTGCAGCACAAGGTGTCTTATGCACACAGGGAACCCAACCCTGCATCAAAATTGATCGTGCGGCACAAGGTGTCTTACGCACACAAGGAAAGTGTCTCCTTGCAACATGTTTAGCGTAAATGGGACCATGACCCATAACCAAATGCAATGGGACAAAACCCATACAAACCAAACCTGCGTAAGGGTTAAACGTAATGTAAATGTGCAAAAACCCAAAAACATACCCCATGTAAAGGTTACAAAAACGAACAGTGCCCATGCCCATCCCTTATGTAAGGGAGTAAGAATGGGAACCTAAACTGTGGCATACTAAAAACTGTAAGATGTACAAATTCTGCAATAAATTGACAAAACATATTTAGCAAAATCACAAATTAGAAATGACTAAATAGCCCTAACACTTGTGTTAATTAATCCTTTACGCTACATGAGAGTGAGACATCCAGGACACCTTAAAAGCTGGATACAGGCCCACAAAGTGGAGCATGACTTTGGCAACATTACACTAACCATCAGCACGTAGGACATCAACTTTATCTGCTCATTAAATCCCACACAGAACAGATTTGAGGACAAACTTCACCAAAAACATATCAACTTTAACTGTACAACCTACAGTCTTAAAATGTTGTGCAGCGTCTTTAAAAAAAAAAAAACAATGTCTCAACACGTTGTAGGTAGATAGGCAGCCCAACACTAAGGCTTCAGGCTGCGGGGTGACTCACCATCACCAATGTGGCACTCCCCTCATCATATTCATTCTCGCAGTAGGGAAGCTTCGCACTCAAACCTCCACCAAAACGCAGGACACCTCAGGGAAAACGTACCTTCCTCATCCGAAGAAACGCAGAGAACGTGGTTGGCGAAGAGAAAAATGAACACCATTTACCATAGCCAACCTAAAAATGGCGGCACGCTGTCAACGTCGTGTCGAGTGGCTCACGGCACGCTTGTGCAACAGAGCATCCATCAGCAGCAGCCAAAGACTCCGAAGATACCGCGTCGTCAAAGAAGATTCCACTAACGAACTCCAAGAAATCATGACGCAGGTAATGCTACACGCGCTCTCTGTGTGTGCTGTCTGTGTCTCGCACCTCCGTTTAAACTTGCCAATAGCAGGTCAACTGACCAAGACGAAAAGATGACTCAAGTGAGCCCAACAATAAGAGACGACATATGTCTCACATGTCTCACCTGTCTTGGCCCCATACGGTGCTAAACAAAACTAGAGCACGTCGAAGCGGAAAAAAAAACATGCTCGGCAGCACCGCTTGGCTCAGAGAACCAAACCACAAAGAATGTCACAGTTGAGTGAAAAACTCACCTCCACTGACTGCAAAGTCCCGTAGTGGCAGACACAATCGGTCTGCACGTGACAATTCGAAAGTGTCTACAAACAATTTTCCCCAACACTTGCTCGTGTCACAAACACCTTGAACCAGCTCAAGTGACAAAGCTATTTCCAAGGTGAACCTCCAGCGCAACAGCTCTCCATTTCTGCTCCAGTGCAGAAAAACAAATCAGCTTGTAGACACCACATTCCCAGCACCACATGTTGACAAGCTGTTCCCTTTGTCTGTCAATGTGTGCAGCGTCCATAAAATAAGTGTAGAGGCATATTTACTTGAAAACGCAGATCTTGTTGATGTGGCCACAGGGTACAGCACGCTTGGGTTGGGGCTGTCCGACCTGATGGACACTGGTGGGGCTGCCTTGTGTGCTCTTTATGTTCCCTTTGTGACTCATTAAGCTTCTCTGTTTCCTCTTGTGGCTCCTGCTTTTTGCGTCTTGTTCCTGTCGTCTGCGCCTGACGTCTTCTCCCTGTTGTAGCTTCTTCCCAACATGTTGTAGAAGGCATCTTTAAGTTTCTTCAGGCTACTTGTACCAACTGTAGAGCGTGGGGAGGTCTCCAACTCATCGCCAAAATTAATGTAGTGATCACGACCACGCTTGTAAGATGTAATCCAAGTGAGTTTATTCAGGTAAATAAACAGGTAGTATAAATCCTTAGAAAGTCCTTATAAACAAGTATATAAGTCCTGTAGGGCAACCCCACCAGGAGCAGCCTGCTAGCTGCTCAGCCCCATCCACCAACTGTCACTCCTCATCCAGTCACCCAAGCATTCTACTCAAGGTCCATTCACCAACATTCCATACAGAACACACACACACAGGCTGAGCAGCTAGGACAGAGTAACATAGGGAATAAAACATCATGCAAGAATACTACACTTCTATATATGGACTATCCTTTTGATTTAGTGGACGACGTTTCAACCATACTTGTGATGCGAGGGAATCATCAGGACAGGAATTGCCTGGGGACTAAGGAATGGTGTGCTCTTCCTAGTCTGTGTGAATCAGATACAGTAATTGGAGGTGAGGTAGTCTCGTGGCAAAGAGCTTTCTCCCAACAATTGTATCTTCTCTTCACAGCACCGATGTGCACAAATTCCCAATGTTTGTCAATGCAGGATGCCGCATGGGCTATCTTGTCAAACTGCAGAGTAAATCTGCTGTCCTCGTGCGATCTTATGTAGCAGGGGATTTTGATTTGGGATAATAATTTCTCCTGCAAAGTTAATCTGCTGTACACCTCGGCTCCCTTCAGACAGCAGATTTACTCTGCAGGCTGGCGTACTCCATTCTGTTTTTCCTGGAAAAAAAATTAGGGCCACTAATAAGAATAAATTAATGTATCTTTGCTTCTTTTGTGAGTTTCCACTGTTTTGGCTGGCAATAGAGAATTTCAAAGTTAGGGACATACAAATGAAAGATTACGAATCAAAGGACAGTTTCAACAAATCTAAATCTGGGGTTTAGGTTTGTCAATGATACTTCATCCCTTCTAAAATTACAGATGGTTTCTTCTTGAAAATATCTGCAGCAACATTTGGGCAAATTATAGCATTGTACGGTATTGCATTAATAAGCGCAAGGAGGCAATATAGTGAGCCATGAAATAGTAAACATAGATGGACCGTGGAGCAGGAACAAGCTTTTAAGATGTAAGCTGTGCTTACCTTTTTATCTGAAGACGGATTTATTCTGAACAAATATAAAGAAATAAGGGCCTCATTTATGAGGAAGTGTTGCAGTGCAGGAAGTCACCTTTCTGTGCTGCACTGTGTGCAAATGAAAGGGCAGGAATGCGCCGTACTGAAGTCACTATGGCACATTCCTGTCCTTTTCCATTCGCTGGTGCCCTTTTCGCAGCCTTGCACCAACGTAGACACCCTTGCATTATGGTGCAAGGGTGCCTGTTTGCTTGCAGGATTGTTTTTAAGCAGGAAGGGGCACCTTCCAGCACAGAACCAATCCTGTGAGGCATATTCCTCTCTCTATGTGTGCTGCAGAATACCTTGTCTGATGCGTCAATCTCTGGAGACAAAACATTGGTTCTGAGGTAATGCACGGATTTTACTCCCGCCACTGGGATATGCATTGAAATCAATGTTGCAGGTATCTAAACCACTTCCAGTGAGATAGGCACAGGAGCAGGGGTAGCGACTTTGATATCGCTGAGTCTCAAGCAATAGGAGGCAGGCCAACAAACCCTTGGAGATCACTCAGAGTAAAGGCAGAGCCCCACTCACCTTCAGCAAAGTCATAGAGAAGAAGACAGCAGGGCAACAAACAGAAAAGTAGGCCTTCCAGATCAGCAGTCCCGTTGAGTGCTTTAAGCAGCACAGCAGTTCTTCTGGCAGAGCTTCAGTTAAAAGTCCAGTAGTGTCTGATTTTTAGGGGGTTAGAGACCCAGTACTTATACCCAAAAGAGCCTTTGATATATTGGGGGACTTCAAAGTATCCCTCTGAAGTGCACAAGGATCTCTATCAACCCAGTCCTGTCTGGCTGGCTATCTGCGGGGAATACATCTGGGCTGTTGTGTGCACAGGACACTACCTATTGAAGTGTAAGTGCCAGGCCCTCACATTCCTACCTGCCCAGGAAGACCCATCAGAGTGCAGATAAATGCAGATAAGTGATCAGAATGCAGATGAGTCTCACCATCCTGTGTTTGTGGCTGTCTAGAGGGAATGCACTAAGTGTAGCTGTGACCCAATCTAGACGTGCATTGAAGACAGGCTGCAAAGCACACAGTTATAAGCACAGAGAAATATCCACTTTCTAAAGGTGGCATTTAGAAAACAGTAATGTTAAATCCATTTTGCGTTTTCATAAGCAGTCTTGGTCTTGGTTAACTACTCCTGCCCTGGAGATTTACCGAATGAAAGCCCAAAATGCTGCACTATATGGTGCAGAGTTATGGGTCATGGTGACTTGCATAAGCTAGTGGTGAGTGAAAATACATTTGCTAGGTCCCTGATACCTGTCTCAGCTAGCACTCCATTGACTCCACTTTTCTTTGACCTAGGGCTGAAGAGAATTGGCGACGTGTCTGCAATTAAACCACTGTTCTACTGGCTACGCATCTGGTCCACTCCGGAGATAGGTCAATAAAGTGAATCTTTCAAAGAAGTCTTAAATCTGAGTAGTGCCAAACGGATCCCTTGCCTTTGCCATGTAAAATTCTGGTGTAGTTCGCTGTGGTTGATTAGTTTGTGGTAATGTCTGGAATGTATTAGTAAGAATGATACTGCTACTGTGAAAGCTAAGTACTGGGCTTTCATAGAAGAACGGTATGTGACTAAAGATCAGCGGGGCGTCTGACTACTGAGTTTCTAAATATCAGACCCTCTTCTGAGTTAGAGCCTTTTTATGACCAGATCTCCCCACATACGGCGAAAAGTCTCTATGGGAGATTCAGATTTGGCTGTTTACACTTAAGGTCATTTAATGTATGGGAAACGAACACAGATACATCTGCATGCCCAACTTGTGGTTATGCACTGGAGGCAGTGGAACACATCCTTTATTTCTGTAATGAATATCATTCTCATCGCACAAAATGGATTTGCCCCATTTGCTGTAGATTGGGAATCAGACAATATAGGGTGGCACTAAGATTAGTAAAATCTGATATCACACTTCTCATTCTATTTGTCGTAAGCAGATTTCTGTTGAGTGTCTGGTTCAGGCGCCAGAAGTTCATATCCTAGGTTATTCGTGAGGTTCCAGCCTTAACTGAATTGCAAGTGTAGCCAGGATTTAAATGATCGCTAACCTAGAAACTCCTATAGAGGAATGCTGATGCTCTGAGGCACACAGCACTTTATGATTATGAGTTGCAATTGTTTGAAAATAAATTGACTATTATTATATTAATATCTGGTAGCACGGGTTGCTGAATATTGAGGCATTTAGTATTTTATAGACTTAATAATGTAATATTGATATGTTTTATTTATGGATGTTTTATATTGCTCATATGATTGCATAAAATGCAACATTGGTGACGTCATTGTATAGCAGATATATATTGTAGGAAAGTAGGATCTACTTCTTATGGTTACCCCAACTTTTTGCTTGATGTAATGCTGTTTTTGACTAGCCTGACTGGGATCATGCTTTTCAGGACCCCAGTCTACCTGCTTTCTCCTTAAACTGTACTGTTATGCACTTAGGTACACCCCAGATTGGATACTGGGGTACCCTTGTCAGTCCCTAGTATATCGTACCCATGTACCCAGGGCATAGGTACCCCAGAGGTCTCCCATGGGCTGCAGCATGCATTATGCCACCCATGAGAGACCATTCAAAATGGAACTACAGGCCTGCCATTGCAGCCTGTGCAGGTTGGTGCATGCACCACTTACTTAAGATATAGGTTTACTATATCTAAGGGTCACTGCACTTAAAACCTATAAGTCACCCCTAGAGCAGGCCTTTACAATCCTGAAGGCAGGGTGCTTGGTTCTAAATGAGAGGGTGCTCCTGCATGAGCAGGACACCCCTGCAGCCTACGGAGTCCATTCTCCCGGGTTGTCAGTGAAACAACCATATACTACTATAGAGGGGCATTATGTGACCACGTGATGACCAACTCTAAAACGGCTAAAAACAAACCCTATCGTGTTTGGTGTCAAACATGTTGGAATCATACTCCCACACTGGTGACTTGTGTGGGAGGTAGGATTCCACCCTTCAGAAGCGTCCTTCGCGGGGCTCCTTGTGTTCCCGGTACCAGCCTTCTAGCTCCGGACAGCACAAAATGGTTGCTGCCGACCAGAGACACATTTCTGCCCTCCTGCTGCTGAGCCCAGCTCGAGCAGGGTAAGGCAGAACAATAGGCATCCTGTCACAGGGAGGTGTGACCACCTCCCAGACAGGATTTAGTGTATTAGTGCTGGGTGGGTGCGCTTGCCAGCGACTGAAAGTCTGCATGAGGGGCACATTTGGTGTCCCTGTGCATAGTCCAGTTCAAACGAGTCCTGGGAGCCGTTGGCTCATGCTCTGGCGTGAAACTGGACAAAGGACATGGGAGTAACCTCCCCCCTGTCTAGACCCTCCCCTGGGAGGGTCCCCTGAATCTTTCCAACCTTTTATTTAAGGGCTTACCTGGCTGTAGGACCTTAGATTCGTCATGAACAAGATTCAGAACTGAAACCACTGCACTTCGAACGTCTGGGCACTCTGGACTTCGCTGGACTTCGTTTGGGCATGACTTTGTCTCTCTCTCAGTCTGCTGCATCGTCTGTGCCTGTGCACCCTACAGGATCCATGTAGGACCTGTGGAGCATCTAAGACACCTGAAGATAATCTCCCTTGGAGTGAAGGAGTCACTCCCCTGCATTCGCAGGCACCCCAACACTGCTCACCGTTCTGTGAATCCCAAGCTCCTATAGACTGCAAAAGGCTTAGCAACACAGGAGGTGGGTTTCTATGTCCCTCGTGTCCCGAGCTGCCCTCTCACCAAGTTTGAGGTCAGAATGCCTTGTGGGGGCTGCAATACCCAAACCCCTGTGCACCGTGTATTTTTGCAAGTGCATGTGCTTGTTGGCAAACCTGCAACAAGTGCATTAGGCTCTGAGTAGCTCCAACCTCTGGCACCATTTCCTACAAAGATCTTCACCCACCTCCCACCGAGTGCTCAGTGGCCTGTTGTTTTGTGAAATTGCCTAAGGTCCTCTCGTGACTCCTTTGCCTCCAGCCTGTGGGTCCAATTGAGGGTCATCTTTAATTTCCTTGGACTCCCCTGATTGCTTTGGGCTTGCCCTGACACCCCTTCTTATGGTGAGTGTCCTGGACCTTGCTGATCCAAACCGTACCCTTCCTTGACTTCCTGCATGAGTTGCTTTTGCCAAGGCTTGTTGGTGCTCCCACCGGACACTGACCCCTCAGCACTCGACATCCTTTGTGGGACAGCTTGCATCCGGCTCCTGGTTGTCCTCAACGTTGCATGGTCCTCACAGCTGCAGAGTCAAGGTCACCGCCAACTATCCTGAAGCACCCGACGCCGGTGGGCATTCGTCTACCAAGCCCCCGGTCACTCTCAAGTGACCCAGACTCTGTCCCCTCTGTTTTCAGTTACTCTTCGACAAGAATCCATGTTTGGATTCCAACATACACTTTCTCCCCTTCCAGCAGCGGCTCTTCTTCGAAGTCCTCCATTGGGTTCGACGGCGGTTTCTGATGCCACTTCACACCTATGCACCTTCGGTATCCACGGGTGGGGTGGCTCTCCAACCTTCTGTCTTCCACGGGGTTTCTTCGTAGTCCACTGGGAAGGGTCCCTACCCCTTAAAATTCCAACTGCAACTTGCACATAGACTTGTACGGAGCACACAGTCATGTTCCCACACTGCACAAGCACTCCGTGGGGTCCCTATCTACTCACCTTGGGTGGTTCCTTGGGGTCCCTGCAATTCTAGGTCCTCTCAACATTGTCCTGACTCGAGTCGTGGCTCTTATACCACTTTTTTAGTATATGGTTTGGTTCCCCCCTGGGGCCCACTGTGTATTAGTGCTATTTACTGTTATTCCTTTGCTTAAGTATTGTATGCTTTGTGTCTATCTCCATGTAGGAGATACTGTAACGTACTAGATAGTGTTATATAATAAATACATATTTTTTACAACTACTGTGTGATTCCCTATACTCTAAGATTGCATTCTGGTAAAACAAGCTGCTTTACACTCCTTCAAGACTAAGCCTAAAGGCTGCTTCCACAGCTACCACTTGGATAGCTTTCTAAGGTTGTCTGAGACCTCTTATATCACCATAAGGGTTGTCTGGACTGGTGCAAGGTGCCCACTTACATTAGTGGACATCATATACCAGGCCAGCCTCTCACATATATGCTGTATATTGACTGGAGGAAATCAAATAATCTTGTTCCAGTTGATTTGTTATGTACCCTGATTGCGTAGGTTTGAAATGTGAAAATGAAAGTTACCTTGCGCACATTGGTTGATAGCGGACACTGTTCTAGACAAACTTATTTTATTACTGTATATATAAATAGCGATTGAATATGATTATCCCAAAAAATATATTTATGTTTTAATGTATTTAGTACTGTGCACTTTAATGGACATATGACGGAATAAAGTTAAATTGAAATAATGTTAAATCCAACTTCACAAGTAAGGAGGATTTGTCATTGCCATTCAAAACATAGGAAACATGAAAAAGCTACTATTTTCTGATTAGGAATTTCAGCTTAACAGTGTATTAAGGATTCCCGATGCTAACCGATGAGAGGAGTAGGCCTCACAGTAGTTAAAAAATGAAATATGCTGCTTGTCACTACCAGGATATGATAAACATCACAGTACATGTCCCAGCTTTCATTTACACAGCACCCTGCCCTAAGGGCTACCTCGGGGCCTACCTTATGGTGGGGGCTTTTGTGTAATAAAAGGGGAGTTTCAAGCTTGGAAACTAGATTCTCGCCCCGATCAGAAAACCCTCAAACAGACGCACCGACAGAAGGGCCATCTGGTTCACCACCGACCTCCAGGCATCCAAGCAGACTTGCCGAAGACTCGAGAAGAAGTGGCGCCACGAACAGACACCGGACAACCACGCAGCCCTCAAGAACGCCAGCCGCAAGTACCACCAACTCATTCGAACCGCCAAAAGGACCTCCTTCAAGGAACGCATCAACAACAACGCACACAACAGCAAAGAGCTCTTCAACATCGTGAAAGAACTCGCCAACCCCAGCTCCAGCTCCAACGACATCCCGCCATCGCAAGACCTCTGCGACTCCCTAGCCACCTTCTTCCACCGCAAGATCGCAGACATCCACGACAGCTTCAACACCCAGACCCCCCCGACAGCCGCCGACACTTCAGACTCACCGCCCCCCAACCACACCGGCCTCCTGCTCTCCTAGAACCACGTCAACGACGACGACACCATCAAAATCATGAACACCATCCACTCCGGCTCACCATCCGACCCCTGCCCTCACCACATCTTCAACAAAGCGAGCTCCATCATCGCACCCCAACTCCGGAAGATCATCAACAGCTCCTTCGAGGCTGCCACCTTCCCAGAGAGCTGGAAATGCGCCGAGATCAACGCCCTACTCAAGAAACCGAAGACGGACCCAAAGGACCTCAAGAACTTCCGGCCCATCTCCCTGCTCCCGTTCCCGGTGAAAGTCATCGAGAAGACTGTCAACAGGCAACTGACCCGCTTCCTCGAGGAGAACAACATCCTGGACTCGTCCCAATCTGGATTCCGCAGCAACCACAGCACCGAAACCGCCCTCATCGCCGCCACCGACGACATCAGGACCCTGCTGGACAACGGCGAAACCGCCGCCTTCATCCTCCTGGACCTCTCGGCCGCCTTTGACACCGTCTGCCACCACACCCTATGCACACGCCTCCATGATGCAGGGATCCGCGACAGAGCCCTGGAATGGAGCACCTCCTTCCTCACCGGCAGAACCCAGAGAGTCCGCCTCCCCCCATTGTGATCCGAAGCCACCAAGATCACCTGCGGCGTACCCCAAGGATCATCCCTCAGCCCGACCCTTTTTAATGTCTACATGGCACCGCTCGCCAACATCGTCCGATCGCACGACCTCAACATCATCTCATATGCCGACGACACCCAGCTGATCCTTTCCCTCACAAAGGACCCCGCCACCGCCAAAACCAACCTTCACAAAGGAATGAAGGCCGTCGGAGAATGGATGAAGAACAGTCGCCTGAAACTGAACTCTGACAAGACGGAGGTCCTCATCCTCGGCTCCACCCCCTCCGCCTGGGACGACTCCTGGTGGCCGGCCACGCTGGGAGCTACACCGACACCCACCAACCATGCACACAACCTGGGGTTCATCCTGGACTCAACACTATCAATGACCCAGCAAGTCAACGCCGTCTCCTCCTCCTGCTTCAACACCCTCCGCATGCTTCGCAAGATCTACAGATGGATCCCCACCAGAACCAGAAGGACGGTCACCCAAGCTCTCGTCAACAGCAGGCTGGACTACGGCAACGCCCTCTACGCGGGAACCACGGTCAAACTTCAGAGAAGACTTCAATGCATACAGAACGCCTCCGCACGCCTCATCCTCGACATCCCCGCCACAGCCACATCACTGCCCACCTGAGAGACCTGCACTGGCTCCCCGTCAACAAGAGGATCACCTTCAAGCTCCTCACCCACGCTCACAAAGCACTCCACAACACCGGACCAACATACCTCAACAAACGACTCACCTTCTTCACCCCGAACCGCCAGCTTCGCTCTGCTTACCTCGCCCTCGCCACCATTCCACACATCCACCGAACGACCACCGGCGGCAGATCATTCTCCCACCTCGCCGCCAAGACATGGAACACCCTCCCCATCCACCTGTGACAGACCCAGGACCTGCTGGCCTTCAGGAGACTTCTCAAGACCTGGTTGTTCGAGCAGTAGCAGCACCCCCCCTCAGTGCCTTGAGACCCTCACGGGTGAGTAGTGCGCTCTACAAATGAATGATTGATTGATTGATTGATTGATTGATTGAGATTCAAATAGCAAATCGAAGTGGCAGTGAACTGCACACACAGGCCCTCCAGTGGCAAGCCTGAGACAGGTTTGAAAGGCTGCTTCTGTGGGTGGCACAATCAGTGCTGCAGGCCCACTAGTAGCATTTAATTTTCAGGCCCTGGGTATAGGGTATACCACTTTACAAGGGGCTTACAAGTGAATCAAATATACCAAACAGGTTTACGCCAATTATACCATGTCTAGAGGAGAGAGTCTGCCTCTGACCCCAAAAGAAAAATTATAATGTAAGTAGATTGTGGTCGCTAAAAATTGAGGATACTCTACTGGGCTTACCACACATAGCGTTAGCTGAGACAGACACCAATACGTGATCTATAATGGAAAATGAGTTTTCCCGGTAAATGATTGTTAAAAATGAGGGTCTATAGTTGGCAATGGTTTGCACCTTTGTCTAAGTAGGGACCCTTCTTCCTAGTCAGGGTAAGGGGATACACTTCTAAAATAACCCCTGCTCACCCCCGTGGTAACTTGGCACAAGCAGACAGGCTTATCTCAGAGGCAGTGTGTAAAGCATTTGTGCACACATATAATAATACAGTGAAAACAGTACAAATGGACATCACACCAGTTTAGAAAAAATAAGTAATCTTTATCTAAACCAAGCAAGACCAAAACGTCAAAAATCCACAATACAGTAATCAAAATATGATCCTTAGAACGTAAAAACAGTTCTGTCCATAGCAAACTATAGATGCAACATTTTCAACACAAAGTACCTTGGATGCGTCACAATCATTAAAAAAAACAGGGAAGGTGATGCATCGGTTCTTTACGCCCAGAGAAGGTGATGTGTCCGTTCCTTACTCCAGGGGAGGTGATGCGTCCTTTCCTTACTGCCACGCAGGGGAGGTGATGTGTCGGATCCTTACTGAAGGGAAGGTGATGCGTTGGTTTCTTAGAGTACAGGGAGGTGATGCGTCAGTTTCTTACTGCGGCCCTGGTGTCCTTGTAGACTTGGCGCCCTGGTGCGATGAGTGGGGATCGGGGATGCTTCGGTTCTCGGTGCGGTGATGGCTGCAACAGCGCTGTTTTGGACTCTCCAGCCGCGGTCCCACAATGCGTTGGTTCTTTCAGCCACATAGCAGGGCCTGCATCGGAACTGGTGTGATCTCGAACTTCGGAGATCGGTGCACGGTATTCGGCATGCAGCGATTTCTCCAGCCACTGGCAGGCGATGCATCTTTTTCTTCAGCGGCATAGTGCAGATGCGTTCGAAATGGGTGCAGATGGGTCACGCTTCTCATAGTTGCGTCTCTTTTCCAGGTCCCAACAGCTGGAACAACCTCCGGAGGCCCAACACAGCAACAGGCACCCTTGACAGGTCAGAACTTCCAGCAAGGACGTTCAGGGGAGCTGGTAGTAAAGTCTTTGTGTCCCTGAGACTTCACAACAGGAGGCAAGCTCGACTTCAAGCCCTTGGAGATCTTCTTTAAGCAGGATACACAGCACACAGCAAAGTCTTTATCCTCTCCTTGGCAGAAACAGCCACTGCAGGCCAACCCCAGACAGCACACAGTGAATGGGCAGTACTTCTCCTTCAGCTTTCCCAGCTCTTCACCTTGGCAGAGGTTCCTCTTGAGTCCAGAAGTAATCTAAAGTTCTGGGGTCTGGGCCCCACTTTTTATAGCACAAATTCCTTTGTTCTCTGGTGGCAGAGAAGCTCTTTGCCCAGCCAAAGCCAGTTCTGTCCTCTCTGGTGCAGATGCCCGGCAGAAGGTGGAGACAGCATTGTTCCATGCAGCCAGGCCTATTCAGGTGTGAAAAAGATCTCCTCCCCCTACTCTAAATGCAGCCCAGGTCAATTCAAGCCAGCCCTGACTCATTCAGGAAAGGTAGGGCACACATCAAACCCCCCATTGGATGTCTGAGAGAATGCACATCCCCAGGCCCTGTCACTCCAAAGCCAGACAGTCAATACACAAACCTAGCAGAGGCACACTGGATGGCTAAGCAAGAAGATGCCCACTTTCTAAAAGTGGTATTTTAAAACCAAGAATAAAAAAGTCATCCTTACTAAAAGATGCATCTTTATATCCTGAATTCAGGCATAATAAACTCCATCTTTCTACAGTGTCCAAATGGGAAGTTATATTTATAAGATGTTATAAATAAACTCCCATTCTATCCTATGCAACAGATAGCCTTTCAATAGTGAAAAACGAAATACACTGTATTTCACTATCAGTGCATGCCACACACATCCGTACATGTCCTACCTTTCACATACACTGCACCCTGCCCACAGGGGTACTTTGGGCCTACCTTAGGGGGGACTCACATGTAAGAAAAGGGAAGGTTAGGGCCTGGCAAGTGGGTGCCCTTGCCAAGTAAACATCTCAGTACCAAACTCCGCACAGACACTGCAGTGGCATGTCTGAGAAACTTTTGCAAGGCTGCTTGTGTGGGTGACACAATCAGTGCTGCAGGCCCACTAGCAGCATTTGACTTACAGGCCCTGGGCACACACAGCACACTGTAATGGGGACTTAGTAGTAAATCAAACAAGCCAATCATGGAAACACCAATCCATAATACAATTTACACAGAGAGCATATGCACTTTATCACTGATTAGCAGTGGTAAAGTGCCCAGAGTCCTAAAACCAACAAAAACAGGGTCAAAAACAGGAGGCCAAAATGTGAAAAGTCTAGGGATAAACCCGCTGAAAAACCAGGTTTAACAATGTTGGAGCTAGCTCCCCATTTATATCACAGCCACAAGTAATTGAAGGTCATATTTAGAGATAATAAAGTTCAGTGCTTCACCATACTCATTGTGGCAGAAGTGGTCATTGCCCACCCCATCCTGATGAATATGGCTGAATGCCTGAGTGGCAGATAATGCACATGCCTGAATATTAAAATCACCTGCCCATACTAATACTAAATCTGTGTGAATAGAACCTAAGAAGGCTTCAAGGCCATGGTCAAGAGCCATAGCCACACTACTATGCGTCGTATCAAAAACATTACTATAAACATTCACAATTACCAGGTCTCTCCCTGACTTTTTGTTCGCCCACAATAATTGAGAATGGGGACCCACCAATGAAATCTGCTTATCATTTACAGAAATATTGTTAGAAATAAGAATCTGAAGCACCCCTTTTGCACCGCCCAGCTTGAGGTGCTATAGCTTCTAAAAAGTGTGAGGAAAACCCTTCTACATGTACTGCACTTGTACACTAGGTTTCTTACATACATATGATATTGTATCCAGATATAGTACTAATCCAAACATCATATCCTATCTTGTTCGTTACCCTATTCACATTCCGTGTTACAAACTTAAAACCTCCCTCAGTGTACTGACTTACAGGATCCACATTTGAAGCACATGGAAATGTGTTACAGGAGCTAGGTTGTTTGTTGCAGCTTACCTTTGCGGCCTTAGCTACAGCCGACCTACAATCTGATACCGGCCCAGAGATAAGTACATGATCTTCAGGGGGCAGGTGATTTGCCTGGGCGGTGATAATATCCCTTCTTTAGTAATTCTCGGGGCCCCTTGTTGAAGGGATTCTGCACACACCCAGAACTATGTGCAGGATTATGGGACCTCGGTGTATAGGGACTGTGCCTTCCTACCGCCTTAGTACCACAAGCCCAGGACCGACTAGCTATAGTGTCTCATTCGCCCTCCTACTCACTCACGGAGAAGCAAATGATTAGACACCCCAGAACACAACACTCCCGTATCTCTAAGGAATTGCTGTAACAAGACACACCTTTTCGCTCACACTCTCGTACCTGTCCACAATAAGATCTGACTGAGACACGAATATAGTTTAAAATGTTTATTTTACCTAACGTGCTCTAACATGCAGTATAAGTGCCACAACAAGCAGAAAAATGCATAACACGAATATCGTTAGCATTGTAGCTAGACCATACATCATAAAGGGAGATGTCATCTTATATGGACTATGGAGAAAGGAATATAGTGCCTAACCTCCCTCCCCTTGGCTAGAAGGAATATTATTATATAATATAAGATCTCTGGGCTTTGTCAGCAGACCCCATACCTTAGACCATAGATGGTATTTCTACATCGTAGGTGCGTGTTGCTCTTCTCCCTGGAAAGGTCCCTCTCCAAGTGTATCCCCGTAATATCAAAGTACGAGCTTCCAGCAGCAGCTGAGCTAGTGTGTAATGTCTATGTGCTAGGGCCTGACCAGAACAGAATAACAAGGGGCATTGTTTTATCGACCTTGCTCACAATGTTCAGACTAAACTCCAGGAACAAGCAGAGAACAAACACAGCAAACAGTTCTCATGTGAAAGGCATAAACAGAGTCTTGCAAAAATAAAGCTTTGTAGTAACGTGCGCAAAAGCGGCATCATGGCTGCAGGGCTCCTGCTAATTTAGTGATGTCGACAATGTCCCTATCGGCCACATGATACCCTCCCCTTAGCCAGGTTGTAGCGGATAGAGAAAACAGAAGTTCAAAGGTAAGCAGAGCCAAAAACGCGTGTAAAAAAGCCAAATTATAATAATCAACCCCCAAAAACTTTTTTTAAGGTGAGTCCGGAAAGATCATCAGATTATATGCACCATGGAATGCAAGCAGTTCCAAAAGGTAATCCCTGTCATTGGTAGCAAAGAGGGATGCAATCCAGTTGAGCAGTTCGAATGAGCATAAGTGCTCCTCATAATCCAATGCCTAAAGGAGCATATACGGGCAACTTGCGTGATATTTGATGAAGCTCTGTTGCAAGAGGCGATGTGCAGCCTCACAGGTATTCAAGCCTGTCAACACTCCAAGTGCAGCTGCACGCATCAAACGGTTGTCCCTAGAACAGACCTGGTCATGGGCCAGCAATGGACCCACCAACCGATCATAATCCAGGTCAGCGCATGATGCATTGGAGAGGCAGACATCCAAGGCCCAACAGAAAGGGCATCTTCGACAGTACAACACAGGTTGCACGCAAGTGAAATAGGCGAAGGGAAAGGTAAGTCCATAGCTCATACCCAGCGTCGCCAATGGCAAGCATCCAAAAAATTGTTGCATTCGTTCACGGTACAGTCGCAATTGGCCGGGCCTGCGTAGTACCACATGATGGGCAGCCATTGCGTAACAGGAGCAGGAGTACCAGTACGCCGCACGCCAGCAAGAGGATCAGAGGAAACCCTCCGAAGGCGCTGGAAAAAATAGAAAGAATAAAAGCCGGTATTACTCCAAAAATCGTCTGAAAGGAAGACACAAGGCCGGATTCCACAAGTTTAAAAAAATGTGCAAGGCCTTCAGTATCAGATGCATTAAATATTTGATGAATCAGTTCCCCAAAATGTAGTAGGAGATTCGTATTTAGCAGTGACTGAATCTCACTCGATGTTCGAGCCAACTGCAATTCGAAGGTCTCTCCAGCTGTAGTGAGAGCAACTTCTTGTTGAAACAATAGCGCTTTGAGTCTGATTAGTTTATTAAAATTTGTTTTCAAAGTGGAAATGGAAGGCCACAGTGAACTATCAACACTCCGGTGTGGGGGCGGAAAAAGAACATTGCTACAACAAGTAACTCGTTGGGAAACAGTTACTATATACGGAATGCCAGCTCATATGCCGCAGCAGTTGTGGTTATTCAGGATAAGATAGCTTCCGTTCGAAGGCAAAGTTAGCGTGGGAATAATAGATGGAATCAGTGTTCCTTTTAGAAAACAGGCCAAATTAGGGGCTGTGACGTTGCAAGCCCCGTGAAGCTTAACTTGTGTGCAGGATAAAGCATGTCCCATTGTAGAATCACAGTCCTCCCCTGTTAGGAACACTTCTTTTTATCACGTTGACATTGAAACATGAACGGTAAGGACCACAATTTGTGTAGGAAAGTACTACCAAGGGGCTCAAATCTACCAATTGGATAATGTTTCATGCATGCAGTGAACTGAAAGAGTGAAATGGGCAAGGATATAACCCAGTGTATTAACCATACTGAAGAATCAGTCTCAGCTATTGAGAACGGCAACTGGTCTAGTTTCTCAATATGTAACAACGTGTATGTGGAATATTTCATGGACAAAAGCTTTTGCTTGTCTGTCAAATTAAAAGGTAAAAACAGGGCAGTAGCATTCAAATAATCCCATGGGACTTTTCCATTTTTTAACGTTTGTAAAGTCCACCCAAATTGCATGACGGAGCGCAATTGATTTTGACCATGATACAACATAGATACATCATTCTGTACAATATCAATAACAGATGAAACAATATTATCCAATGTATAAATACGTGAAGACAAAGTGTTAATACTGTTATTGACCACATCTAAAACTTTTCTCAAATTGTCTTGATCAATTTGTCTTAAGCGGAACGTGGCTTCCATCTGTGACAGTTTCCAAAATTCATTATATGCTGCATATGCAAACCATTTAGGGCGAGGTGATTTTGGGCCTAAAAGGAAATCAGCCAAATCAATGTCAAAAGATAAAAGCAAGAGATGTTGTTTCACAGACGACAAAGTAGAATGTTTCAACCACAGAAAATCTAGTCACCAAATATGATTGTGTGACACGAGGGTCTGCTCTACTGAGTGTAAATCCACTAGATGCGCTTGAGAAGCTCAACTGGCACGCATTAGTATTCAGAGGCCATATTAACCAACCCAAGGGATTCATAGTGTACGAGTTAAGGGTGCCGTTGTGGATCATATTATTCAAATCATCTAAAGTATGATTAGTATATTGCTGCCAGATGTCATAGGCTGCCAATGATGGAAACGAAGGAAAGTTCACATTTTTTGCAGTAGCTAAGCCAAAACAAGTAGTCTGTTGTACATTCTGATTCAGGAATATCGGCTGTGATGGTATCAAAAATGCACGATGTAATGATTCAGTTCCCTGCACCTGCCAATCTTTGGTACCCCATATTGATTTCAAATAAATTATGTCCTTCCAATAATCATAACCTTTTAAGGGCAAATCGGTTATGAAAGTCGAAGAATATACCAATTTAGTATGGGTCATCATGAATTTCGTGTGTGTTGTTGCATTCAACCGAAAATAATACGATTTGGGGTCTGATAGATTAAATCCAGAAAAATAAACACATTTTTTCATCTGTGTTTTTGAACTACCCTGAAATGACGTAGGACAATGTTCCCACTGTGCATAATTTACCTGAGTCCTGACTGTATTAGATTTATGTAAAAAATTATGATCATAATGTTGAAAACAGAATAAATCAGCAGAATTAGCAGAATTTAAATATAAATTCTCAGTTTCAAAAGCAGTGTAAAATCGTAAATCTGAAAATAACGCATGCACTGCATTAATATCCCAATCATCAGAATGCATTCCTGGCGTGATGAGATCACCTAAGGAGACACAAAAGACGTATGGCATTCGAATGGTCTCAGTCGGGCTGTAGATTTCATACGGAACCTTATTCCAAACGATGCCATCGATGACTGGAAACGCTGAGATGTTAACGTTGGGTTGACCCCTTTTCATTTTGTGAGACGAAGTATGTCGGGCCAATGTTCCATCAACCAAATGGACAGCAGAGCATTCAGGTAAATAATGGCCATTAATTAAAAGGAAAAAAACTGTCACAAATCCAATCCACATGAAGAGGAAGACCATCGTAAGCACCATTCATATGTATGTCCATGAGGGAATCAGATACGTTTTTCGAAACCATGGGAAAAAAATTGAAAATATACTTGGGGGCCCCACCTCAGTGGTAGTCAATGAAGATGACGAAGTATTTGAAGAAAAGTTATTTCTGTCCAAATAATAACCCCTAGCACCCAGGCGAAACAATGGGGGCTGATCAGCCTTAAATGTTAAATGGAGCGTAGCATCAGGAACAGCAACCATAGGTTCCAACGGTAGAGAAGCATAGTCATGATGCATAGTATTAGAAGTTGGTGATAAAACAGGCAACAGATCAACTGAGGTCTCCACTTCGCGTTCCATTTGCAAAGGACTTGTTGTGGATGACATCGGTTGCAAAGAAACATCCCGTCGAGGAAAGCTTCTAGGCACATTATTCAGTATTGGCCAAATGGTGTAACTTGACATGTTCAATGGAAATGAACCAATTCTCTTTCCGACCAGGCAGTGGGGGTAAAATCACAGTACCCTGCAATCCAAGAACTGGGACCGGTGCTCGATAGGATGGACTAAATCCTTTTTTGTTCTCCAACTTCTCTCGGACCAGATCACCAACTTTCGGAAGCACGCAGGTTACAGGAATCAGCACCGAAGCATCCGTGGACGAGGACAAATGGTCTTTTGCAAGAGCATCTCGAGTCTTTTGTAGATCCTGTAACATAGCACAATGGTTATCTGCGTCAAAGGTTGCGGCAGCCACCACAACGTCAGACCATCAAGGTCTGGCACAAACATTTTGATGCTAAAGAGCATTTCGTATGGGGTCCGCCCACCCAAAGATCTTCTAAGGAGATTATTTAGTGCACGTTGGACTCCATACAAATGAGTCAGCCAATTCCTGCCGTTACCAAAAACTCTAGCTGTCAAAGATTGCTTTGAGTCTCGGTTCATTCGCTCCACTATGGAATTGCCCTCAGGCCGGTATGGAGACGAAAAGTGCACCAGCACCCCCAGTGACTTCACTGCGTCCTTGTAAGCCTTATAGGCAAACGCTGGACCCTGGTCAGAGTGGAAAGTGCTGCACGCAAATGTCCGGACAAAGACACGCAAATCTCTAATGACATTTCGAGCGTCAACACAAGGTTGCGGCCAAACCCAAAGGAATCTAGTGCAAGAATCTACTGCAACTAACATATGTTTATATGCAGTGTCTGGTGACAAAGGACCGCAATGATCAAGGTAAACGCAACCAAATGGATGATTTGAAATATAAAGTTGCGTATGTGGTGGACGTGCCACTGTGGACAGCTTAATCTGTTGACAAATGTCACAAGAAAGGACATAATTATGAGTTTGTCTTTACAAGCCACGCCACCAATAATGCTGCTGCAAGAGAGACACTGTTGCTGAAACTCCTGCATGAGCAGCAGCCATGCCCTCATGGGTGGCAATGTTCAAAGGAAGCCTGCGGTCCTCGTTGGGAATCAGCCGATCCCCAATGGATGGTATTGTAGCAAATGGGACTTGCTCAGGTGACAAATGAT
This sequence comes from Calotriton arnoldi, assembly GCA_963921515.1. Lineage (NCBI taxonomy): Eukaryota > Metazoa > Chordata > Amphibia > Caudata > Salamandridae > Calotriton > Calotriton arnoldi. Next base: position 309,111 of record CAWUFW010011977.1, read on the forward strand.
AAGAAAACTTAGCAGGGAAACCCTGTGGGAACTTCGCCCCATTTTTTGCCACAGCTATGGCTGCAAGGATATCATTATCAATTTTAGTCATGGACCTAGTTACTGCTGCTACAGAACATGTGGCTACTTCAGATTTGGCTGCCTCATCAGCCAAAGAATTACCAACAGCATTTGCTCCCACACGCTGATGGCCAAGAGTATGAATAACATGAGTGAGTAGCAAACGGTCCTTTAGAGCAGCCACTCGAACCCAAAGCATTTTATGCTTTATTGCACTACCTTTAGAATCGCGATAATTTTGAGACCAAAAGTGCAGATTATAAGAGTGGTTACAACAGGATCAGCGAATTCTAGGGCCAACACTAAAGCTTGCAGCTCAGCTAACTGAGCTGTACAGTCTCACAGAGCCTGTGTGTGCACCAAGGTAGACTTAAATTCCCCCTCAACCATAGTGCCCGCTACAATAGTGCAGGCTGCTGAATAAGCATGTTTTGATTCTACGGCGGGTTGTGCAGAACCGTCGGTATAAATGATACATTTGTACCGATCAAGAGGAAGGAAAGACGATGGAGTGGGATGAACGTGTTCATATTGTAAAAACTCCTGTGTCTGTAACGACGGGTCAAAGATAAAAGTAACATCAGCCGATGTCAATGAACTTGCCCATTGAATCCAGCGAGGATGTAATGCTTTAGAATTGGGAATGCTCTCCTTAGTGACTGCTTCTAGAGCAGGCACAGGAGAGACCATAAGAATGCGTTTACCCTGAGCAAGAGAGCGCTCTTTAAGAATCGCCATTTGTACTGCCATAAGAATTTTTTCAATGGTGGAAAAGAGCATCTCCGCCGATGTGTACAAATGCGATGTGTATGCAATGGGGACTGTGTCTCCCTCATTGAACGTCAGGTAAGTGAAATCTACTGTACCTGGGACAATTCTCATCACCAAATTAGTAGAATTGTCCCGGGTTAACAAGAAGTTGGTCGCAAGCAGATCAGACTGCAAAGACCGAAGAATCGTGGTATGTTCCGGAAGCCAGCTGGAAGACGAAAAAGAGGGTTGTATCAACGCGTAAAGCGGTTTGATACGCTGGGCATAATCCGGAATATATGTCTACACAAAATTAAAAAAAAACAGCAAAGACCAGAACAGACTAACAAGGGGCATTGTTTATCGACCTTGCTCACAATGTTCAGACTAAACTCCAGGAACAGGCAGAGAACGAACACAGCAAACAGTTCTCATGTGAAAGGCAAAAACAGAGTCTTGCAAAAATAAAGCTTTGTAGTAACGTGCGCAAAAGAGGCATCATGGCTGCAGGGCTCATGCTAATTTAGTGATGTCGACAATGTCCCTATCGGCCACATGACACCCCAACATGATATCTGGCATGACTAAGTCATTCATTGTCATCTAGGGTGCTCAATACCTGGTACCTTATTGAACACTTCAAAATCAGAGCAATTTGGTAGATGTGGTCTCAGCACCCCCATTAATGCCTGAGAATTCGATACACCATCATAATGATGGCCTAAATTCCGTAAATGCCAATAAAAAAACCCCAATGGGAGTAAACCCATATCTTGAACAGCCACTTGTGGTGGCCCCACCTTTGTGTGAATGTCTTTTGCAACCCTAGGGTTTTGAAAGTTAATATTTATACAAATCACTCTTGAAATTTTTCTCTAGGGGTCCAATCCAACCCACTCTCCTTGTAAAGAGGATTTGGTGTGCTCTAGTAGGTGAGAATGAGCATTTGGAGATAGGCCAGTGGACAACCTTATTCTTCAGGCATTCCCTAGTCTCCCTAAACCCTGGTTTCAATGGGGGAACATTAACCAGTACTGCCACACATCGGCAGCAAGCAGGTGGAAGATTAATAGTAACTGGCTTCTGTGAAGGCATATTAGTATTAGGGGGATGTTTATTAGTTAGTATCCGAAAATATTGGCCCTCAGAAAGTGTCATTGTAGCAGACTGCCTATTGACCCCTTGCACATTCCCATCCACATTACCCGATAGGACCTCACTAGGATAAGCCATAACCTCAGCAGGGGGGGGGGATCACCTGCTGCATATTTCTGCCTCAGATCTAATACCCGAGGTCCCTCCTCCCTTACTGTACCCACATTAGACAGTGTTTCACCAAAGGAAATAACATTTTTAATTTCACCCTCCTGCCTCCCCAGTCTCTCTCTGAGGGGCAGTAATAAGTCACTTATGACAACTGTTAATTTCTCCCAGAATGGTGCCCACGCGGGTTTATTCATAGAATTAAAGTGATCAGCTGTCCCCTGCAAAACAGATAAGTCTGGGGAGCTCAAATTGACAGTAACATTGTTCCATGTTCTTTCTTTTGAGTATAGCTATGGAGACCTGGCATAGGGGTGTTGGAAGTACCACCGTCTCTAACACAGTGGGTGGTTGACAGGCTGTGGTATTATCCAAGCCCTTGACAGATCCCGTGTTCTGGCCCTTCAGCTCGTTGGCTGGCCCAAACTGCTCCTCGGTAGGTACTATAGGCTCAACTGGCCCATTTGGCCCAGTCATACTCAGGGACATGCGTCGTTCAGCTAAGTCTATTTCTTTAGATATAGCTCACATGGCATGAGTGAGAAAAGAGTCTATAGTGGATCGCTTAAGAGTGGTTGTTGGCTCTGCTGATGACTTTGTACCTCCGGCCTTGCATTTACCCATAATGCAATTGGATACTAGTTGACAAAAGCACCAAGGAATAACAGGACGCTATTACACAGTAAGACCGACTTACTTCACACTGGTTCCCTTAGTGTCTAGTGGGAGGAGTGTTCAGCTGACAATAATGTGCCAAGGATATTTTAAGGGCCAATGGAGTAGACCAAAGGGCCAAGGGAGAAGGCCCAGCCCAGCCTCAGATGACCGCTGACCGGTGCAGATGGGCCCGCTCTTGGCCCAGTCTTGGCCCGTGCCTCCTACCGCAGGGATTCTGGGGCGAGTAGTCCTGCCCCCACCAGCAACGTACTCTGTCTCCCTATCTGTTAGCACAATTTAATGTAGGCCAAACTGAATATGTTCTAGTTTCTTGACTTGGTGAATCCAGTGTTCGTGAGAGAATACATCAGTATAACTAATAACATCTAACAGTGTTTTTTTTTCTGAGTTCTCATGTACTGTACAAAATGTGTTACAATCCTAACCTGCTGCCTGGGAAACTGTCCTCTTGAACCTGCATATGGGATTTTGCTAAAGGAGCATTGTTCTAACATTTCTCACACTGGATTGCTTAAGGACTGCCTAATGGTCCCACTTATTTTTCAGCATTTTGTGTCTTCTTTATGCCGCCTCACATCCATACTATATGAACTGACCAATGGACTGAGTGGTCTGATTAGATGGATGAGGTAATCCCAGGAGGTGTCAACCCCCTGAAATATAATATTACTCGATTTAATGGACAGTGCACTATTTCCTTACTCACAGGAATTCTTTGCAGAACTTACCTTGGCAAAGCCTGCTTTGACCGATGTGGACTCACCTGGCGTCCTTTACGAACTAACGCATACACAGTGTGCGTTTAGTGGTCTCTTCCTTCTCAGGAGACCGCTTGAACTGGCGTACTCCATGTCCCTTCATGAACTCTTGAGCTTTCGTATCTTATTTCAACTTTTCTTTTAAATTTTAACCAAACTTGTTTAGAACCTTAAGTAATTGTTGCACTTGCTTACATTAAGTTTGATGAACTAAAGTTAAATTACTTTACCGACTCAGTTATCATGATTGTTTCCTCTTCAATTGGGTGGGCATTCTAAATCTGTGACAAATGACCAGAGGAGATCATATTAGAGAGATCTCAGAACACCAAATACTAATGCTGTTATTTTGCATTGCTTTAACAGAACTCTTAGTGTGTATGATTTTGGCATGCCTTGTTTTCTTCAGGAGATTTGAGCTGGCAGTCATAATTTTCCATCTTTATAGTACTGTATTGAGCGTAATCTATATGACCCTGCTTTCCAGTCTGTAGTTCAGTTATCCAATTCCTAGTCCTCATTAGATGACTGCCAGTTTCCCAGGTCCACTTGTGACTAGTGAGTCCAGCTCTTTTTTTATTTGAATTCTGAGAATTGTACTGCTGGTCGCGCATGGACCAGGTAAACATGGCAGCTATGCTGTAGGCTATAGTGCTACAGAATACGTTGTAGTCTACACCTCATCAGGGCTAGCAAGCACTATTTAAATGCAAACCTTTTCCCTCTTCTATCCCTCCACCATCCTTCTCAAACCAAATAACAGACTAACATATCCACTGCTCAAATCAATGTAATATTTCACTACACTAATTCACCGCTAATCCTTTATGGGTTCCGGAGTAGCGTGCTACTCGCCGAAAAAGCACTTCAACGCATTGTCAGGGGTAGTAAGTGCTAAATAAATGCAATTACAATTACATGCACTTTGGCACTGGTCAGCAGTGGTAAAGTGACCAGAGGCCTAAAGCCAAGAAAAAGAAGTTCAGAAACAGAGGAGGAAAAGTCAAAATGTTTGGGGTGACCCTTCAGAGAGGGCCATTTTCCAACAACGACCCTATAAAGAATAAAGTTTTATTTAAAAACACACTTTGCCAAATTTCACACAAACAAGGTTCTAGAATTTTCACCACCGCACATGATGAGAAAGCAATTTATAAAATGCCACCTGTCTTCTTCTAATTAGCCATGGCTTTTATGCTGCCCAGCTTACTATTCAGCCCCTCGAAGAACCCCACCCAGACACTCAGCAGAAACAAACAACAGATCATCACTTACTGCTGGACTCCCTAGAGGTCTGGAAGTCAAGCCTGAACCGTCCTGAGACAATGGTAGCTGAGGTAACAACAACCTGTCAGCAGGGACGCTGTTAGAAATGGGATTTCTGGTTGGCTAGGGCATGCGCCTAAGCCAGGCAGAAACCACCACTCTAGTCAGGGCAAGGGAGTTACATGCTGAAGATAACCCCTGTTCACCCCTTTGGTAGCTTGGCACGAGCAGTCAGGCTTATCCCAGAGGCAATGTGTAAAGCATTTGCGCAACACACGCACACAGCAGCGACACACTAGGCGCACCACAAAAGAAACTCCACACAAGGTTATGTAAAAATAGCCTTTGTATTAGCCATAAAACACATTAGAACACATCACATATGTACACTGTGCCACCTGGCACTAGGTTATACTTCACAGGGAATTATATACAGGACAGGGCCAATCGGGCCACTGTCAGAACCATTAGAACAGGTAAGTAATGAAACAACCAGTAACTACTGGTAAAATACTGTGCTCAGCATAAACACATTAGGCATAAACACTGGGCATAAACACATTATGCATAATCACTGGGCATAAACACATTATGCATCATCACATTAGGCCTACACTGGGCATAAACACATTATGCATAATCACTGGGCATAAACACATTATGCATCACATTAGGGCCTTGCGCCCTACCAGCACCTCAGGTGCTCACAGGCCAACTGGCCTCCCTCGGGGGCCCATGTGGGACTTCTCCGCCATGCCGTATGTCCAAATAGTCAGGGTTCTAAGCTGCCACTGCAGCAGGGTACAGGCCCAACAGGCCGGCACCAAGAATAGGGAATAGGGGTACGAGGGTGTAACCCACCCAGGTCTCTCTTGAGACCCAAAATGTCCCCCAACGTTGCAGCTGCCGCGAACTGGCGGTACAGCTGTGTGCCAAAATAAGCACCAACAGTGCCTCCTCAGCCCCCTTACCGGGGCTTCTCTTGTGGGCCAAAAAGGAATGCCCCCGCAACGTTGCCCACACCCTGGCGGTGCAGCTGTAGAAGTGAGCACCGGCACCAACAGTGCCTAGGGAGCCCCTCCTTCCCGGGGCTCCTCTTTCAGGTACACTGATGCCTCCAATAGACACCGCAGTGTGCCTGCCTTGCCCCACTCATTGGGGCTTCTCTTCTTTCTTCTCCTCTGGCAATGCGCAGGACTTCAGCTGGGAGCCCGCGAGACTCCGGTCCTCTTTTCCCGGGGTCCGGTGAGCGAGCGGGGCTCCGCCTCTAAATGCAGGCACACGGGGGTCCCTCAGCACGGAGCGGAGTCTCCGTCGATCCCCTTCTTCTTTCTGGGCGGCATGCGGGGCTCCCACCAGCACACGGGGGCCCCTCCTGCCTCCAGGCTCAATCGTGCCTGACTTCCGGCGGCTACGTTCGCCCTGATTGGTCCGCTGTACATGGTGCGGCCCCGCCCACAACCAGGCAGCTTGCCTGGCTTCCTGGACACCGTGTGTGGTGCGGCGGCTCTGGGTGCAATAAAAATGCGGGGTGGGCTCCCGCTGTACCTCCGGGCAGCACGGGGTAATCCCCACGCTGGGATTCCCACGGAATAATTTGCGGCCCAGCACTTTGGGACACAACGCTCATGAGACGCTCCTCATGTCACCGGTGGCCCCAGCAGCATCCAGACAGTCCATGACACCAGGACCGAGCAGCGTTCTCCCCAAGGCAAAGGGGCTCAGTCCACCCCTGGTAGAGGAGAGAATCCAGCAAGGACCCCACGCTTGGTCCAAGGGCACACCGGGCAGAGCTGGACACAGGCAGGCCAGCACCAAGGGACCCCCAGGAGTTAGCAGCTGGGTCCCATGGCGGTTCCTGCTGATGCCCTCCAGCTCCAAAACAGGTACACAGTAGCACCCAAAAAGCACACATCATGGGGTCACAGCCCCAGTACTTATACCTCACATGTCTTTGTTCTCTCCCCCTGGCACAGGCCTAGGCCCGGTCCAAACCAGTTCTGGGGGGCACTCCAACCTTTGTTTACAGGGCACAAACACCCTCATTGTCAGAGTAGGTCCTGGCCTCAGACACACCACAGGGAGGCGGAGCCAGCATTGTACCAGTCAGGCACAAACCTATTCAGGGTCAGGGGCTACTCCTCCCACTACTCTGAATGCAGGTCAGGTCCATTCAGCCTAGCGCTGACTCACCCAGCCCCTCTGGAGCCACGGCACCTCCCCAGTCCCTGTCACTCCAGAGCCAGACATGCAATACACAACAGGCAGGCACAAAGACACATAGCACACAGAAATGCCAACTTCTAAAAGTGGCATTTCTAAAATAGTGATAATAAAACTGTGCACACCATTACGCAGCATTTATTATTACTATTCCAAACATACCAAACTTGACCACGCTGCTCCTCTCATATCAGGAATTACCACTGAAACACTTATCAAGGAATCCCCAATGCATTCCTATGAGAGGGCAGCCTCACAGCAGTGAGAAACCAAAATGGCTGTTTGTCACTACCAGGACATGTCACACAATTAAGGTACATGTCCAACCTTTTACCTACAATGCACCATGCCCATAGGGCTAGCTAGGGCCTACCTTAGGGGTGACTGATATGTAGTAAAAGGGGGGTCACAGACGTGGCCCTCACTTTATATGCCACGTCACAGCGGCAGTAAACTGCGCGCACAGGCCCTGCAATGGCAGAGACCTGAGACAGGTTTGAAAGGCTACTTTGGTGGGTGGCGCAATCAGCGCTGCAAGCCCACCAGTAGCATTTAATTTACTGGCCCTGGGTATCTGGGATACCGCTTTACAAGGGACTGACAGGTAAATTAAATTTAGCCAAACAGGTGTAGACCAATCTTACCATGTTTACCACAGAGAGCACACGCACTTTACACTGGACAGCAGTGCTAACGTGCCCAGAGTCCTAAAACCACCAACACCAGGTCAGAAACAGACTAGGAGGAAGGCAAAAAGTTCAGGGATGACCCTGCAAAAAGGGCCAAGTCCAACAGACGCCAAGACACTGCAGTTTGGCCCCCAGGAGGCTCACGGGTCAAATGCAGCAATTCAGCATGAGCAGGGTTGAGCAGCCTTTGTCTAGTTCTGGAGCTTTGAAGTGCCACATGGTGCAAGCACTAGAAGGCTGGCAACATCGCCTCAAAGGGACCCAAGGGACCAGTGCTGTAGGTCCCAGTTGGCATTGACCAAGATAATCTTCCTACGTGAATTTCTGATCCGAGGGCTCCACAACACACTTTTTGGTGTTTCTTGGTGATCAGGTGAACTGTCACTCTGGTGGTCCTACACTCCTGTTGCTCTGGCAGCAGCCTAATTGGTCATCCTGCATGGGCATGTCCTCATGGCTTCATCAGCAAGACAGCAAGACCTGATAATTGAATATAAATTCCTCAGGTTGGTGCAGTTTATGTTTTAGTTCTCCTTTGGGCTGAAATGGCAGCAAATATTAAATTCCCCTGGGAATGTGATGCATTCATAATCTAATAAAACAATTGATGTTTGAAACTCAACTCGGAGAAAACAGAAATCCTCATCCTCGGCTCCACCCCCTCCGCATGGGACACCTGGTGGCCCCCCGCTCTCGGAATTCTACCCACCCCAATGGACCATGCAAGTAAACTTGGCATCATACTAGACTCATCACTCACCATGAATCGCCAGATCAACGCCGTCTCCTCCGCATGCTTCAACACCCTCCGCATACTATGCAAGACATTCAAGTGAATCCCCTCTGACTCCAGGAAAACGGTCACTCACGCACTCGCCACCAGCATGCACTCGGACTATGGCAACGCCCTCTACGCCGGAATGAACAAAAAAACTCCACTGCAAACTCCAGACCATCCAGAACGCCGCTGCCAGACTAATCCTCGATATCCCACAGCACAACCACATCGCCCAACGCCTCGCTGACCTCCACTGGTTCCCAGTCGAAAAAAGAATAGCTTTCAAGCTGCTCACACATGCCTACAAGGCCCTCCACCACATAGGACCTCAATACCTCAGTGACCACATCTCCTTCCATTCCCCTAAGAGAAACCTCCGCTCAGCCGACCTCTCCCTAGCCACCATCCCATGCTTCTACAGGACCAGAGCAGGTGTAAGGTCCTTCTCCTACCTCGCAGCCAAGACTGGAACGATCTCCCCCTTCAACTCTGGCGAAGCCCGACACTGCACCAATTCAGGACGGCCCTCAAAACCTGGCTCTTCAAATGACCCCAATGGAGCTGCTCACACTCAACCCCTCAGTGCCTTGAGACCCTAACGGGTGAATAGTGCACTCTACAAAACCCTGATTGATTGATGTTATATCTTTTGTACATGATGTACCTATTTTCTCTACTCCGATAGTGATGTGCCCAGCATACAATCTAAGACAAACTCACTCCTCACCCCTCCCTCCATATCCCTTACTCTTTATCCCTCACTCCTCACTTCTTATCCCAAACTTGCCATTCTCCATTCACCATCCTTCATTTCTCATCCAATATTGATCTGTTGATGGATAACAACTGGTGCATGACTTAATGATGGATGATGCATGAGGGATGATACATGGGGGTCAAAGAATGACGAATGTTAGACGAGGAATAATAGAGGAGGCACAATGAATGAAGGAGAAGGATATTCAACATTTGGTGCAGTAGAGATGTGGGTCTTTTGCGTCAATTCCCCCAGGGTCAACCATGGCTCTTTCCAAGTTTCAAGTATTTTATTATGATTTGGAACTCAAAGAGGTCCACATAAATACAAGCGGAAATTATGCAGGAAACAATACATACGATATCAAAATATCCAGAATAAAAATACAAAAGGAAGCTATTCGACATCCAACCATACTTCAAAAGGAAAACCCCAACCATGGCACTTCAGCAAGTTTACTGGCGCAAATCGGTAGGCATTCTAAAATGTGACGATACAAAGCTGTTTACCTTTTGTTGAGCCCAGATGCAGCTGATGCACTACTTCTGAGTATGGTGGCAAAAAGTTTCTCTTTTTGCAAGCAGTGCCAAATCTGCGATGCCTTCACTTAAAGTCCGAAAAACAATCTTTTCGAATCCCTCTCCTAATTTAAGGGCTATTCTTCACTCTTCTTCATAGATAATGAAACTCTTTACCCTCGAAACGTTCTGATCTATTTAATTACCAACTATCCAGTCCCTATGAACTGCAGAACTCGTATATAATTATGAACCAATTTACAGCCAGTCTCAGCCCTGCAATGCAATTTTTACATGTATGGTGTATCTGCAAACTACTAAAACAAAACTCCTTTCAATGTCCAATTGATAATAGCTCAATACTGATTTCAAATCTCACAGTCATAATTTACTGCCACTTGTTACTGCAACCTTTAAAACAAACTGTATACAATTTATATTATTAAATTAAAAATATAATGTATCCATTAAACAAATGTTTAGTTTCACTGAACTGGTCCCACTTTGTTAAATCAGACAGACGCAGGCCAATGTGCATTTAGAATAATAGTCAAATATGTTTGTTTTATGCAGGAGAAATCTTTAGATTTCTCAATGATTATCACACGAACTTGCAGAAAGATCCCAATTATCCAAATGGAAATGTAAAAAAACAATCCACTCCCAATTAGAACAGTATATAGTAAAATAAAGGCTTTAACAAAGCTAATGAAAATAACAAACCCAGTTATAACCTCAGGAAAAAGAAAATCGAGCTCAAGAAGATTAAGCCAGAGGCAGAGAGGATTACCATATGAATAGAGTGTGCATGTTTATCAATGTTTCCAATACCAGCGAATGCACAGCTTGCCTCTGCTGGACGCATTTAATGATGGACAAAGCAAGCATGATATCTGATTGCACAAGGCCCACTTTCAGCCTTCTCAATAAATAAAACACCTCTGGGCCTTTGATAACCTTTAACGGGGCTTCCGTGGCTTATACTCAGTTCATCATGAGCGAGAGTATCAATCTGTTCATGAAGGATTGTAGTGTGAGATAGGAAATTGGAATCTTACGTGCAATAACAGAGCAAGCCCAAAGCTCTTGGCTTCGTAACGCGAGGTACCATAGCAATGCACATTCCTCAGTTGAGAGGTTTTGTCAATATGGCATTTTTTGACGAGGAGATTTCGAACGACATTGCCACTTTTCAATATTAGTACACAATAAATAAGTTTGATTCTGGTTAAGAACGACCCAATGATTACAAATGCACTTGTTATTTTGATGAAAGGAGTTTTACATCGTCTTGTTCACTGCTAATCATCGCTAACTCGTGAGCAAGCAAAAAGGCGCGCGTTCACTTGAGATTTGTCCCAGCGCGTGCCAAGCCTCTTCAGGCTGCTTTTTCGGACTGTGATTCGCCCAACTGCGTAGCAATGACGCCATGGACTCTGGTGCAAGCCAGGAGACTGGCCCCTTTGACCACTGCTGGGGTAGTAAAATACAGCAGTTATACTGGTCCAATGGGGCCATGTGGGCTCTGGCCCGTGTGCCACTGCGCCTGCTGCACAAATGGTAGCTACTACTCTCCTTGCTACTTTTCACCTCACAGCTGAAGCTTCATTGTGATCTGCACAAATGATGGAACTCAAAGCAGAAGGTAGATCTGTATAGAACCCTACTGCTTTCAGGATGCTGCAGGTGGCAGTGAATGCTACATGAGTGATGGACATTGGCAAACTTCCCTGCAGAAACTCTCAATCAAAGGTAGTGCTGTGTTCCCTTATCCAGAAAAAAACGACACATGCTTACAATGCAGAAAATGAACAGTTTTCATCAGAATCCTGCATGTGTTATGCAGGAATAGGGGACATTTGCTTCCATAGAGAATCATCTAAGGTACCTGAACCAGGATTTCTTGGGGTTGGACAAAGGACCCAGAGATGTGGAAGAAGATGTCTGATCCAAAATGCCTCATTCATTAGGAAGTCTCTATACCTTCTCTGATTCATCTTTAGATGAATGAGGAAAATGTGGTTTTGGGACCCCACTTTTTTCTCGGCCCCCGAGTGACGGGTTATCCCAAAACTTTCCAGAAAGAAGCTGAGGAAGATGAGTCTTTTTTGGGAAAATTTTATAAACATTTGTCAAACAGTGGCAAAATTATAAGCAAACCCCAAAATTATTTTCCTATGGAAAGGCAGACCTAACTATAACTGTCCAGTGGGGACTGCCACTTTTTAAAAAATACAATGATATATGTTGGAATGTGGTTTGTAAGTAGGGGTAAGTAGGTACCTATCACTACTAATAAGGCCACAATCACAATATAAGGCCCAGTCAAGGTCTCAATAATTTATTTCCTTTCTCAACCCTTGGTAGCTGACTGCAAGCAGGCAGGCTTAACTTAAGAGACCAGCGTGTAAAGCATTTAAAACACCAATACATTAAATAAGTAAGACACAACACACAATAAAAATGCAACACCAATTTTAAACATAGGAAATCTGATTAAAATGACACCAAAACAACAAAAACCCAATGTATGGAACCAGCGATATACATTTTTAAAGAATAAACACTTTGTAGTGCCTAATAGCCCAGCATGTCAATTTGGGACATCTGCTCGCGCTTGACAGGGACAAAGTCAAAGTTTCAGGCTGACTGCAATTGAGCGCGGATCGGACACACTTAGTGGAATTACCCTGTCATGTTTTTACCCTCTGACTTTACTGGGGCTTTTTCTCTCGCCATCGAGCAAGGCTCTTAGTCCAACTCCTGGAAAACTCGTCGACAACAAAAAGCTCTGGAACTACAGTGGGGCAAACCTGAATCTCAGGCCAAGTCATGATTCGACGTCCCCGGCTTGACTCTCAATGATGGGTCAGTCAACTAATGGAGCTTTTTGACTAAATACTCCAAATCTTCTCAAACTTCTGGATCTTCTTCCAGAAGTTTTTTTGGGGTTCCAAATTGTCCACAACACCAATCCAAGTTTCCAGAAGCTCTGAATTGCTCCTTGGGATATTGGGACTATGTCTGCCACAATGCACCTGGCCAAATCCTTTAATGCCCGTCTGCAGGTGGTCAGCTGGTGAGGTATCATTTTACTTGTGAGACCGAGGGGAACGCTGGGTGGTAGTAGGGGTGGGCGGAATTTGCATAGGCGCGCTACGCAAAGCTCCGCGAAATGGTAAAAAATCTCAGCGAGCACGCAAAAGTTCAGCGAACATGCGGAATTGCTTGTTCCGCCCGTTCGCGATGCTTTTTTCCTGTTCGCGAACGCTGTTTGCGTGCTCGGGGAGAAATATCTTGCGAACATGCATTTTGAAAGCGCGAAGAAGCAAAAAATTCCGCGAAGCCGCGGATCGCGGAATTACCAAAAATTCCGCGATCCGCGGAACGCGAAATTCCGCAAATTCCGCGAGCGGAACGGAATTTACCGCCCAGGCCTAGTGGTAGGACATTTGTGCCGGCATGGTGACCTCACACAAAAATGTGTGGATAAAGTGATTTTTCCAGCTAAATTTGGGGTTTGCAGGGGATTCTGGGTAGGAAAACATTGGGGATCCACGCAAGCCATACCTCCCTTGACTTCCCAGGTTGTCTAGATTTCAGAAATGTGTGGGTTTGGTATGTTTCCCTAGATAGCCGCCGAGCCCGGGGCCAAAAACCCAGGTGCCCCCCCTTGCAAACCAGGTTGTTTTGTGATAGGTAATTTTGATGTTTCCACAATACTTTTTAGGCCCTTGCTTGTCGCAGGTACTTGGCCCACCCACATGAGTGAGGTACCATTTTTATTGGGAGGCCTGGGGGAACGCTGGGTGGTAGGAAATTTGTGTCAGCCTGGTGATCCCACAACTTTCCCACACAGAAAGTAGTGAAAAACGTAAGTTTTTCAGCTAAATTTGAGGTTTGCAGGGTGTTCTGGGTAGGAACACATTGGGGGTCCATGCAATCCATACCTCCCTGGACTCCCCAGGGTATCTAGTTTTCAGAAATGTGTGGGTTTGGTAGGTTTCCTTAGATGGCTGCTGAGCCCAGGACCAAAAACGCAGGTGACCCCCTTGAAAAACCAGGTTGTTTTGTGATAGATAGGGGGACACCTGTGTTTTTGGTCCTGGGTTTGTAGACATCTAGGGGAACCTAAAAAACCCAGACATTTCTGAAAACTAGACACCTGTGGGAGTCCAGGGAGGTGTGGCTTGCGTTGATCCCCCAAAATTTTCCTTCCAAACATTTGCTGCAAACCTCAAATTTAGCTAAAAAGTCACATTTTCCTCTAATATCTGTGTGGGAAAGTTGGGGGATCACAGTACAACACAAATTTCCTACCACTTAGCGTTCCCCTCAGTCTCCCGATAAAAATGATATCTTACTTGTGTGAATGGGCCAAGTGCCTATGACATGGAAGGGCCAAAAATGTGCAGAGATTGAGGGGGCCCCAAAGCGGGTCCAAAAGGGCAGTTTGTTTATACGTTTTTAGGCTGACGCTACTTTGGGCACCCATACAAGTGAGGTATAGTTTTTCTCGGGAGACCAAGGGGAATGCTGGGCAGTAGGAATTATGTGCCTGTGCGGTGATCCTGCAACATACCCATACAGAAATGTGAGGAAAATGTGACTTTGTAAGTAAATTTGAGGTTTGCGGGGGATTCAGAGTAAGAAAATGCTGGGGGATCCGTGCAAGTAAAACTGCCAGCCAAGAGTCAGTACACATACACCACCAGCCGAGCACCATCCACACATACCGCCAGCCAAGCGCCATCCACACACACCGCCAGCCAAGCGCTATCCATGCACACTGCCAGCCAAGCGCCATCCACGAACACCGCCTGCCAAATGCTATCAATGCACACAGTCAGCCAAGCAATATCCACACACCGCCAGCCAAGCTCCACCCAAGCACTCCGCCAGCCAAGCAGGGCCAGACTGGGAACAGCAACCAGCCCCGGCAGATTGCTGGTCAACCGACCCTGGGAGGGGGGGCATGCTAGTAAAAAGCACTGCTACCGCATTTGTTACTGGAGCCCGATATTGTAGCGTGGCTGCAAAACTGCCTCCCAATGACAAAACCGCCCCCCACGGCCGGACCTGCAGCCAAACACCATCCATGCACACAGTCAGCCAAGCCCCAGTCCACGTACACTGCTAGCCAAGCACCACTCCATGCACACCACCAGGCAAGCGCCAATCTACACACACTGTCATCAAGCGCGAGTCCACCCACATCATTAGCCAAGTGCAGTTCCACACACACTGCCAGCAAAATGCCGGCCAAAGGTCAGTACACACAGATCATCAGCCAAACTCCAGTTTACACACACACAAACTCTCCCTGGTTTCTAGAGGTTATATGTCCCTGCTTGGGTGCAGATGAGAATAAAAATATCACTGAAACAGCCAAAATGTGTGCCTAAAAAAAAGGGAGCAACCCTTTTCTATGGGGCTTCTCACTGGCATTCCCATAAACATATCCCTGGTGCCCAGTGGGCTTTCTGCACCCTGCGGGGGCAGATGAGGGGCTATTGCCCCAATCTGCCTTCCGGGGGGGGGCAGAAAGCCTTTTTTGGCAGTGGGGGCATTAGCATGCCCATTCTTGGCAGTCCCCACCCCTACGTATAAAAAAAACAACAAGAGCCCTGGTACCTAGTGGGCTTTCTGCCCCCCCGGAGGGCAGATTAGGGACTATTGCCCCATCTGCCTCCTGGGGAGGCAGAAAGGCTGTGGCAATTTCTTTTGGGGCAGGGGGCATTGGCATGCCCATTTTGGGCAGCCCCCATCTCTACGTATAAAAAAAGCAATCCCTCGTGCCTAGTGGGCTTTCTGCCCCCGGGGGGCAGATCAGTGGCTATTGCCCCATCTGCCTCCTGGGGGGGCAGAAAGACTGGATTTTTTTGGTGGAAGGTGGGGGCATTTGCATGCCCATTTTGGGCAGTCCCCACTCCTACATATAAAAAAACAATCCCTGGTGTCTAGTGGGCTTTCTGCCCCCCCGGGGGGCAGATCAGGGGCTAATGCCCCCATCTCCCCCCCAGGGGGGCAGAAAGACTGTAATTTTGCATGGGGGTGGGGGCAATGGTATCCCCATCTTGGGAATCCCCCACCCCTAAACTGAATTGAAAATAAATCCCTGGCATCTAGTGGGCTTTCTGCCCCCCCGGGGGGGGCAGATTGGGGGCTACTGCAGAAAGACTGATTTTCCCCAATTCATTTTGGGGGGAGCAAAGGCCCGTGCCCAAGGGGCCACTCCCCACTCCCTGGTGCCTAGTGGGTGGATCCCTGCTTGGGGATCGTTCTCCTAGGGCGATCCCCAAGATGGGATGGATACCATTGGAAAGGGGAGATTCTCTCCTTTCCAACGATACCTCTCTGACTTTCTACTTGCTCAGGGGGCTGAGATAGCCCCCTGAGCACGTAGAAAGTGAAACTGAAATGAGCCTATGGGCTCAATTCAGTTTTGGTTTCACTGAAATTACGTCAGCACGATGTGCACACTGATCGTCATTACAGGGAAACCACACAAACAGCCTCAGGAGCTGGGGAAGCTCTTCTGCAGCTCCAGGGGCTTCTGGGGGGTGAAGGAAATCCCTCTGGTGCCCGCACCAGAGAGATTTCAAGTGCCATGTGTGAGGACGGCTGGGAGCCATCCTGCACACACGAGCACTGTGCTGTAGAATGGCTCCCGGCCATCCTGCGCACAGAAGTGGTTAAAATCCAAAATGGAGAAACTCTCTACTGGAGATTCAGATCTGGCTAAGCCAACCCACTGGTGTGGCTAAGTTTCCCTAACACTCCCCTACTAGCCCCTCTGCTAATTCAATTACTGGGGCTCCTGTCTGGCTGGGGTGCAGGATATGGGGGTGAGCCTGTGTCCTGTCCTAACTGTCATTCCCTCTTTGAAGAACCAGTTTGGCTACTCCACCCCATCCTGTCATTTGCTCTGCAGCTGCAGATCTCCTCTAACCAAATGTCCTTTGTCTCTATGCTGACCACTTCACACCTCATCAGAGCAGTTTGGCTGAGCTTGTCAAAGGCTGGCCAATCAGGAGGGGCTGCTGGAAGGCTGGATTTTGGTTCATCAGAAAAGCAAGTTCTATAACTTATTTTCTGTGATAGTTATAATAGCTCTAACCTTGGCAAGTTGTTGTAGTTATTCTAACTATCATTTTAATATTTTAAAGTATATTTTTAGCTCACTCCTGTCAATAGGTATACTTTATTAAAGTATTCTCACGTTAGCCTATGGAGTCAATGTGCTAGAAAGGGAAAAAATTGAATTGGCAGTTGTTCTCTCACCAGAGCATATAAAAGATATTTTACAAATTCCCTGCTTATAGCTACAAGGTACCCTACCCCTGGGGCACCTAAGGGAGACCTTAGGGGGGACTTGTATGTAAAAATAAGGTAGTTTAAGACTTTGGAAGTTCCTTCAATTCCAAAGTCAAATTTTCTGAAAATTTAATTTTAAAAGCAACCTGCACAACAGTGCTGCCTTTAAAATGACAGCAGGCAACACAGCAGTGCACACTTAAGTGCATTAAATCTACTGGGCCTCTAAATCTACATGCCCTACCATATACTAGGGGCGTACAGGTAGGTTGACATACCAATTGTAGTTACACCTAATTACCATATACCTTTTACACAGAGCACTGGCCATGAGTCTGGTTAGCAGAGCCCAGGGCACAATCAGAGTCAGTAACCACCAGTATCAGTCAAAAAATGGGGGTGATCAGTCTTTCTCACACAGCCTCACCACAGACGAATGGTGATGGGTAACTAAACTACACCCTGGTAGTCCTCATCATCTAAGTGAAAAAATCTGGAAAGTCAACTGCATTGGCATGGGCAGTCCCAGGTCTGTGTTCCACTGTGAAGTCTATCCCCTGTAGGAAAATGGACCATCACAACAGTTTAAGAATCCCCCCCTCATCTGAATGAGCCATCTGACAGGCCTTTGGTCAGTTTGAACATGGAAGTGAGTACCAAACAGGTATGCCCTCAGCTTCTTCTGGTACCAGACACAGCAAAGGCTTCTCTCTCAATGGCATTCAATCTTTGTTCTCTGGGGAGAAGTCTCCTGCTAATGAAGGCAAGTGGCTGATCTAGGCCTTCTTCATTTACTTGTGCCAACACTGCGCCAGTCCTTTGTTCTGAAGCATCTGTCTGAACACAAATGATTTTGTGTAGTCAGGGGCCAGTAATACTGGTGCTGAACACATAGCCTCTATCAGAGTGGCATTTATATACGTGTATATATACATACACATAGACATGTATATATACAGATATACATGCATTTATGTATAGATATAAGGATATTCTTGCAGCCAAATCTCTGGATTTGCTCTGTTTATTTCAAATTAGATAAAAGTAGAAGCTTGCTAACAATAGAGTAGTCCTCCCTGAGGGGTTTCAGCCCTCCATTGAGCCTTGATGCCAGGTACTAATGATTGGTAACTGTCACAACCAATCAATTCAAATGCTGCCATGATGTGGTTCTGTAGTAGTAGTTAACTGCAACAACCAGCATGCTTTGCGAGTGCCATAATCTTCAAGAGCCCACTCACAGAGTACACAGTCCTGATATGTAAAAATAACTCAGTGCATTTAAATTATTCATGAAATAGTCTCTTTACACGTGACAACTGAAAAAAAAATAAAACCATTACAACAGAGGAGTCCAGAGCCAGAAATAGAGAAGTACCCGACTCCTCCAATCACTCTTTCTCTCACCTCACGCAATTCATAATCCCAAGATAATCCTTTTGTGAAGCAGAGCTGGGCGGATCGTGCTCCCCGACATTGTCCATCAAACTCAATGCATTCCTCCAATACTCGGGAGCCACAGACCCTGCAAAGCAGCTACAAATGGGAAATGGAGCACCTGTCATTAGTTCCATACGAAAAGAAAGTTCATATAGCCAAATCTCTGGATTCACTCTGCTTATTTCAAATTAGATTGGGTGGCAGCATGCTAATGATTGGTAACTGTCACAACCAATCAATTTAAATGCTGCCATGATGTGTTTCTTTAGTCATAGTAAACTGCAACAACCATATAAATATAACCTACTGGCGGTTATAGGACGGTTTCCATAGGAAGAGCATTTTTTTATTTGCGAATAACTTTTGTGTCATTTCATGAATCCTCATGAAATTTTCAAAACTACTTTACCACTCACTTCAGCTGCTGTCTTGAAAATTTCAGAGGGAACCATCAAGCGGGGGCCGAGAAAAAGGGGGGCCCAAAAACACATTTTCCCCATGTTAATTTCCATAGAAAACTTCGTACACAGCTACAGCACGAACTGCTGAATGGAATTACACCAAATTTGGCAAAAATGTAGCTGTTGGGCTAGAAAGCAAACTTTTTGTTAAAAGGTGTAAATCCGTTTAGTAGCTTTTGAAATATCAAGGAAAATCCAAATTTGTTTATCTAGGGAACCCAGAGGATCCGCAACCCATCCTGATCTTGTGCTGAGGTCTGATTGGCAACCAACACTTCAAACCAGGAAGTGTTGGCAGTGAGTCACAGAAAAAAAATTTTTAAAAAAAAGAAAAGGGGGCAGGGTAGAAGCCCCCTGGCCCCCTAGGCTTCTTAGGGCGGGCCAACAGGGACCCCGCAGGGCCCAACATTTTTTTTCAAAATTGCAGCGGGAGTCCTGCTGGATCCCTAAAACCTGCAAAATATTTTTTTTTAAAAAGAAGCACAGGTCCTGTATTTTATTTCTAATCGGCCACAGGTGGGCCAGGTCCCAGGGACAATATAACAAAGGAGGGGGGTGCACTACCCTCCTCCTGGGGCTCATTAATGCCTCGTGGACCACCTCCTCCCCAGGGCTTATTTAGTTAAGGCTCGTTTCCTAGAGCCAAAACCAATAGGTCAGTTGAATTCCTGCACCAGATTTATGCGTACAAAGTTTTTCTTCTACATGGAACAGGAAAGTGGATATATTTATAGAGAGATATTTAGTGGGTTGGGTGTGTGATCCCACATGCCAAGGTTGCCCTGTGAGGTTTGGCAGCCTCCCACAAACAGAGCTAAATTCTCTGCTGATATATATACAAGTAATGAGGAGGAAGCAACAGGGCCTCCCCTGCTGCCCCGGGGACTGCCACCTCCCTGGGGCACATACTTTTTTTTTTTAAAGATGGGGAGGCCCTACAGCCTATCCCACAGCTTGACCACCCCCACCTCCTCAGGGAACAAATAGAATCATTAAAGGGGCCCATTGCGGGCCCCTGACTTCGGGGACCACCACCTGCCCGGGGCAAATTTGAAGAAAAGAGATGGGCTGTGCGACCTCCCTCCAGGAACCCTGCGTGGCCCTGGGGACCGCCACCCCCCCATGGCCGGCTCCAGCATTGTCCCGGGATGCCCACAGCTGCAACATTGCAGGGTGCTATGGCCTGTGAGAGCATCGCTTCTGCCAAGCCATAGCAAACAAGTGCTCTGCTTTCAGCAAGCAAGAGCACGAAATGCTATCGCTTGCTGAAAGCAGAGCAGTGTCTGTTTCCCTGCCTGCTGGCAGGGAAACAGACATTGCTTTGGGATCCAGGGCGCTGCATGTTAGCAGCTCCCTGAATCTCAAAGCAATGCCGGCTCCTGCAGGAGGCGGGGAGCTGGCAGGGACCGCAGGGGCCTTCAGGCTCCCCTTGCGGTCCCATTGGTGAGTGGGTACCTTGGAGGCACCCATCTTAAATGGGCAGGCCCTGGGGAATGGGGTCACAGGGGCCCAATTTGGCCCAGGGAGTGGGGCCACGCAGCCCCCCTTCCCATCTGTAAAAGGTCAGGCCCCATGGGATTGGGTTCCCGTGGTCGAAATCAGCCAGAGAGGGGCGCTGCTTGGCCACACCTACAGCCGGAACCGCTGGACTTACACCAGATTTGGCAGGGAGGTAGATGTTGATTCAAGGAAGTGCCTTTTGCCTATTTGGTGTTAATCTGTTCAGTAGTTTTTGTGAAATTTAAGCCAAAAATTATAGTGATATCTCTGCCTGTGGATATTTCGTAATGGTTTCGTGAGTAACGGTGAATGCTCTCATAGGCTGGACGCAACCTGAAGTGAAAGTTGCAGCTGCCATTTTATCTATTGGGAACGGTTCACGGGGCTGAAAATTTGTGTATAAGCCCACATAAGGGGTCAGAGTGGAGGTACTCTGACCCCATGTTTGAGAATGAAGGTGTTAGTGACACAAGTTATGTGTCCAAAATGTATTTTTTTAATCACGTGTGATATTGACAACGAAGCTGCGACCACCAGCGCAGCCCCCTGTGTACCATCACGGGGACGTCGCAACTATCGACGACGTCGCAAATATTCGTGGGAAATTAAAAAAGCATATCAGTGAATCATTAACCCCTTCGATGCTCATGACGAGCTCAGCTCGTCATGCTGTGCGGTCGCGCTGTGCGCATGACGAGCTGAGCTTGTCACGACCACACCCGCGATCGGAATGTCCAGCACCTGGGCGGAATTCCGATCGCGGCGAAGCGGTTAATACACATTGTTATAGAAATATTGAGATTTTGATACATTTTTTATAGAGTTATTTCTCTAGTGAGTTTTGCACTGTGATGGTTAGAATGAATTATATAGTTATAATTTTTTTATGTGGCGGTGGCTATTGAATTCCTGCTTTTAATTTCTGCCTTTGCAACATAACCGTGGGGACCGAAATGACCAATGTCCTCGCGAACTCCAGCCTCTCCGCGAAAGCAGAAAATAGGTTTCAGAGATGGTTGTTCTAGAAATCCACTAGAAAAACATGAGTTTGAAGTGTACAGTAATAAACCCCTTAGTGTATAAAATACTGTAATATGTGTGCATATATGTGTTTTTACTTTATGAAAAAGGCATGATCATCGCTGTTAACGACGTCATCGCGATGTCCCGAATAACCACGAAAATGGAAAATAGGTCTGAAAAATTGTTTTTAAAGAAAATTAGTAGAAAACTAGGAGTTTAAACATGCTTTGAAAGAAATATGTATGCAGTAATATGTGTAGTGCAATGTTCAGAATGGATTTTTTACATGTTATTTTTGGATGTGTTGGTGGTCCTTGAATGTCTGCTTTTGTTTTCCACTTTTGCGATGTGTCTGCGGGCATCGTGATTCAGCTGCGGCCATTGAAGGTAAGAGTTGTGGGGCGGCTGGGGGGGATTTCGAGAGACGACCACAAGGGAAAATTAATTATTTATTTAATTTTCCCTTGTGGTCGTCTCTCGAAATCCCCTCCCAGCCGGCCCCACCGCCACATTGCTCTTACCTGCAGCGGCTGTCGTGATTACCGACGGCATAGTGATCTCCTGCGTCACAGCGAAAACATAAAATAGGTTTTAGAGAGGGTTTTTATAGAAACGCTTTAGAAAAACATGACATGACTTTAAAGAATAGTGTAAGAAACCTCTAATGTATGAAATACTGTAAAATGTGTGGATATATGTGTTTTACACTTTATGTAAATGGTGTGATTATCATGGTTAACAACGTCATCGCAATGTCCCGAATAACCGCGAAAACGGAAAATTGGTCTGAAAGATGATTTTTAAAGAAACTAAGTAGAAAAAGTTTAAACATGATTTGAAGGAAATATGTATTATGTGTAGGGTAATGTTCAGAATGGATTTTTTTACATATTTTTGGATGTGTTGGTGGTCTTTGAATGTCTGCTTTTGTTTTCCATTTTCGCAACGTGTCCGCGAGTATCGCGATGTCGTTGCAATATAAAAAATGTAAAGAAACAAAAACAACACTTATTAATCCACTGAAGAAAATCCAAGCTTATAAAAATACCTCTTATAGAGCCATGTTAGAAAATACAATTTAAAAACCTTAAAAAATCAATTAAAAAAAATTCATAGGGTACATGGACGTTATAGTTGGGAACTAGGTTTTGAAAAACCTTAGAAATTCACTGAAAAAACCAAAGGTTAAAGGGATGTTATAGTGAGGATTTAGCATTTAAAAAACCTTATAAATTCACTGAAAAAACCAAAGGTTACAGGGGCGTAATAGTTAGGAAATAGAATTAAAAAAAATCTTAGAAATTCAATGAAAAAAACCAAAGGTTACAGGGACATTATAGTTAGGCTGATATTTCACTCATATAAAACCAGAGAAATTCATCAGTTGTAGTTAGCTGAGCTAACTATAACTCGCGCCCCCGCAATGCACTGCTTATGACCGCACATATATCACTCATAACATGGTCAGTGACATCACTGATGACATCTCAAATTACATCACTGATGGCATCATCCACAGAATCTCTCACACACCCACTCACACCCTAATATAACCTTTCATTACCCCATTCCAACTTCCACACTACCATTCTCAAAACCATTGACACAACCATACCAGTACATACACACCCACTCACTGGTTCATAGGGCTACACACACATCCACTCAGTCACCCATACAGCCACTCATACAACAACTCACTCACTAGTACAGCCCCTGATATATCCACTCATACATGCATACAGCCACTCACACACTCTCAATCACCCATAGAGCTACTCACACACCTAATCACTCACCCAGAGTCAATCACATATCTACTTACTCACCTATACAGTTATACACACACCAACTCACTTATTCATACAGATACTAACACATACTCACTCACCTATACAGTCACTGACACAAGCACACACTCACCCATACAGCCACTCTCACCATCACTCATTCACACATATAGTCACTTATATACCCCAACACTCACCTATACTGCCTTTTAAATATGCAGTTACTCACCCATATACCACTGACACATCCATTCACTCACCAACACAGCCATACACACACTCACTTACCCATACAGCTCCTCACAGATGCACTCATGAGCCCGTACGGCCACTGACTCACCTACCCACTCACTCATCCATGCAGGCAGTCATACACTCCCTCACCCACCCACACAGACACTCATACAGCCATACAGATACTCAGACAACCAAGCAATAACCCATACAGCTACTCATGTATCTACTCACCAACCCATACCGTCACTTACACACCAACTGACAGACTGATACGGACATTCACACAATTTAGTCGCTCACCCATACATTAACTGAGACACGTATAATCACTCACTTACACAGTCAGTCACACACCCACTAAATCATCCATACAGGCACTCATACACCCACTGACTCATCAATACACCTTGGTGTATATATATTTAACACTCACAAACGTTTTAGAAACACTCACAGTCACTGGATGATGTCATCAGTGGTCATTAGTGATCACATGTTAGATTTCAACAGTGATGTCATCTGTGATGTCACTGGCCATGTCATGAGTGATGTAATATGGAAGGTTATAAGCAGTGCATTGCAGGGACGCGAGTTATTGTTAGCTCAGCTAACTATAACTGCTGAATTTCTCTGGCTTTCTACGAGTGAAATGACAGCCTAACTATAATGTACCTGTAACCTTTGGTTTTTTCACTGAATTTCTATTTTTTAAATTCTATTTCCTAACTATAATGCCCCTGTAACCTTTGGATTTTCAGTGAATATGAATATGAATATATATATATATATATATATACATATATATAAAAATATATTTAAAAAATATATGAACTGTTCTTAAACTCAACAGTGAACAACAAACAATTGTATTAGCAATGACAGCTGTTTTCACAGAATATGGACACCCTTACTATTGTCACATGACAACGACTTAAGAGAGTCCGGAGCCAAACACTATAAATTAAAAGTACTAAGCAATTGGCGCTAGATGTAATGTAAGTTACCAATAGTAGGGGTAGACCCAGACTCAAAATGCTAAGATGTCAACAACCAATCTGTAATCGATTGCATGCCCTTTGGTCCTGTCACTCTCTGTGGAATCATACTGATGTGCAATCTGGCAAACAATGGGTATTTACAGTGGCTGCAATGTCTGGCTTTTGGTAAGATAATTTGATCCATATCATATTTTTAATATTGAAAGTGCAAGAGCACATTGGGGCAGATGGACTTTGCTTTCCACTGTGAAAATGTATCTACTAAGACACCGGAGGACTTAAAAAGAGGTATTCCAAGGTTGAATTTCTGTTTGAACACATTTTGGTTACCTTATATTAACGTTCCATTTATCAGGTAGATGACCAAAGCACTGTGTTTGAACATTTATGGTGTCCCTTCATGGGAATGTGTGCTGCAGATCAACTTCTCATACAGTCTAGGGTATTTCTGTTATCTTTTGTACAAATTCTTTGGACTGGAGTCAGCCAGATTTGACTTATGCTTTCATATCTTCAAACCTGAACCATAGTAATGACTCTCTACTTAACCAAATGGCTGCTAGATAATCCCCATTTTGAATTGTGAATAGATATTGACACCACTCATGCAGTTTTATGGATATTAAGACATTTCCTATGTGTTTCTTTGTGACTCTTAATGGGTTGGCTATTCAGATGATAACGGTTACATTTGGGTGCACATGGATTTAGGAGCATATTTATGAAAGAGTTTCATTGCCCTTGCGCCATGCAACAAGGCTCAAGAGCGACACAACTCCTAAGTTAGATTTATCAAGCCATGCAAGGCCACACTCTATCCCAGGGAGGTTTCATGGGTGGAGTGTAGGTATTGCCACGCATCCACCTATGGATTTTGGTGCATTCCCAGATTTACCATTACTGGTAGACCTGGGAATGCATCAAAATGCTACTCCTCCCCAGGTGAGGCATAACAAGGAGAAATATCTTTACTTGTCCTTGTTACTTTCTCTTTCTGTGTGTGCTGCAGCACACATGGAAAGAGAAAAATGCCTCTCAGGATTGTTTTTGTGCTGGATGGTATTCACTACTTTTTTAGACAATTACACAGTTGCTTGATAGGCAAATGTCTCATTTTACTTATCTTTGGACTATTAAAATTGAAGATGAAAACATTGCTGGAAGATTTTGAACTCGTTTAAAATGGTAAAATTACGTAATTTCAGGTTTCGACCCGAAATAAACTTGCAAAGTTATTCTTTTTAAAGATGTGTGGTCTATAAATATGACCAATTTGAACCCTGTAGCCTTAATTTTTGTTTTTTGTTTTTGCAGAATGTATGTTCTTTAAAGTTTTTAGGCCGAAGTAAGAGGCCAATATTGATGTCTTGACTTATTACATCGTGGTTTAGAAGAAATATGAAGAAGGATGGAAAACTATTGTATATGGGATGTCAAATGATTGGAGAAATCAGTTATTTGCGATGAATCTTGTTACCATTGTGTATTATAATTCCATGAGTCTTTCTTAGAGAATGTGTGAATCTTCACGTTTCTAATTTCTTGACATTTTTCCAAATAAAGAATATTGTTCAGTTACATTTTTCAAAACACAAAGCATTCCATACAA
This sequence comes from Calotriton arnoldi, assembly GCA_963921515.1. Taxonomy (NCBI): domain Eukaryota; kingdom Metazoa; phylum Chordata; class Amphibia; order Caudata; family Salamandridae; genus Calotriton; species Calotriton arnoldi. The sequence continues at coordinate 335,226 of CAWUFW010011977.1, forward strand.
AGTACTTTGCAAATTAGTTACTTCAGGAAACAAAACAGCACAGAATATAACAGTTAAAACATTATTTGAGGGCCCTCTTTCTCGGCAGCAATAAGAAAGCGTCATGATTTTCACTTTGCACTACCTGTTATTTTCTCAATGTCCATGTCCCTGAATCATCGTTTTGTCAAGATCTGTTCAACCCTGCTTTCAGAATAATTGAATTTTTGAGTACATTGAAATACACACTAATGATTTAGATAGAGATAATATACAGTTATTCAATGCTCTGTAAGTTCCAAATGCCTTTAAATATAGGGTGATACAAATCTCCACAACAGAGCTTTGCTAATGCACTCGAGAAGTAGCATTGCACTATAATTTTAAACTATTTAGTTTTATTTACTTAAATGGCTATTTAGTTTCTTCCTGGGAAGCTTCGTGAGCGCCAGCATTGAAATAAACCCTCTCCATGACTAAGCAGGTCAACGCCGTTTCCTCATCCTGCTTCAACATCCTCCGAATGCTCCACAGGATCTTCAAGTGGATCCCCACCGAAACAAGAAAAACAGTCACCCAGGCCCTCGTCACCAGCAGGCTGGACTACGGAAACGCCCTCTACGCAGGAACGACGGCTAAGCTCCTGAGACGGCTGCAACGCATCCAGAACGCCTCTGCACGTCTCATCCTCGACATCCCCCGACGCAGCCACATCACACCCCACCTGAGAGACCTGCACTGGCTCCCTGTCAACAAGAGGATAACCTTCAAGCTCCTCACCCACGCACACAAAGCACTCCACAACTCCGGACCAGCCTACCTCAACAGATGACTCAGCTTCTACACCCCCACCCGCCAGCTCCGCTCGACCAGCCTCACCCTCGCCACAGTCCCCCGCATCCGGAAAACGACCGCCGGCGGCAGATCCTTCTCCCACCTTTCCGCCAAGACCTGGAACACCCTCCCCACCAACCTCCGACAGACCCAAGACCTACTGGCCTTCAGAAGACTCCTCAAGACCTGGCTCTTCGATCAGTAGCAGCACCACCCCCCTCTTCCCCCAGCGCCTTGAGACCCTCGCGGGTATGTAGTGCGCTTTATAAGTGACATGATTGATTGATTGATTGAAGTATAAGGTATACAATATGCAGTAGGGTGAGGAATAAACCTGGGTATTACTTTGAATATAGATGAGTAGTCCGGTTATGCTACATAAAATGGTATCAAATGTTTTGAACATAGCAGTCACCCTTTGTACAAGAAACAAACATTCCCTTTTTATAGTGGAAAGCCTGTACAAACAGACACACTGACTCTCTTTCTCTCTCTCTCACCCAAAAAAAGAACAGTAAAACTGAAGTAATGGTTAGGATTGCTTATAAAACCTTAAGCTCTGTTTTTTCTCCTCAGGACTAAAATTAAGTTATGATACAAAACTAAACAAAACCTAAAAACACTGCAATTCGCCAGTTTTCGTTTATGGCTGTTGTGCCAGTTATGGATGCAGATCTTTTGAAAAGTGGTGAATTTCAGAGATTATTAGGTTTTGTTTTGTAACCATAACTTCAACTTAACTTTGTTTTAAGTGAATTTGGAGTTTTTGTTAAAACATATTTTATAATCTATTCTGTCCATATCTGCCTTCATGTACTGAAAAACCCTACAGCAAATGTGCAAAAACTCTGCACAGTTAACCCCTTCGCTGCCATGCCTCCCCCCAGTGCCACGCCAGGGCCGGACTGGCTACCGGGCGTTTTGGCATGCTGCTGAGCTGTGGGCTGATGTCACTGCGGTGGGGGCTAATTTCGTTGATGGAGACCTGCGTGTGCTTCGAAATAAACAAAGCAAAACGAATTTCGTTCAGCACACGCAGGTCCCCATCAACGAAATCAGCCCCCAGCTCGGCAGCATGCCAAACGCCCGGTAGCCAGTCCGGCCCTGTGCCACGCCCTTTTTTGGCTATTTGGGGTAGTTTGCACGTAGGCCCCCATAACTTTTTGTCCACAGAAGGTATCTGCGTCAAATTTGCGTGCTTTTCTTCCAACATGCTGAGAATTCTAAAGGTACCCGGGGTTTGCGAATTCCCTTGGAGGGGACTGAGAAATTTGGCAAAATACAGCAAAACATTGATTTTTGGGGGAAAAATGGGAAAAAAGTGCTGCAGAAGAAAGTGTCTGTTTTTTCCCTGTAAATGGTATCAACGGAGGGTTTGTGGTGCTAAAATCACCATCTTCCCAGATTTCAGGAACAGGAAAGCTTTGGTCAGAAAACCAACATTTTTTTATGAAGTTTCTGCATTTTAATGGGACATAGCCTATTTTTCCTATTTTCTTTGCTTTCAACCTCCTTCCAGTTAGTTGTTGAAATGGGTATAAAACCAACAATAGATCCTGGAGAGCAATACATTTCTGAAAAGTAGACAAAATTCTGAATTTAACAAGGGGTCATTTGTGTAGATCCTTCAAGGTTTTTCTATAGAAAGGAACAATTGAAATGAAAGAATATTGAAATTTAGTTGAAATAAAACAGCCATTTGTGCCTACATTTTCACTTGTAACTTCTTCTAACTATGGTAGATTTTTTAAATCTATATACTGTTACAACCGAGGGACGCTTCTGGTGGTGGGGCTATATGAGGTTTGTAGGTTCACCAAGAACCCGAGGTACCCAGAGCCAATAACTGAGTTGCACCTTGCAATGTTTTTTCATTGGTATACTGTAATTCACAAAACGACCTGGTTTTGCAAGGGGGCTCCTGTTTTTTTGATCCCAGGCTAGGCGGCCATCGAGGGTAACCTACCAAACCCAGACATTTCTAGGCACCCGGAGGAGTTCAGGGAGGTGTGGCTTGCATGGATCCCCCAACGTTTTCTTACCCAGAATCCCCTGCAAACCTCAAATTTAGCTAAAATAATCACATTTTCCTTACATTTCTGTGTGGGATCACGGCACCAGCACACATTTCCTACCACCTAGCGTTCCCCTTGGTCTCCCGATAAAAATGATACCTCACTTGTTTGGGTGTCCAATGCAGAATCACCTAAAATCACATATAAACAAAAATATAGCGCCTAGAGCTCGCTGTGCTATCCCCTCAATCTCAATGTTTTTGAACTTTCCCAGTTGCAGGCCCTTGGCCCACCCACACAAGTGAGGTATAATTTTACTCGGGAGACCGAGGGGAATGCTGGGTGGTAGGAAATGTGTGCTGGTGTGGTGATCCCAGACAACAATGTGAGGAAAAGTTTGTGTGAATTCTCGGTAAGAAAACGTAGCTTGCGTGGATCTCCCAATGTTTTCTTACCCAGAATCCCCTGTAAACCTCAAATGTAGCTAAAAAGTCAAATTTTCCTCAAATTTATGTATGGGAAGGTTGTGAGATCACCGTGCTGGCACAAATTCCCCAACACACAGCGTTACCCTCAGTCTCCCAAAAAAGATCATACCTCACTTGTGTGGGTTTCTAAAGCAGTGTCAGCTTAAAACATATGAAAATGAAACTGTCCTTTTTGACCCACTCTGGTTCCCCTCAGTTTTTCGTTTTATATATTTGTAGGTTCTCTGCTTTGGGCACCCACACAAGTGAGATATCATTTTTTTTTCAGGAGACTGAGGGAAACGCTGGGAGGTGGGAAATTTGTGCCAGTGCAGTGATCCAACAAATTTACTACAGAGAAATGTGAGGAAAGTGTGAATTATTAGCTAAATTTGAGGTTTTTCTGAGTAATAAAACGCTGGAGGATCCACACAAGCCACACCGCTAGCCAAGCACCATCCACACACACCACCAGCCAAGCGCAAACCACGCATATCATCAGCCAAATAACAGTCCACACACACTGCCAGCTAAACACAAGCTCACACACACTGCCAGCAAAATGCAGGTTCACACACAGCCAGCCAAACGCCAGTAAACACAGACCATCAGCCAAACTCCAGTTCACACAAAAACACACAGAAACTTTCACTAGTGTCAAGTGGTTTTCTGCCCCCCCCCCTTGGGAGCCAATGTGCCTAAAAGTATCACGGATCTGTCCCCAAGGGGAGCAGAAGCACCAAAATGTGTTCACAAAAAAAGGGGAGCAACTCTTGCCTAAGGGGCTGCTCCCAGGCATGCCCACAAACATATCTCTGGTGCCTAGTGGGCTTTCTGAGCCCCAGGGGATCAGATCGGGGCTACTGCCCCATCTGCCCCCCAGGGGGGGCAGATAGACTGTCTCTTTTGTGTTGGGGTGACGGCATTTGCATGGCCATTGTGGACCGCCCGACCCATCTTTTATGCAAAAAAACAATCATCCCTGGTGCCTAGTGGGTTTTCTGCCCCCCCCGGGTGGGCAGATTGCGGGCTATTGCCCCATCTGCACCCCAAGGGGTCAAAAAGACTGTGGCTACTTTTGAGAGGGGTGGGGGCATTATAGTGCCCATTTCGGAAGCCCCCACCCCTAAGTACTAAAAAAAAACTAATCCTTGGTGTCTAGTGGGCTTTCTGTACCCCAAGGGGGGGCAGTTGGGGGTAATAACCTCCATCTGCCTCCCGGGGGGGAAGAAAGACTGTCCCTTTTGTGTTGGGGTGGGGGCATTGGGATGCCCATTGTGGGCAGCCCCCACCCCTCTGCTCATCTGCCTTCCAAGTAGGGCATAAAGACTGAATATGCCCATTTAACAATGGGGGGAGCAAAGACCCTTGCCCAAGGGGTTGCCCCCTTTCCTGGTGTCTAGTGGTTGAACCCAGCTTGGGGACCACCCTCCTGCAGCGATCCTCAAGCAGGGATCCACTAGGGAAAGGTACCATGAAAAAGGGGAGATTCTCCTCGTTCCAACAATACCTCTACCACATGTTTTGGTGCTCGGGGGACTGAGATAGCCCCACAAGCACCAAAAAAGTGAAACTGAAACGAGCTGATCGGCTCATTTCAGTTTCACTTACAATGTAATTACATCAGCGTGCCATGCACATGATCGTCATTACATTCTAAAAAATGCATCAAGAGGTTGGGGAAGCTTTTCCCCACCTCCTGAGGCAAAACAAAAAGAAAACCCTTCTGCTCTTTTCAGCAGAGGGATTGTGCTGTGGTGTCCCTTGGACGTATCAGTTACGTCCATGGCACACAAGCGCTGCAGCCATGGACGTAACCGTTATGTCAATAGCACTGAACGGGTTAAAGTTAAGTTATGTTCACAAAACAAAACCTAAAATATACTAACATTTGCCTCCTGTGGTTAGCTGTGCAATCTATAACTCACACAACAGCCATGCAAATCACAACCTGCACTTCAAATACAATGCTCATTTCCTCACACTTAACATGATGACAAGTGCAGCTACAAAGGTCCTAAGTAATCTTTCAGATGATATTGCACATCACATTACAATTAACACTATAAATGAGATAACTATGAATGTTATATTTATTGTTTTGAATGTGTGCTGTTATTAATGACACTGTGTTTTTTAGTAATGTTAGTTATTGGCATAAATGGTGTAATGTCTATGTAGGGGACTGAATTCATTGTGCGGAAAGAGTATCATCTGTTAGTGGATTTAAGCAAGAATGGGGGTTTTAGAAGAGTAACACTAAGGCCCAGATGAACTATTGATTTTGCGCAAGGATTTTATCACTTTTGTGGCGCTGTCCCAATACAAAATCCTTTTTGGCTTTTACTAAGTCACTCAAATCCACTTTGCATGTAAATACAAAGTAACACAAGGCACATCATAATGCCCAAATTGCATTACTTTGCATCAGGTAGGCATTACATTGAAGGAGCAGTTCATGGAAGGATCATTTCCATGTATCCACCCATGTTTTTTGACACAAACCCAGATTTACAAAGAGTTTATAAGCCTGGTTTGTGCCAAAATGGTATGCCTACTTGACAGAGAAGTAACAAGGAGAAATAGCTTTATTTCTCCTCATTACTTCCTCTTATCAAATGGACTGCATTCTGCAGCACACAAAGAAAGAGGAATATGCCTCTAAGGATTCCTGCACAAAAACAAACCTGCCTGTAATACAGGCACCCTTGCTCTATGGTGCAAGCGATTTGTATCTTCGTAAATATGGAACATTTATGCTGTCTCCCTTTTACTTAATGCAGTGCAGCAAGTTACCTTGCTGAGCCCTGTTGGGTGAAATATTAGTAAATGTGACCTCTAGTGTGCTACTTTGGCAGTCTGGATATCAGGAATTAAATTTCTAGGTTGAATATAATATGTTAACAAAGTCAGGGGTATTGTAGATTGTTTATCTACACAGCCAGTGGATGAAAGGAAAGAGAGTGAGGTGAATGATCTCCCTAAGCATCTAGAGCATAATTTGATTCTGTATGACTCCCAGAATGGATTTCAGCCAAAGCATAGTACAGAATCTGCGTTATTGTTGGTCACTGAGAAGGTAAAATGAATCCTAGACAAGGGAGGAGTTGAAGGTATCACCCTCCTTGACCTGAGTGCAGCATTCAATACAATTGACCATGAGACCTTGGAATTCAGGTTGAGAGAATTTGGAGTAAGTAGTAACACTCTAGAATGGCTTTTGTCATTTTGAAAAAAAGATAATTCCAGATTTGGAAACCCCTCAGTTACTCAGAGGACAATGCTTTGAAGTGTGGGGTCCCACAGGGTTCCGCACTCAGTCCAACTCTTTTTCTCTGTCAGACCGTTGGCCTCCATTGTTAAATAATTCAGAATGTCTATTGTCTCCTATGCTTGTGATTCTCAGCTTGTCATCTCCCTTGCCCCAAATGAGGGTGCCTAGCTGCAGTTGGATCCATGCCTTGAGAAAGTGGCCCATTGGACGTCAATTTGCTCATTGAAATTAAATGGAGACAAAACCAAACTGATGGTACTAGGAAACAAACCACCCCCAGTGACACTGCTTGGTTGGCCACACAGTATAGAGACACCACCCACTTAATCATCACTGATAAAAAGCTTGGGAATGTGGCTGGACAGCTCTCTGTTGATGGAAGCTCAAGCCAAAAAATTGATGAGCTCCTGCTTCTCCAGGTTGAGGGACTTGAGGAACATTTTGGATTTACTGCCTATTCTATGCAGAAGAGTTGTAGTCCAGGCACTGATCTCTTCATGCCTGGATTACAGTTACTCTCTATACCTTGGCTCCCCTAAAGCAGTTAAAAAAAGACTTCAAGTGCTGCAAAGTGCCGCAGCCAGAACCATCTACAAGATACACAAAGGCTCCTCTCCCAAGAAAGCCTTGATCTCTTTACACTGGCTTCCTGTGGAACATAGAATTAAATTTAAGGCACAATGTCTGACTCACAGGGCAAGAAATGGGCATGGGCCCCTGTGTGATTAGAGCTTTACGGAATGTCTACTTTCCGAGAAGGACACTTAGCTCCTCAAATATGGATCCACGCATTCAGAAGGCCAGGTGGGGGAGAGATCTTTCTCCTATCGCTCCTCAAACCTTGGAATACAATGCCATCAGTCTGAGAACTGAGCCAGACGAGACCAAATTCAGAAAGAATCTCAAAATCTGGCTACATCCCAAGTAATTCTCTGCTTTAATGCAGACCTGCAGGTGCACATTTTGACCTACAGTGCGGGGAAGCCTTAGTGTAGCCATGTGCTCTACAAGCTAAGATAAGATATGATAAAATAAAAGACTTGTTCAAAAGTGCTGTGGTATCTGTAAAAATTGGGCTGTTAGTTGAGAGGGATGGAAGACACCACAATCCTTGTCATGACGAGTTACAAAGGTCACTAAATTCACCTGTTCTTAACCCCCTCGGAGCTAGGCACACATCATTCAGGCTTAGGCAATTTGAAAACTATTTACGTAGCACACAAACAGTGATAAAGTGGTAACACAACAAAACAAAAATATCATCAAGTATATTTTAATTTAAAAAAATGACACCAAAACGAATAAAATCCAAACAGTAGAATAGAAGATATTGAATTTAATAGATTTTAGTGAATGAAAATAGCGCCATGAAGCAGAAAGCACCAATTGCGGTTATCTGATTTCCTCTGAACCTGGGAAAGGTTAAATGTTCAAGCCAGCTGCAATAGAGTGTGGGTTGGATACAAGGACCAGGTTAGGCCTGCTAAAGACTTGCCTTCTCAAGTCAGGTGTGAATGGTGTGAGGAGGAGGCTTTCAGTGCAAATTGCAGGTTTTGCATTGCCGGTCATCATGGATGGTCACTGTTGGCACAAACGGCGGGTCGTGCTGGAACTCTGCATTGGTGATCGTCTCAGAATGCAGAGTTTTGGCACAAAGAGGACCGTTTGTGGTTTCAAGGAGCTCAAATGTAAGGATTTTTACCTTTTTCTTTAGAAGGAGCTCTCTCTCATGCCAGCCAATGGTACAGGACCCCCGGGGCACCTCTTGGGGTTCAGGACTCCCTCCGGCAGAGACCAGCAGCAGGACTCAGCAGGTCCAGGAAGGTACAGTTCTTCCATCGGTCCAGGAGCGTTCTGATGAGAGGTTCTGAAGAACCATTTTTATACCTAGTGACAGCTTTTGTATGGGGGAATTCTTTAACATACTCCAAAGACTGGTTCTGGTCGGTTCTTCCCCTTTCCCTGCTCCATTATGTTGAGGTTGTCAAAAGGAGGGGCAGGCCTGGTGTCAGGCTCCTTTGTGTGTGCTGCAGGCAGGGCCCTTTGAAATATATTCAGGGCAGGGGAAATCTTCCACCCCCCACCCCTCTGCCATCCTGGCAAGAAGGTCCTCTCCCTTCACATCAAGGTTTCTTTTGTCTCACTGTCTGGAAGCAAAACACAAACCCCAACAGCAGAGCCATTCACAGTCGTGTGACCGAGGATACTTTCAGTCAGGTTTTAGCAGACTGAAAGTTGGCGGGGGAGCTACTTGGTCACAAACGTGACAGATATCCTGTTTGTCTTATTACAAGTGCATTATATCCTATGGTATTTATAGTAAGATGGATGAGATATCCATCATATTTGTGATGGAGTAACCAATCTGTCAAACCCTAAATCAGACCCTTAGCCTTTTTTCCACCTCTGAAAAACCTGGAAAATGTAGTGAGGCTTGGCCAGGAAACGCACACCGACTGTGAGAAAAAAAAGGTTTAGGCTTTTTGTTATTCTGAAAAATTATTCAGCAAGATAATTTTCAGAACCAAAGCACTCACTAAGTCTGAAGCTAAACCCTTGGACAGGGGAAAGGCAGCAAGTTCTCTGCAACAAAACAATCTTGTTAGTTAAGAAATACAGATCTGTCCCACTTGGAGCTTTGGGCACTGTATGTGTAAACCCAATTTCTAACAAGCACCAAAATCAACAGCTTCAGCTATTGCTTAAATAAAGCATGTGACTTTAAGGGCTCTTGTTGGCTTCATCCTTTGACCTTGCCCTGGTGGAGAACTTTGACTTGCAGAAGATATACTAAGTAAGAAGGGAGAGCTTTGGCAGAGGAGACCTGCCTGGTGTACCGACCTCCACTCCATTCCTGTTGGCCTGAAATTGTGCCTTGGTTCCAGTCACTTTACTTTTTCTATGTGCTTTTTGCCTTAAAACTTTAAAAAATACAAATCTCTCATACCCTTTATATGGTCATAATTGTTCGGGTGTCTTTGTGCTTATTACATTTCTTTCTCTTTCTCTAAAAGTATTTGTTTATTTTTTGTGCTATGTTTCTTGACTTTAATACGGTCAGTCCTGCTTGAACTTAACACACACTTCTCTGGGGATAGCCTGCTGCTTGTGCCATAGATACTGGGATTTAAGTAGAGATTATCTAGGAGCTTTGTTTTAGTCTAACCAGATTGTGTTTAATAGATTGGAAAGGGTTCCCGTTTCCTAAAATTAACAACCCAGCCTCTGACACCTCTGCCAGAGGAAGACGAGAAATCCATAAATGTATTTAGGGCAGCTGTCTGTAATTCTGTGACCGATGATTTTTTATTTGCTACTGTGGTTGCATCTATTTTGTTTTATTGTCCCTTTGGTATTTTTTTTAATCTGCATTAGAACTGTTTATATGCTATCTCATAAAATGATGAATGATGAATGTTGATTATACTGCTATATTTGTAATTAATAAAATCATATTAAACAATAATAATGTGATCTATAAGGGTATGAGGAAAACCTAAGAGAGCCCAGCTGCAGCTTGAGCCCAGGTTGCGCAGATTGCAAACTGTTACACCTGTAAGCCTTAGTCTGGCCTTCCCCAAGCTTTTTGCCTTCAATCCTTCTGTGTTGCTGAATTTGTTTTTGTTGGCCTTAGGACTCTGTGCACTTTAAAACGGCTACCAGTGCTAACGTGTTTTTGCTCACTCCCTAAAACATGATAAAAGTGGTTTACACCAGATTGGCATATAAAATTTACTTAAAAGTCCCTAGTAAAGTGGTATACCCAGGGTTGGTGAAGTAAATGCTACTAGTGGGCCTACAGCACTCATTGTACACTTGCTTAAGTAGCCTTTTAAATATGGCCCAGGCCTGCCATTTGCAGCTTGTAGTGCAGTTTTAAACCGCCAATTTAACTTGTCAAAATAACCTCTTTGCCAAGCCTAAAGGTCTCTTTTTAATATATGTAAGTCAACCATTCATGTATGACCAAAACAACCCATAGGGCAGGATACATTGCATTAAAAAATTGCATTTAAAAGATTGGACATGTATGCTTAAGTTTTACATGTGTTGGTAGTGAAAAACTCCTACATTTATTTTTCACTACTGTGAGACCTACCTCTCCCAGAGGATAAAATTGGGTTACGTTATTACATTTACAAGTGATAACCTTTGTTTGGGAACAGGTACAATTATCATGTTTGCTGACTAAAAAATTGTACTTTAAAATCTTCTTTGGTGGCAAAGTCAGATTTTAAGTCACAATTCTGAAAATGACACTATTGGAAATGTTAATGGGGAAACAATGGCTCCTGTGGAATAATAATACAGTATTTCTGATGCAATTCTGCACAATGGCAATATACAGGGTTAGTAGGATGTCAAAAAGAAAGCTGGCCACTGACACTGAGAGAATAGTCAATGAGAATTTTTTTTTCGTTTATATAATAAATAAATGAAATAAACAATATATACATAGGGCTTGAGAATCACAATATGATTATACAACAAACAATGATTACAAATAGTGAACGGTGTCCCAGTGAAAAAACATTGGAACCTAAACTAATAGTGACATAATACGTGACATATGTACAAGGTTTCACTTGAAAACATTTTGGCGACCATTAAATAATTCAAAATCAATTGGACAACACTTTATACAATCATAAGTGTTTGATAATAGTTCGCCTTTGTTAATTGTCGACGACGTTTCGACCCTATCTGAAGTACAGGGTCTCTTCAGGACCTAAAGGATGTAGGGACACCTGAGGGGAGGCCTGCACTGCCTAATGTGAAAAGCAGTGTCACCGTGAAATAAGTGAAGAAAAAACTCACAGGGACCCGGCCGGGCACCCTTGTGAGGGTAGTGTTAGGCAGAAAGGATGGCAGGGCCTGGATATCTCAGCGTTACTCGGGGCACTTGATATTCACAAGGTACAAGAACCATGTGGGTTTCTCTGGCTGATCAGCAGAATGGCCGATCTAAGCTGCAGGCGATTGCTTCGTATATGGGCAATGAACGCCAAGGAAATAACAAGTGGAGCTCTTGGATAAGCTGAAATAGCCGGTGTTTGTCCCCCGAGTGCTGCTGGAACAGTGGAGCGTCCGTCTCCCTATTGGAAATGTGGCATTTTCTTGTCCTAAGCATGTGGAGCCTGCAGTCTGTTCCCAGGTCACATGACTAGGTGTAATTGGCAGTTGGCCTTTGTGTTTTCTTCCCAGACATCCACACAATAGAGGGACTGGGTTGTGTCAGGATGGGACATACGGGCAGGATGGGGGTGGAGCTGTACACATTTGCAGTTGTTTCTTTAAATATACTGCTTCAGCATTCACATAAAGAACTTCAGACTAGGCCTCTGTGACCCCAGGCATCCTGGGTCCAGGGAACGGAAGCAGGAAATTCCTGACACTTCTGTTGGAGGAAACACCCAGAAGTTTCTTTCACTTAAAAGCTGGCACCAGGACATAACAAATTCCAGAGGCCTCCCTGCAACTGCCAAGCTGACCTGCTGCACTGGATCTGACTGGGCACACAACTGGACCTGCCTGAGCCCTCCTGGCCTCTGCGAGAGTGAGTCCCGGATCCCCAAGTGGGCATCAGAGTGCACTCCTCTGATCAAGAAGGAGAAATTCGCAGATTTTGGGCTTTTTGCGACTGCAAACAGGCCTGTTCACTTCAAGAACTTGCCAGCCACACTGACCGTCAATGCAAAGCTTCGATGAACTGGCTCTTCACGCTACAGTGACCAACAGTGATGACTGGCAATGCGAGATCTGCACTTCGCACTACAACATCAATAGCCCGGGATGCCTAGCAACATGAATCTTCAGCATCCATCGTCCTCAATCGTCCTCAATGCCATGACACCAGTCCCGTTCTTCAAACTACAGCAATGACCATCCATTGCTCTCTCCTTGCTCCTCGTGGTCTCCTCCACCATGAACTGGACTCTTCGTGGCAGACTTTCAGAAGGTAACTTTTTCCGCGGGACAGACCTGGTCCCTGCACCTGGCTCATGCTCCATTGCGGTCGTTCTGAACTTGTGACTTCCCCTCGGTCTAGCATGACCATATGACTATGAGTGGCACGTTGTGCTTATAGGCACTTTACTTACCAAAATCTTTGAAATTACATATCTCTGTTTCTAGTGATTGGCTTTTTGTCACTTTGGTCTCACATAATTCATTACATCTTACTTTATTTTTCTGTCGGTGTGGGATTTTTCTTGTGTGGTGTTTTCACATTATTACTGTTGGTGCACTGCATTAAAACTTTACACTTTGCCTTGAAAGGTAATCCTGACTCCTTTTGTGCGAGTCTACCAGAGGGTTAAGTGCAGGTTATGTAGTGACTTTTTTGTGGCTCACCCTGAGAAGGATTGTAGTTGTTGCTTGAGTAAGATTTCACCCCCCTAAAATAATAACTTAATTTCTGACACAGACAAATCTCAACAGCAAGCGGATGAATTACCCTGGCTGTCTTGAGGTCCTTTTAACCTGTAATTCACCATTATCAGTGATAAACTATCATCAGTAGCTCTTTTAACAGTGTCTCCCTGTCACTGCTGACTTTGTATCATTAGTGACTGTGGATCGCCAGTGACTCAATATCATCAGTCTTTAATAAAATTGGACAACGAACACCTGTCATACATTCAAACAGATGCAAACAGATAGAATACATGTTTTTATTTGAAAACATACTTTGCTTAATACAATTTCATAGAACGCTCTAAATGTGTAGTGGGCATTATATATAAATCTTTCAAATCAGTATTTCAATTCACCAGCATTTACAGAATCATGGACAATATTCACAGCAGAGTGCTATGGGGTTGAATCATCTTTAAGCATCCACAGGAGACATTTGGTGTACAGGTGAGAAAGTTCTGCAATGAAGCAATGCCACTGGTATTACTTGCCATAGGTCCCTTCTGATCTTAACACAAAACTATGGGGGTCATTATGATGGCGTAACGTTCGCCACCGCCGAGCCCGCGGAGGCGACCGTTACGCCATCGTAACGAGTAATACCCCCGCCATATTATAATGGTGTGTGGTATCGCGGCAGACGCAAAGTGCGTCCGACGCTTTTCCGCCGGTCGGCAATCGTTCCGATTACCGGCCGGGCGGACTTGGCCCCTAATATGGTGGTGGTGCCTAGCAGGCACCGCCATCCATATTAGTATGCGTGCGGTTAAAGGCCTTTCCAAAGGCTGGCGGGAAATTGCTTTGGGGCCAGTTGCGGGCCCCCGGGGGGGTGGGGGATGCACTTGGGGGTACCCATGGTACCCCCCTCCATTTCCATGCACAAGGTGGCAGGCACCACGCGGTGCCTGCCACGTTGTGCATGGAAATGCACAACATGGCAATTTGACATTGCGGCGGGTGCTGCTTACAGCAGCACCCGCCGCAATGTTAAACTGCGGAATGCGACCACCAGGGTTGCGGTCGCATCCTAATCAGGGGTGCGAGACCGCCGCATGGCAGGCGGCCGGTCCCGTTACCACTGGGATGGCGGGCGGACTAAAGTCCGCCCGCCATCCTAATGACCCCCTAAGTGTTGTTTTTCTAGACTAACTACATTCCATGATTTATTTACTGTGTGACAAGTGTTTTTTTTTTTTTTTGCTTTTTCAACTTGTAAATCGGATTGCTTTACAAGTTGTTTTCTTTACTTATCGGCACCTTAGTATTTTTTTTGTTTGACACACTAAAATAGCTATCCATCCCCAAGGTAACATTCTCAATGTCACGGTAAATGCACCTTCTAAGAATAAACTGACTTATTCACTTAGGATTGACAATTATTTGAAAATGTAATTTTTATTTTTTACATTTACTTTTTTTAACCATTGGGTCTAATGTTTAGCACAGAACTGCACCTCATTTTAATCAATATGAGATATTCTGTTGCAAAATCAGTGAGATTGAACATTGTTTTGTTTGCACCATACAATCAGCTTCTCAATAATCAGGGTCACTGAGAACAAAGCTCAGAATTATCAGCAGTTAGTATTTTGATTAGCTTTGTATCAGCCATGGCTTATTTTTCTAATATCAGTTACTCAATGTCAACAGTACCACAGTACCATCAGTCGGGCATTGATAGAACCCACTGCTCCTCTGATCTGCCAAAAACATTCAAATGGTAAAACATTGTCATTGTAATTGAATTTGGATTACTATAGTGCTTCCTATCCCTGACAAGGCGTTGAAGTGCTTTACAGAGAGTAGCATACTATTCAGGAACCCAAGGTTTGTGGTTAGTCTAGTGCTTATTGTTGGTTATTGCGATTTATCATGTGGTTTCAAGAAGAATTGCAAGCATTTACTCCAGTTGCTTTGTGATATATTAATATCAGGTAGGTGTAATATATTAGAGGGGGCTATGTGGTTTTAGGTGAAGGGTAGGTGAGAAAGGCTAGTGGAGATTAGGTAATTTTAGATTACAGGGATAGGGTTTTAAAGAGGAGAGGTTGTGATTTATGAAATTAGGTATCAGCCAATTGCAGAATTTTAAATAAGAAGGATTGAGACAGGCAGGCATGAGACTGAGAAGAGGCTATTCTCAGAAATAGAAGGTATTCAGAGAATGGAAGGTAAGAAGATAGTTTCTCTGAAGAAAGTAGATGAATCAAGTGGGAGTAAGTCATGATCAATTTTCCATGCAGGATTTAGGAGTACAGTGTGAGAAGGCTTTCTGAGTAAGCAAGCAATCGGAGGAGGTATACTCCAAAAAGAACAATGTTATACATAGTGCTCCATACCTGGGGCAGAAGGTTTAAACACAAGATTCCAAGTGTGCATATCTTTTAAGCACTAAAAGGCTTAGCCTGTTGTATCCCAAGCCTAGGGCAGTGCTTTTAAACTTACTCTGGAGTATCCCAACCATGGTACAGGGTATGTACACTGCACTAGGGGAGTTGGTGGAGAAAAGTAAACGGTCTCATTTAAATATCTTCTCTCACTATTCTGCATATAGAAGGTTTTTCACTTATTCACTAAAAATGTGTTATTTGGCACTGGCTGAGATTGTCTCTCTGATGTGCAATAAAATGTATCCCTTGTGTTGTCATCTAATCTCATTCAAGTGTCTGTTGTGCACGTTTGTGTATATGACTATCATAGTATATGCATTATATGGCTAAGCAAAGTAGAGTGATGAAGGCCTATGGGTTCCATTTTGGATGTCCTAGGCCTGTTTCTGTGCACAATGTGGGGGTGAAGTTGTTTTCCCAAACAGTGGAAGTGTACCAGGATGAGGAAAGGAGGATACCTAGACAGTGAAGTGAGGACAAAGGAGACAAGCCTCCTATATAAATTCAATTCCGTGCTTCCTGTAGCACTGCCACTTGGTAGATGGTGGGGGTTATTGGGTTCAGTCTTGTGTTCAGAGTGAGATCTGTCCTTTAGGTGAGACCTGCCTTTTCTTTCTTTCCTAATCACTGGCTGTCATAGCCAGGTGCAGATAGTTCATGCCTCTTTGTGTTTTGTTGTTGCTGCTCCAGAAGAGAGACTACCCAGAAGTGAGGAGTATTACCCCAAACAAAGGCAGCACATGCAACCAATTTATCATTAATTTGTCAAGACCCCCTCATGATCCCTCTCTGTAGTGAGCCTAGTATGCAGGGCTCATGTTGTATTACCCCTGTGGTGTTTAATGACACACCATGATATCATGACTAACGTTCCCCAAAGCCCTTGATTCCATTGCACTTGAGTCCCTGCTAGCATCCCCCAGAACCTGTCAACTAACAGAGTGCTTTGCCCCCACTTTTACTAAGGCCTTGGTGTGGTTTTCCACTGAGTCTCTGCAAGCTTCTTTCAGAATCCTGTGAACCATAAGTGTTGTGCTGTGCTGTGACTAGGGCCTTGGTATTGTTTTCCATTATGCATGTTTGGGCAAAAATGATACATATTCATCCTGGTTAATTGGCTCCAACTGTCAAGTTGCACCTGCCCTTCTTGTGAGGTCAAAGTGAGTGTACTAACACGTGTTTCCTTCAAGGATCATTGAGAACCTTCCAGGTGGCCGTGTGCCCCACGTGCCACATGTGAACTAGCTATATCAGTTGAGCCTTTGAGAGGGTATATAAGCCACACCCAACCCAGAGTCATGGCTTGGCCTCACTCCCTGCGGAACAGGCTTCCCCCTTCCCACACACCTGAAGAATCGCTTTAGACTCCTTCAAGTAAAAGTTGACCCGGTGGTTCCCATGGCTCAAGCTCCCTTGATGCCTCATTCATTTCTTTCTCCTGCACAGAGACTCTTGTTCCCCTGCGAATCACTGAGTCAAAGCCTCGAGACCTTCTTCAAACTTAAGACAAGTGGAAGAACAAGGGTAAGTACCTGATATCAGGTTAGTGCACACTAATCCTCCTATAGTAGTAAGCAGGCCCAGAGACCAGCGTCTTCAAAGACCTCAATGACCTCTCCATGATTTCCTCCAGCGCTTCTTGTGTATTTCGTGCTCCGGACCCTTCCTGCAACTTTGGTGCTTGGGCTGTGATTGTGCAAGAACTAAAGACTTTAGCTCCGTGTTTCTCTGATGAACAGTAGCTAAGAGAAAGCACTTCAGAGCGGTTGATATATGTATGAACCTTGTACTGAGATCTGTATTACGAGTTTATCCATGGAAGTGCCAGTAACTCCAATCTGTGTTCTGAGTTTATTCCTTAGGAGTGCCAGTAACTCCAATCTGTGTTCTGAATTTAATCCAAAGAGTGTCAGTAACTCCAATCTGTGCTCCAAGATTAATCCTTGGGAGGGCCAGTAACTCCAATCTGTGTTCCGAGTTTAATACTTGGGAGTGCCAGTAACTCCAACCTGTAGTCCAAATTTATACCTGGGAGTGCCAATAACTACAATTTGTATTTCAAGTTGATTCCTGGGAGTGCCAGAAACTCCAATCTATGAACTTGGCTATTCTGCTCTAATGCCGTGATGCTGATGGAACCTGTAAGTGTATGTCACTGAAGTCAATGCATGGTCATTGTATATAGAGGCTTGTTAGTGTATTGATGGTTACTGCCCCCTCTTGTTATTTCCAGTGTATTGCTTCTTTCCTAATGCAGAGGTTCTGCTCCAGTGCACATCTACCTCACAAACACAGAAGGCCTCAGAAGTGACAAATTCTGTCATGCAGTGTTGCACAGCCACTGAGCATATCCAGCACCACAAGTCTCTCTTTACTTATTTTATCCCAACCTCCACTTCACCCTGGAGGACAGTATGTGATTTGAGGTTTGGTTGCTTGACATGTGCTGCTCTCCAGAGGGACAGGAGGTCCAGCATTAGCTCCAGAGTCATCTCCGTGGTTGGGACTAGGTAATTGCATGACACAATTACGGCAGATTTAGAATTAAAAAAAAATAAAAATAAAAACAGTGAAATTTATTAAAAAAAGACAATTGCATCTTTCTATTTAGCTTCACTCTGGCTGTATTATTGATTCCACCAGCTGACACTGGTTAAACGTTTGACCGTATTCATTGTATATTCTTCCATAGGCTGAATGATTGCAGAAGAAAACAAAAGGTAGCTTTCATTTGTTGAAAGGCTGCAACTAACCACAAAACATTTTCTTACTGAAGCTGCAGGAGGGATACATACAATGTGTGGGGGAGGCACTCATTGTGGCTGGGGTGTGTTTTCAGTGCATGTTTTGCAGGCTCCCTGTGATGTGTGTGCAATCATCTGTGGGTGGTGGGAAAACTGCAAATCAGTGAAGGGTAACCCTGCGCAATGGGACCCTCCTAGGTGCTGGCCACGCCCACCTAAGTTTCCGACAGGGACTGCAGAAAGAACTCAGAAGCAGGGAACCAGGGTGGGCCGATGTCAATTACCTAAAACAACTGATGGGCAGGGAGAGAGGGTGTGCAAGCGGCCAGAAGGACAGGGGGCAACCAACAACACAGGTGGGGTGGAAGTGACCAACACCATAGAGTGGAGGTGGGTTGGTGGTGTGGACAATGAGGCAGGCAAACAGCCTATCATCAAAGACAGGTGAAGGTAAAATCACCAGCATCAAAGAGATATGAGGGGAGCAAAGTAATGAACAGCTGGGTGAGTGAAATGACCAGGTAGAACTTAGAGATAGGGGTTACTAGCACCAAGGAGAACAAGGCTTGATCCAAGCAACTTAAAGCCAGGAGACCCGGATGAAAAATAGCAGTACAGAAAGCTGTGTTCATCAATGTATCATGACCAGGGATGAAGCCACATTAGTCTTCACGTTCCAATGTCCCCACCCTAAGCAATAGTCTGGAAGCCAAAGCATGGGAGAGCACATTTGTATCTACATTCAGCATTGACTGGGGCTTGTACAAGGACAGTTTCTCAGGGTCATTATCTGCTTTGGGTATCATGATTATCACTGCTTCCTTCTCGGTGAAGGAAGGGCCCCCACTTGGTAAGCCTCCAGACACACCTCAAAGAGTCTACCTGCCACTCAGTCAGAATAAGTGATAGAAATTGGAGTTTCTAGTTGGCAATGGTTTGCACCTTTGTGCAAGTAGGGACCCTTGCTTCTAGTCAAGGTAAGAGTGTTATGCCCTAAGACAAAACCCTGCACACCCCCTTGGTAGCTGGCATGAGCAGGCAGGCTTATCTCAGAGGCAATGTGTAAAGCATTTGTGCACACATACAGTAACACAGTGAAAACACTACAAATGGACGCCACACCAGTTTAGCAAAAATCCAACATACATTTCACAAAATATGACTTTTAAAAGGTAAAAACAGTTATGTTCATAGCAAACTATGGATGCGTCACTTTCAAAACAAATTACCTGGGATGCATAAAAAATCACAAGCAAAAACAGCCGCAGGGAAGGTGATGCATTGGTTCCTTACACGCAGGAAAGGTGATGTGTCGGTTCCTTGCTGCAGGGGAGGTGATGCGTCAGTTCCTTACTACCACGCAGGGGAGATGATGCGTTGACTCCTTACTGGAGAGGAGGCAATGCGTCAGTTTCTAATTGTGTGGGGAGGTGATGCATCAGTTTCTTACTGCGGCCCCGGCATTGTGGTAGATTTGGAGTCCAGGTGCAATGTGTTGCACACCGGAAGTGAGACCTCGCTTTGCGAGGCTTCACGTCATCTGGCTTCGATGTTGATGCCTGCGTGGTGAGGCTTTGCGGGACTTTGCATTATCCGGCGTCGGATACGAGAAGTGTGCAGCTGTGCGTCGGGACTTGGCGAGACTTCGCGTCATCTGGCGTTGGTTCTGAAGAGTGCGCAGCTGTGCGGCGGGACTCTGTGAGGCTTTGTGTCGTCCAGCATTGGTTCCAAGGAGTGCGCAGCTGTGCGGCAGGACTCGGCGAGGCTTTGAGAGGCTTCAAGTTGGTTTGCTCCGGTTCTTACAGAGATCAGCTTCAATACTGACTTCTGAGGCTCTTTGACTGGAGGAAGGCACCTCAGGTAAGGGTAAGACTCACAGATGGCAGCAT
The DNA here is from genome assembly GCA_963921515.1 of Calotriton arnoldi. NCBI lineage: Eukaryota > Metazoa > Chordata > Amphibia > Caudata > Salamandridae > Calotriton > Calotriton arnoldi. The sequence continues at coordinate 355,235 of CAWUFW010011977.1, forward strand.
CTGGCAGCACCAGCAGAGTTGCAGGAAGTCTTTTGTGTCCCTGAGACTTTTTAACAGGAGGCAGGCACACACAAGCCCTTGGAGAAACTTCGCAAGCAGGATACAAAGCAAAGTCCAGTCTTTTGTCCTCTCCTTGACAGAAGCAGCCACTGCAGGCCAACCCAGCAAAGCATCCGCACAGCAATGGGGCAGTAGTCCTCCTTCAGCTTCTCCAGCTCTTCTCCTTGGCAGAGGTTCCTCTTGAGTCCAGAAGTATTCTACAGTTCTGGGGTCTGGGCCCCAATATTTATACCACATTTTCCTTTCTTCTCTTGTGGTAAAAGGTCCCTCAGCTCAGGCCAAACCAGTTCTGTCCTCTCTGGTCTTGGCAGGATGTGGAGACAGCATTGTGCACAGGAGACAGGGCCTATTCTGGTGCAAGGAATACTCCTCCCACTACTCTAAATGCAGCCTGGGTCTATTCATCTCTGCTCTGAGTCATCCAGGAAAGGCAGGATATACCTCAACCCCCTCCTCCCGTTGGCTGTCTACAGTGAATGCACATCCCCAGCTCCTGTTACTCCAAAACCAGACAGTCAATACACAACCCGGCAGAGGCACATAGGATGGCTATGCAAGAAAATGCCCACTTTCTAAAAGTGGCAATTTCAAACACACAATTTAAAAACCATCTTTGCTAAAAGATGTGTTATTCAATTCTGAGTTTAGAGAGCCTATACTGCATTCCTTTATCTTGTCCCAATGGAAAGTAGTACTTGTAAGATATTACAAAGTAACTCCCATGTTAGCCTATCTGGTAGATAGCCTTTCAATAGTGAAAAACGGGCTACACAGTATTTCCCTTTTAGGACATGTCACACACACCAGCACATGTCCTTTCTTGCAGTTGATGGAGCAGGATAAATGAAAAAATGTTAACCTCCTAATAATTTTCGTAAAATAATTAATAAAACTGTTCGTTTAAGTAAATAACCAACAATGTATGTTACATGTGAAGGGTTAAAGGTAACACGCTATTTTGTGTGCAAATTAATCTACTTATAATTGTTGACGTGGTTAACATAAACGTAATATTTGCGTACTAATAAAATAATAAACGCATGATTTGTACTTTGAAAATAAAACGTGTGGTGGCAAAATAAAGCGATGGTAAGTAAGGGACGGCTTTATATGTTGCTTTTTTGCTAGGTAATACCTAATTGGGGTACGTAGAAAGACGGGAGGGAAACAAAAGGGTTTATATTCTTTATTTTAACAATATTTTGTTTATCTTTGAAAATAGTGCGCTTAGGCCTGTTGAGCAGCGATAAAAAAGGCCACCATGAGCTAGAGTACGCATGTGCAAGAAGCCGTGTGGAAAAGGAGAAAGGCTGTGAAAAAGAATGACCACGTGTTCGTGCTGAGAGCCTAAGATGGAAGTATGGTCAAGGCTATTGTGACCTTACTGAGCAAATGTGTGCCAAGATGATCAGCAAGAAGCGTGAGAAGTCAAAATGAATAAATGGACAAACGGAACTGTTGAACCTAAAAAGTATCAGAAAATGATACAAATTGGACTGATCGAAACTGATGAGTAATGTCATGAACTGTGGGAAACGATGCAAACATGGACATTCCACAAAAAACTGGTTAAGACAAGGAAGTTTGATAAAAATGTATATGGACTTGAATGAACCAATGAGAGAGAATCACGCCATAAAGAGGCAACGTTTTATTTAGTAAGCGAGAATTAGGGTATAAGAAGACCTACTCCGGGAGGGGTTAGTTGGTAGTAGTATTATTATTTTTCTAGATGACGATGAGCGAGCGTACTGTTAGGAGAAGAGAGAGCTGAGGTTGCTGATAGATGAGTTGCGGGTGCGGAGTTGCTGTTGCGGATGATCGAAGCTGCTGCTGCTGCTATTTTCCTTAGGTATAAGATGCTGCTTTTTAAGAACCTTTTTACTCTTGATAGATTTTTCATTTAGAGCTATTAGATTTTCCAAGACAGATAGATAGATCTTTTTGAAGTTCTTGCTGTGACAAACTTTATCTTCCATCCAAATAGGTATCCATTGTAATTTCAATTTATTCTTATAATGATGATAAATGTAATAATCTGAGTGATAAACTTAAACTTATGCATTGTTTCTAAAAACTTTATATAAACGTTATTATCTTTAAACAAATGACTCAGTGATTCTTTAGCTCAATAATTAAGGTAAAATGTTAAAGAGTTTATTGTGATTGAGCTGGTCTTAATCACCATCAACTGATTCCTACTAGTTGGTCCATCGACCAATGAGCGGAATACCTTAAAAGCAATGAGAAACATTAGGTCGTGTTAAAAAGAGGTATCCCGTCTCCTTCCAGCAAATCGCTATACTGTTTTTTCTCCTAGGTTAAGGACGGAGGTAATCCAGGGAATAAATGAGTAAGTGAATGTATATGCGGTGACAATGGGCCCCACCGTCATATGGATATAGTCTGTGTATTGGAGAGATAGTTGTACCTGGATGACCGAGTTATATAGGAGAAGCATTTTTATTGTTAGCGCTGGATCAGATTTCTTGGTAGCAGAGTTATGGTTACCATAGATTAGTTTGGTGATTATTGATTTTTGATTATTGATAAGTTCATGTCTAACACTTTATGTTGAGTCGCGTTATGTTATATGTAAGTTTTCACGCTTCCTGGAAGTAGGAAGTGCAACACGTGTGGCAAGAGAAGTCACATGGAATAGTGCATTGTCTGCAGTTCATATTTGGTGATAACACAGGTTGTGTTATGATAGGGACATTTTCCGCATAAAAGGTGTGTAAGAGAAATAGTGACCGGTTTTCTTGTGAAACTTTGGCCTTAATTCTCAGGAGCAGTATAGTCTCCACATGTGTCTTATCCCCAGAGAAACGGGTTTACCGCTTGCTTGAAAGAAGGGTAAGGTAGAGGGAAGTGCTACTTTATCGGCGAAACGGGAAAATTCTGTGGTAGGGTAGAGGTAAGCGCTGCCTACTGGAAATTCTTGTGTAAATGGACAAAGCTATCTCTTCGGTTTAGCGAATCAGACAATGGAAATGTGTTTTAAATGTTGTAACTAACAAAGAATTGTTGAAAAAGAAATTGCCGATAAATTTTGTAAAGGAGGGGTCAAGAGCAGAACTGGCGTAGACAAAAGCCGCACTGGGATTGGACAGTGCGCTAGTCATACAGAAACAGGAGCAGAACTGACGTAGACAAAAGCCGCGCTGGGATTGGACAGTGCGCTGTAGACAGAAACCGCTCTGATTGGAGTGTTGGTGTGAGTCGCGCTAAGATTGGACGGATAGAATAGTGACATGGAAGTTTATGATTGGAGTGTTGGTGTGAGTCGCGCTAGTATTGGTTGGAATAACGCATAAAGAATAGTGTTGAATTACGGATCGTTTGAGGAGAAAAAACGATTGTGAATCATGTCGTATTATGAATATGGTAGAGAGAAAACGTCGTGGATGTCGAAAGTTAAGAACTTCTTTAAGAAAGACAAAAAGGTAGTGACTAGAGAGGGACAAGTAATTCCTCCGCCGAAATCACCAGCTTCGCACATGATGCTGAAATATGGATATCATACATGCATATGGTTAGAAAATTGGACAAAATATACCAAGAATGATGGAGCATTGGCTTTCCCTGAGAATGGTTCATTTAATGTAGCTGTACTACGGAATTTGAGAGAGAAGATGGCAATGTTAGAACCTAGACCTAGACCGACACAGTTTGAAGCTTTAACTGAATGGGAAGATGAGATGTATGAACGAGAGAGATTCAGAGGATTAAAGAATCATGAGTTTGTGCCTGGAAGGTTATGGGGAGTAAATCATGAGGACAGAATAAAGTGTTGGAGGTGTGCTAATATGACAGGAGGTTTGTTTCCAGCTTTTACAGTTGAGGAAGAAGCAAAGAAAAAGTGTACAGAGAAAAAGAAACATGTGGTTATGGAAAAGTATGGGTATGGTGGTAGTGAAACGGAAGATGAATTGCTGGAAGATATTTTAAACAGAAACCCACCTCCATACCAACAGACTTCTGCGGTGGCGACACCTAATGCACCGCCAATGGAAACTGGGAGGAATAAAATTCCCGAACGAAGAGATGAGATAAATAGGTCACAAGATCAATTAAAAACTTCACAAAGTGAAGCGATAGAAAGTGACAATGCAACTAAATTAGCAAAAACCACAAGAGAATTGACTGAGAAAATAAGAGAATTGACAAAGAATATGGAAGCTGTAACTGTACCAGTAACGATAGGTCCAGTAATGCCAATTTTTGAGAATCAGAAAATTGATGAACGTTCTTTAGTGATTCCCATGAATTCACATTTGCAAAGAAAAAGAGAAGGGATGGAACTAGATAATGAAGGTGCACACCATTTGGTTAGTACCTATAGACCAAGCCCACCTACTAATTTGACGATAAATGAGAATGAGTTCAGGAGAATACCTATGGTAACGGAGTCTGCATCAGGGACACCAGAAAGAAGTAACAATTGGATAGAATTAAATAGTACGCCTGTAGGTCCGACTCCAGATGAGTTAAATGAATGGATGGAAACGCTAAAAACGAAAGAGACAGAAGTAAAACCATTAGATGTAATTAGGTTAAAAATAGACATGGAAGAATTGATTTTAGGAACGATTGGTACAGAAAAATTAAAAAATTATCAGGATGATGAGATTATGTTTTTGTGCAAAAGTCTTACATGGAGAGCTAGAAATTTACATGACAAATTAGAAGAGACAGCAAGTGAACTGGGAGTAGAATTTGCAAAAGTGAGAACGTTGCAGAAACCATATAGAGTAGATTTTTGTGAGAAAGATATAGAGAATCTGAACACATCAGGAAGATTGACCCAAATAAAAGAATTAATTGTTTTACTGAGAAAATGGGGTGATGTGGATAGATGGAGAAGTAGATGGATAAAAAAGAATGAGAAAGTAACAGATAAAGCATCTGTGGCTTTTGCAGTGACAGATAAGGAACCAGTTGTAAGGGAGTACCCGATGAGAGAAACTCCAGGAGGTAGTTATGTGCATGTTCCATGGTCTAGACAGGATATACTGTCATTTACAAATGATTTCCCAAAGTTGAGAGAGAAGCCAGTAGAATGGTACAGACAAGTGGAGAGATTTGTTAAAGTTTCAAAGGTATTGTGGATAGACTTGGATGGATTGTTTGATATAGTAGTGCCAGCTGATTTGTGGACAGAATGTAAGATTACTATTGATTGGCCAACTGTAGAATATCCAAGAGATGCTAAAACAGGAGCGCCAGGACCAGAAGTGATGAGAAAGTACGATCAAGTAATTACCTTTTTGAAGAATAAGATTCCACCTAAAGAAACAGATTGGGTAAAAATAGACAGAACAACGCAGGAAAGTAAAGAATCAGTGCATGCTTACTATGAAAGACTGTTGTTAGTTTTCAAACAGTATAGTGGTTATGAGACACTAAATGAGAAGGATATGAGTCATTTTGTATATAGATTTGTATATGGGTTGAAATCAGAGATAAGTGAGATGATTAAACAGCATATGATTTGTTGGCAGAATAGCACAGTCGATGAAGTTTTGAGATATGCTAAGTATTGCAGTGATGATATTGAGAGTAGACAGCGTAAATTGAAAGAAAAAGCCATGTGGGCACAGGTGAAAGTTGCAGAGAAACAAGAAGCTCAATTGAGTAATACAGGTAATGAAGCAGGACAGGCTAGATTTCGACCAAATATAGGTAAAGGAAAAGGACAAATGAGCATAGATGAGGCAAAGAAAAAGTGGCCATGCCACAACTGCGGAAAGCTAGGGCATTGGAGAAACAAGTGTAAATTTCCTCCAAAACTTAATGTGGAAAATCAATAATTAAATTCACAGGTGCAGAGTGAGGTAGTTACTCAACAGAGTCAGGTGCCACAACCACCACTTCCCAAGAGTGTTAACCAACAGAAATTCAGTGCAGAAACAGGATTCTACAGAGGAGAGCAGGTAACACAGTTGCCGCGTGCAGCTGCCATTTCTCAATATTGGTTACGACAGGATGAGGATGAAATGGATGAAAGCTTCTGACGGTGCCTAGGAGAGGGGGAAGAGTGCGTGCTTGGCGCAACTCTAGAGGTAGATCAGTCTGGTCCATTTGTGGATGGAGAAGTGAATGGTGCAAATGTAACATTCCTTGTGGACACTGGAGCTACCCGTTCTACTGTTAGGTCAGTGGAAATTCCAAACCTTCCTCTCTCAGGTGAACATATCCAAGTAGTCGGAGTCTCGATTCAGCAAATTAAGACGCCTCTTACTAAATTAGTGGAGGTAAAGATTGGTCCATTTAGTGAAATGCACCGATTTGTGGTATGCGATTGTAGTCCTGTGAACCTATTAGGATGCGATCTATTGTGCAAAATGAATTGCACTATCTATTGTACTCCAGATGGAATTGCATTTCAGACCCCAGATGAAGATGTATTGTATAAAATGACACTGGTGAATTTAGAACCAGAAGTAAATGATTTGTTTCCTGTATTTGATGCAGAGAAAATCCCAATTGAACTGAAAAAGACAGTGAAAGAGGAAGTGTGGGACTTTACAGGAGAAGATATAGGATTAATGAAAGAAGTAGATCCCGTTAAAATCTCCGTAAAAGAGGGAACGAGTTACCCAAATACGCCCCAGTATAAATTGACACCAGAAATAATTGAAGGAATAACGCCAGTAATAAATAAAATGGTTGAACAAGGGATTCTAAAAGAAATCATGAGCAATCCATGTAATTCGCCAATAATGGGACTGAAAAAGCCAAACGGAACATATAGAATTGTACAGGATTTGAGGAAGGTAAACAAAATTGTAGTGCCTTGTTGCCCAATAGTACCGAACCCTGCTGTGATTCTATACCAGATTCCACGTGAAGCAGAATGGTACACAGTAATTGATTTATGTCATGCATTTTTCTCTATTCCATTGCATCCAGATAGCCAGCCATTATTTGCGTTCAGGTTTGGAGAGCGTATTTTGGCATGGTGCCGAATTCCTCAAGGGTACACAGAAAGCCCTTCGATCTTTAATCAGATTCTAAAGAAATCCTTGGAAGATTTAAAAATGCCAGAAAAGTCAGTGATGGTTCAGTATATAAATGAAGACCTACTGGTGGCATCAAAAACGAAGGAAGCATGTGTCAATGATACAATTGCTTTGCTGAATCATTTAGCCAAAAGAGGACATAAAGTGTCCCCATCAAAATTGCAGTTTTGTCAACAAGAAGTCCAATATTTAGGGCATAAAATTGAGAAAGGAGTGCGAAAGGTAACGACTGAAAGAATAAAAATGATTCAAGGAATGAGAGCTCCAATGACGCAAAGAGAGGTAAGAATGTTTTTGGGAATGATTGGATATTGTCGACAATGGATAAGCGGATTTTCGTTGATCGCCAAACCGTTGCAAAAACTGACAAAGAAGGATGTTAAAGATCCTTTTGAAATGAATGATGAGGAAATGAAAGCATTCAGAGAGCTGAAAAATAAATTGTGTGAAGCTCCAGCATTGGGAATGCCTGACTATGAGAAAGACTTTGAGTTGTATTGCAGTGAAAGAGATGGATGTGCATTTTCAGTTTTGGTACAAAGACATGGAACCATGAAAAGACCCATTGCATATTTTTCAGCTGTTTTAGACCCTGTAGCAAAAGCGTTGCCTGGATGTTTGAAAGCAGTTGCTGCTACTTGTGTGAGTCTGGAACAGAGCGAAGGCATAGTGATGGGATATCCACTGAGAGTATATGTTCCCCATTCTGTGGAAATTCTCTTGACAAGAACGAAAACACAATACATGACACATAGTCGGCTGACTAGGTATGAAAAAGTAATTTTGAGTGCAGATAATGTGACCATTGACAGATGTATGAATGTGAATCCTTCGACATCATTGCCAGATGAAGAGAGTGTAATTGAAATGGATGAAGTAGATCATGATTGTCTGAATGTGCTTGAATATTGTACAAAACCAAGGCCAGATATACGGGATGAGCCTTTAAAGGAATCAGATTATATTCTGTTCGTGGATGGCTCATGTTTGAGAACAAATGATGGAGTTCTAAGTGCAGCGTATGCAGTTTGCACAGTAGCAACTGTAATGGAAGCATCTTGTCTGAAAGGGATACGGTCTGCCCAAGTCACAGAACTAGTAGCTCTGATTCAAGCTTGCAAGTTGGGAAGAAATGTACGGGTTACGATTGTGACAGATAGCCAATACGGTTTTGGAGTGGTGCATGATTTTGGTCAGATTTGGTCACAAAGAGGTTTCTTGACGTCTGCAGGAACGCCAATTAGAAATGGAGATTTTGTGAAAAAGTTGCTAGAGGCGATACAGCTGCCTAAACAGATTGCTGTTGTGAAGTGCAATGCACATAAAAATGGGGAAGACTACATAACTGTCGGCAATAAGTATGCTGACGAGATTGCACAGTACTGTGCAAAGAATGTGGTCTCTTTGAACAGGAGCCGAGAAAGAGAGCATATTTCTTGTCCTTTGCTTTTTACTAACTCTGTTGAGACATGGGATGAGGTGAGACAGTTACAGGAAGCAGCAGATGATGAGGAAAAAGATACATGGATAAAAGCAGGATGTAGAAAACGTGAGGAAAATGATGTTTGGGTTTACAGAGATGAAAGACCAGTTATGCCTGATAGCATGATTTCTGACATGGCACGGATGTACTATGGACAAGCCCATATTGGGAGAGATTCAATGATCAGACTTTTTAGACAAACATGGTATAATCCAAAATTCAGAGCCATAGCTGAGAGTCTTTGTCAAAGATGTCTTATTTGTCAACAATTAAATCCAGGAAGGAAGACAGTAGTGAGTCTAGGAACAATAGGACGAGAAGGAGGTCCGTTCACTAGAATGCAAATGGACTTTATAGAAATGCCCCCGAGCAACAGACTAAGGTATGTCCTCGTAGTCGTCTGTTTGTTTTCCCGTTGGGTGGAAGCATACCCGACCAGAAGGAATGATGGAATCACGGTAGCAAAACTTATGCTGCGAGAATTCATTCCGAGGTATGGTTTTCCAGTCACGATTGAAACAGATAGAGGAACACATTTCCAAAACGAATTAGTTAAACTGATTTGTGAAGCACTTAGTATTAAACAGAAACTGCATTGTGCATACAGACCAGAGACTTCTGGAATAGTAGAGCAAGTGAATGGAACAATTAAGAACAGGTTAGGAAAAATGTGTCAAGCAACAGGACTCAAATGGCCAGATGCCTTGCCATTAGTTTTAATGACAATCAGAAGTATTCCGGAAAGGAAAACTGGACTCAGTCCCCATGAGATAATTATGGGACGAGCAATGAGACAAGCACATGTACCTGTCAACAAACTACTGACTATAAATGATGATCTGGTGCTGGATTATTGCAAAGGATTGGCTGATGTGGTGCGTTCTGTGTTTCATCAGGTTGGACCGGATGCGACCACTCTTGAAAGAAAACCAGCTCACGACTTGAATCCAGGAGATTGGGTCCGCATAAAAGTCCACAGGAGAAGAAACTGTTTGGTTCCTCGCTGGGACGAACCACAACAGGTGATCCTGGTGACAACCACTGCAGTCAAATGTGCAGGAGTGAAACACTGGGTGCTTGCCAGTCACACCATCAGAGTTCCAGAACCTGAAGATCGACATGTGAGTCGACATCTGGAAGTGTTGGATAACAGTTCAGCATCAGAAGCAGAAGAAGAAACAAACAGGGTGCCAGAATCCGAAGATCGACCTGTAAGTCGACATCTGGAAGACCCAACTACAAGTGCAACGACAGAAGAAGTAGAGGAAATAGCTGAAGTTCCAGAACTGGAAGATCGACATGTGAGTCGACATCTGGAAATATCAGATACCAGTTCAGAATCTGATACAGATCAATCGGATTGTGAAGAAATTCTGAAAAGAAATTGGAAATTTGAAAGCATAAGAGAAGAAACTGAGCACGAAGACAGTAACAGTGAGCAACCAAGTACAAGTTGTGGTAAAAATCCTTCGGAGATAATATTAATAGATGAAGAAGGGAGAGTTTCAAACAGAAAGTTAGAAAAATCGGAAGCTCCCCGAGGAGCAATAGGGACAGATAGCCAAACAAAAGAACAGGGAAATTTAAAAGCAGATAGAGAGATTGACACAAATTCGGAAGAACCTCGAGGAGGGACAGAAATAGGTGAACAAAGGAAGATAAGAAAAGAACCACAAGTAGAGGAAGAAAATGAAATTATAAGATTCAAAATAAGAGACAATAAAGAGAAAACAGAAACAGAGTCTGAAGAAAGTGGAGAGGAAAGAAACCAAAAACTAGAGTCAAGAAAAAGGAATTGGAAAACAGAAAGAGAGGAAAAAGGAAGTGAGGCAAAAAGGCCAAGAAAAGGAGACAATTGGCCCAACGAAGTAAGAAAATTAAGATACAGGATCATAAGGTTAGATGGAAAAAGTGCTGAACAAGTGAATGAAATAACAAGTCAGAAAGAGCAAGAAAAACAAGGTGGAAAACACTTGCAGAAAACGAAAAGAGTAAAGAAGGTAAATCCGAATATAGATTGCCTGAATGGTTGTATCTCGCTTTAACTGATATCAAAGAAGAAAAGAACACTCACGAGAACCCAGAACAAAGAAACCTAATTGGTGACAGTGAAGTGCAACAAACTTGAAGAAATTTAAACAAATTTCTACCGGATTTGACAAAATACTGGATTTGACAAAGAAAGAATTCTGAAAAGAATTAAAAGAAAGTACCAAGCAAAGACAAAAACATTGGAGTGCAGAGTGGCTAATAAGTCATTTCTGAGGTGTAGTGACACAATTTTCTTGAAAATAAATAAATAAGGTTATAAAACAAAATGGAGGATACTAGAGATAGAAAATGTAGATGTGAGTTTTTAAGTAGATGGTGTAAGATGTGCTTCTTTTGTACAGGATTATTAATGACAGTATGGGTGGTTTTAGCAATCACTATTCCAATTAGTTTAGCTGTAGTAGAAACGTCTAATCACACAGAGAAAGAAAAATGAGCTAACACTCAAGAAACAGTTATATTAAAAAGTAGTGCAGAATTACATAAGGATAAATCAATAACAGATTTTTCAAAGAATGTTTTTACTAAATTATATGAGTATGTAGAAACAATGGATGTAAGAGATTGCTATGTTTGTATGCAATTGCCTGCGTCTGTAGCAGAGGGTGTGACTTATCATCACCTTCCTTTGACGTATGGAATAACATGTAGTGTTTTAGCAAGTTTATTTTATAAAACAGGTAGATTAGAATATTATTACACTGACATAGATAAGATTTTTGCGAAAGTTTCTGTAGTTCCCGAACTAAACAAAATAAAAGAGGGAAAAACGTTTGGTGAGTTTTTCATAGAAGATAAGATTTTAACATTAGATAATATAGTTAAAAACAACCTTACCTGTGAGTTAAAGAAGGAAGAAAAAGTATTTTTAGAGATGGTTGAAGAAAGAAGAGTGAAGTTTCAAAGAAAAGTGATAGAAGAGACAAAAACACCTCTTTGGGCGTTTGAGGAAGACAATCATGACAAGAAAAAGACAAATGCAGCTATGACTCTGGATTGGCCCCAGCAGGGAAGGTTGTGCATTAGAAGAAATAAAACAAGATATGACAATTATTTTGTGGGTTCCAGTATTTGCCATGACAATTATCAAATTTTAGGCAGATGGGGATTCAAAGGGGGAAAAGATCCAATATTTCCTGGGATCTATTATGTTTGCGGTAATAGGGCTTATTACAGGTTGCCGGACCATTGGTATGGGTCATGTTATTTAGGCCTGGTCTTTCCAAAGATTTTTCATATGGATAGAAAAGAAAAAGGAACACACAAAATGATAAATACCTTTACACGTAGAAAAAGGGAAAGTTTTTCAGAAATAGTAGGTGATATTTTTGGAGCATTGATACCAGCAGTGGGAATATCTTTGAATCCATTTAAAATTCGGAAATTATCCACAGTGGTAGATCGTTTATCTACAGATACTGCTGGAGGGTTCTTGATGGTAAATACCGAGATGGTTGCCATGAGAGCTAACGGACCACGCACGCAACCTGGGCTTCATCCTGGACTCCTCCCTGTCGATGACCAGACAAGTCAACGCCGTCTCATCTTCATGCTTCAACACCCTGCGCATGCTCCGCAAGATCTTCAGATGGATCCCCACTGAAACCAGGAAGACCGTCACCCAGGCACTCGTCACCAGCCGACTGGACTATGGGAACACCCTCTACGCCGGAACCACAGCCAAACTTCAAAAGAGACTCCAGCGCATCCAGAACGCCTCCGCACGACTCATCCTGGACATCCCCCGACACAGCCACATCACCGTGCACCTGAAAGACCTGCACTGGCTCCCCGTCAGCAAGAGAATCACGTTCAGACTCCTCACCCACGCACACAAGGCCCTCCACGACCTGGGCCCAAAGTACCTCAACGACCGCATGACCTTCTACACGCCCACACGCCAGCTACGATCAACCAGCCACGCCCTCGCCACCGTACCACGCATCCGCAGAACCACCGCCGGAGGAAGATCCTTCTCCTACCTGGCAGCCAAGACCTGGAACTCCCTCCCCACTCACCTTCGGCGAACCCAGGACCATCTCTCCTTCAGGAAGCAGCTCAAGACCTGGCTGTTCGAGCAGTAACTTACCCCCTCCCCCAGCGCCTTGAGACCCTCCCGGGTGAGTAGCGCGCTCTATAAATGCCATGATTGATTGATTGATTGATTGATGCAAAATCGACTTGCCCTTGACATTCTTTTGGCAAAAGATGGTGGAGTCTGTGGAATGCTGAAAGTCCAACATTGTTGTACTTACATTCCAGATAAAAGTGAAAATATACAAAAGTATATAAAGAATATTACAAGTTTGCACAAAGAACTTGTTCCACTGGAGGTTGAAAGTGCATTTGGAAAACTTGGTAAAGGGTTTTCTTCAGTAATAAATTGGTTAACAAGAATGAGTGGATTAATAATAGGGAAAGTTATAATAATAGCAACCATGATAATCATTATAATTTTAGTGCTGAAGCTTGTAATTACATGTATAAAGAAAAGAAGAAGACAGAATAAAAAAGAAAAAGAAAACATGATAAACAAGGAGAGAGAGAGAGAAATGGGTGAAATAGAGCTAGAAGAGATAAAAGAGAACATGTACAAGAAGACCAAGAGACAAGTTGAAAGGGATACAGTTGTGTAAACTAACAAAAGCAAACGGATAAAAGAAATATGCTGTCTGAGAGAATTGTATAACTTGGGTTTTGTGGTGATATCAAAAATCACCAAAGGGGGGAGTTGATGGAGCAGGATAAATGAAAGTTTTTTAACCTCCTAATAATTTTCGTAAAATAATTAATAAACATGTTTGTTTAAGTAAATAACCAACAATGTATGTTACATGTGAAGGGTTAAAGGTAACACGCTATTTTGTGTGCAAATTAATCTACTTATAATTGTTGACGTGGTTAACATAAACGTAATATTTGCGTACTAACAAAATAATAAACGCATGATTTGTGCTTTGAAAATAAAACATGTGGTGGCAAAATAAAGCGATGGTAAGTAAGGGACGGCTTTATATGTTGCTTTTTTGCTAGGTAATACCTATTGGGGTACGTAGAAAGACGGGTGGGAAACGAAAGGGTTTATATTCTTTATTTTAACAATATTTTGTTTATCTTTGAAAATAGTGCGCTTAGGCCTGTTGAGCAGCGATATAAAATGGCCGCCATGAGCTAGAGTACGCATGTGCAAGAAGCTGTGTGGAAAAGGAGAAAGGCTGTGAAAAAGAATGACCACGTGTTCGTGCTGAGAGCCTAAGATGGAAGTATGGTCAAGGCTATTGTGACCTTACTGAGCAAATGTGTGCCAAGATGATCAGCAAGAAGCGTGAGAAGTCAAAATGAATAAATGGACAAACGGAACTGTTGAACCTAAAAAGTATCAGAAAATGATACAAATTGGACTGATCGAAACTGATGAGTAATGTGATGAACTGTGGAAAACGATGCAAGCATGGACATTCCACAAAGAACTGGTTAAGACAAGGAAGTTTGATAAAAATGTATATGGACTTGAATGAACCAATGAGAGAGAATCACGCCATTAAGAGGCAACATTTTATTTAGTAAGCGAGAATTAGGGTATAAGAAGACCTACTCCGGGAGGGGTTAGTTGGTAGTAGTATTATTATTTTTCTAGATGATGATGAGCGAGCGTACTGTTAGGAGAAGAGAGAGCTGAGTTTGCTGATAGATGAGTTGCGGGTGCGGAGTTGCTGTTGCGGATGATCGAAGCTGCTGCTGCTATTTTCCTTAGGTATAAGATGCTGCTTTTTAAGAACCTTTTTACTCTTGATAGATTTTTCATTTAGAGCTATTAGATTTTCCAAGACAGATAGATAGATCTTTTTGAAGTTCTTGCTGTGACAAACTTTATCTTCCATCCAAATAGGTATGCATTGTAATTTCAATTTATTCTTATAATGATGATAAATGTAATAATCTGAGTGATAAACTTAAACTTATGCATTGTTTCTAAAAACTTTATATAAACTTTATTATCTTTAAACAAATGACTCAGTGATTCTTTAGCTCAATAATTAAGGTAAAATGTTAAAGAGTTTATTGTGATTGAGCTGGTCTTAATCACCATCAACTGATTCCTACTAGTTGGTCCATCGACCAATGAGCGGAATACCTTAAAAGCAATGAGAAACATTATGTCGTGTTAAAAAGAGGTATCCCGTCTCCTTCCAGCAAATCGTTATACTGTTTTTTCTCCTAGGTTAAGGACGGAGGTAATCCAGGGAATAAATGAGTAAGTGAATGTATATGCAGTGACAATGGGCCCTGTTTTTATTGTTAGCGCTGGATCACACATACAATGCACCCTGCTCATGGGGGTTACTTGGGCCTACCTTATGGGTGTCTTACATGCGCAAAAAGGGAAGGTTAGGGCCTGGTAAGTGGGTGCACTTGCCAGGTCGACAAGGAAGTTGAAAACTGCATGCAGATACTGCAGTGGCAGATCTGAGATACATTTACAAGGCTACTTATGTGGGTGGCACAATAAGTGCTGCAGGCCCACTAGTAGCATTTGATTTACAGGCCCTGGCATACTCAGTGCACTTTACTAGAGACTTACCAGTAAATCAAATATGGCAATCATGGATAACCAATCATATTCACAATTTACACAGAGAGCATATGCACTTTAGCTATGATTAGCAGTAGTAAAGTGCCCAGAGTCCTAAAGTCAACAAAAACAGGTCGGGAAAAATAGAAGGAAGAAGCAAAAAGTGTGGGGATAACCCTGCAAAAAGGGTCATTTCCAACAATAAGTTTGATAAAATTTCAATAGAAACACATCTCCCAACAGGGCTTTTGTTTTAATCAGTCCGCTGATGGCTGCAACTACTTCCTCCTGGATAATCTCCCTCTCTAGTTCCAATCTATCCTACTGAGATATCATCAGAGCATTAAACTGTTCAAGGAAGGCTGCTGTGTTATTTCCACCATCCTCCTGTGGTTTCCAATAGATCTGAGCCAAGTAATGAGTCAGTAGAGAATTTATACAGGCTTGTATCACCACCCTTGTCCCATCAGCCCCCTTCAAGGAGTGTATTATGGGAAAGAGAGAGACCTCCTCTTCAGTAGCCATGCTTGCAGATGTTCTGATTTATCCCCCCTCAGTGTGGAGCCTTTGACAATAGTCTAGGATTGTGTGCTTATCTAGCGTGTTCCATAGAGTAGATATCTCGCAGTCTAAGTTTTGCAAACACCCCATCTGTGCAGGTTCAACGCTCGCTGACACTTGTAACTGAACTTGTATGGCCTCCTTGTGTGTTAGTTCTCGGTTCTCGGCTCAGGTGACATTTGATATCACCCTGGAAAGGCACTTTCCTCTCATCACCCCTTTCCGTGCCTTCCACTATGTTGCTCTTGTGTTGATGGACCCCTGTTATGCTCAGGTTAAGATTCTAGGGCCTTCTTAACTTCTGAGCGGAAGATCACACCAGTCAGGGCATCCGGCTTTAACCTCCAAGAGAATGACTGCTCTTACTGCTGATTGTCAGCATAGGTCACAAGCAGCTGGAATGGTCCGACCAAAATTGGTTGAGATATTGGGCACTTTGTATTCTAGTGCTGAAGTCACAGGTTACCAGTATGCTGTCTAGTCTACTATGAGTGTTATGTGTTACAGAATAGCAGGAAAATGTCAGTGGTTGGATGAAAGATAGACCATATGTCTATGCATCCCAGACAACCAATTGAACAAGGTCCTTACCTTTGGTAACACTTTTCTGGCAGAGACTCTGTCTAGCAGCAGATTCCCCACCCCAAAACATTCTTCCATGGTGGTAGAACATTCAGAGTGTAGTGCGCCAAAAAGTTGAATGCTCATGCTCAACACCTGCTTTCATAGCCAATGTATCTATGATTGTGGAACCTCATCATAAAAGAATTGTCCTTCGAATCATGAGTTCGCTCTATGGCTGCAACCAAAAAATGCCAATTAGTGGCACATCCATATGGACCTTAACTGGCAAATGTAAAAACATATATTTGTCCTTTGTACTATCTAGCACTCTAAAGAGGACATTAGCATCTAAATAAACAATTACTTGTGAGTCAATATAATGAGTGGCTTACTCTTATCATTGTCGCTGTATCGTCAGTGAAAGAGTAACATTAGCGGCTCAATATCATCAGTGGTCCAGCATTATTAGTAGTTCTTTATCATCTGAAACTCAGTCTTGTCTATGTCTCAGTATCATATGTGGTACAGTATTAATGATGTGTTATATGTGAGCTAGCATAATCAGGAATTGTATCACAAATGGCTCAGAATTATTACTTGCTAATATCTTTAATTGTCCCAGCACTGTCAGTAGCACAGTGTTTTTAGTGATTTTTATACTTTCAAAATCACAGTATTACCAGTAGATCAATGTTTTAGTGACACAGTGTTGTCACTGATAACACTTAGTCAGGGGCTCTGTACCGTAAGGTGCTCACTATAATCAGTGGCTCATTATATTCATTGCCTCATGGTCATCTGAATTAGGAACTGCTAAGATGAGAAGGGTGGGGAATAATATAGCAGAAACTGGAGTCGTTAAGCCTAAATTAAGTACTCCTGAGGAAAGAGGGAATTAGACTGGAATCAATGGAGCAGGACAGTAATAGTGATTACATTTTAATTTTGGCAAAGTAATAATTATGTTTAAGTACTTGACACAAAAACAGTGATAAACCTTGTATCTTTTGTCAGTGTATCTAAAACAAATAGTGTTTCAGTTAACACAGTAACATGAGTTTTTATTCGCTCGTTTTACTCTACATTTGATGTTTGTACATAAGACAGCATTTTGGGGCCTAATGTATCTTATAGAAACTGATGGTGCACTGTGCATTCACAAACCTTACACTGTATTTGTACAACTATACACACCCCAAGTATGTCTACTACTGTGCATAGATATCTAAACAAATGATATTCACAAAGAATTGCTGTAGTTTTGCATCAAGGTTTACAGTATAGGATGTTACTTTGGGAAAGTTTGCAATGCTGCTTGTAGCATATTTGTCGCTATTTTTAGGGAAGCAGTCTGTGCTACTATTCCATGGGTGCTACCTACGTTTAATCATGTAATTTATATATCTGTATAACATTGTGCACCTTACAGCCATATTATGAGCCCAATAACCAAAAAAGAGTGTCTTTCATTCACAGCTGCCAATAGAAGAGCCTGAAGATGACCCTGTGAAGGATAAACCATCCATCAATGTAGGCCGTACTACAGTCTTGGGAAATCCGTCTCCTCATCAGGCAGCCATCTCAAAAACACCCAAAATCTGTGGATTTTGCAAAACGAAATGATGCGTGTTAGTTGCAGATTGGCCAAATGCAGTATTACCAAACTACTATCACAACATCCCACTTCCCAGTCTCCCTCATTGGATTATGTTCCACCCTACCTAAGCAGAACTCACCTACTCACACAACCCACATTGCAGCTTCCCAGATGAGTTCCCAGTACAACCCTCTAACCCAGATGCAACTCCAATGTTCCCACTGTGTTCACATGTACAGCATTTGATTGCTGAGAAACTGGACTCTCCTATCATACATTCACCAAATTGCACCCTTGTGTTGTTAGCCTATCGAGTGATATCCAACTAACTAGATGGATGATATGACTGTGCAGGCTGTGGGTTGGCTTAGGAAAGTAAAGCTTTCTGGGTTGAGGACTTTTCTGCACAGCATGACTGTATGATTTGTGAACTCTAGCATGGAGGTGTTCATGCACTCCATCACAAACTATCTTGAAACACAGAAAATCCTAGTACTTTATCACAGATGACTCATGATGTTCACTACCACCTTTTGCAGGAGACTATGGAGTTGCCAGGAAAACATCTCCAAATAGTGAAGGAGAGTGGATGCAAGGTAGCTTAAAGTGGATATAAAGCAGATTTGGTCCTTGGCCGTTAGGCCACTGCTGCAGAATCAAGCCTTGCACATACAATGCCCTCCTTCAAGTAACTGCCAATCCCCATATCTTTGAAAATATCACTGTAGACTCACAGGAACTACGGGGCATATTAGCAAGGGCACTATCGCCGCTTTAGCGGCACTTTTTGCCGCTAAAGCGGCGATATTCATATCGCCCTATCAGCAAACTGTCTCTAACAGCAGTTAGCGACAGTTTGCGGGCATTAGCGCCCGTTTTTTTTACCGCTTTGCATGTCAGCGATATTTATCGCTAATGACATGCAAAGTGGGCGTTCCCGACGAACAAACCTGGGAAACACTCGCTAACAGGCCTCTCGCCTATTAGCAAGGTGGCCATGGCCCCAGTTAGCGACGTGAAAAGTCGCGCTAACCGGGTCATCGCCATTTATTTAACACCTGCAATTAGCAGGTGTTAGCCATACCTAACATGGGGGGTGGATTATGCTGATACGACCACAGGGTCGTATCAGCAAGGTGTTCTCCCTTCTCCATGCAACATCGCTGGTTTTTCAGCGATGTTGGCCCATTTCCCCCGCTATCGCTGGAATATTCATCGCCATAGCGCTAATCGTTGCTAATACAGCGTTAGCGTGGCGATATATTCCAGCGATAGCCGGCGATAAAAACAATCACGCTAAGCAGGGTTAGCGATGATTATCGCCTCTTCTTGCTAATATGCCCCTACATTCTCTCACTCACAAACACAAGCAATCACTTTTCACTAATATGCATATATGGACTCTGATCCGAAACCACTTTAAGCCCCAACAAAATTTTGTTTACAAAGTTATATTCACACTATCACATATGCTGCAGTGTTATAATTACATAGATTTGTGTGTATTACGTGTGCTTTTGTGTAAGAAATGTGCTGGCAGACCTACCAATATTAGAAACAACACACATCATACCAAAATAATGGCACACTCTTTAGCAGGAGGCACACAAGGACCATCAAAGCATAGGTAAAAAAAAATTACGTCATTTATCCAAAAACTGCAGGAAGGAGATATTTTAATCAAAAATAGGGTATTTGATCTTACAAAAAGAAGGAAGAAAAGATTGCCTGAGACCTGGGAGGATGTGTGGGTATTTTAAAAAATGCCTAAATAAAAGTATACTAAATATAAGTCCAAAATACAAAGTTCAAATACAACAAAAATCCAAATGAAAACAAAGCCCCCCATTCACTGAAGATTTATGGTACTGCCATGGCTATCCTGGGATGTTGTTCTGTCCCTCTGCTCATTCTCTGATGGAACGGTGACCATCTCCACCTCCTTAGGCACGAGGAACAGGGACAGACATCTCCTGAGGCTCACACATAAGGGAAGGTACATGGGTGGTAGATTGGGTGGGGGCTAAAGAATGCTACAGTTGGGGAAGTGTGGGGGACTCAGAGATGACATGAAGACAGTCCAGAAGGTAAGACGCCAAGTTAGTTTCCTGTGCTCGGGACCTTGTGTGTCCTGAAAGGAAGCAAACCCCTCCTTATGCCCTACAGGTTGCAATTCTGCCCAGCCACCACTTGCATCAATGGTTTCTGGACCAGCTCCACAAATATAGTGGGTTGGGGTGAAGTAGAAAAACACAAGGTCTCAGGGGTGTGCTGTGTGTAATATACGCCTGCCTACCACTCACACAAGAAAACACTGCTTGTTGGAGTAGGCTATATTAGAGAGATGAGCTCAGGCTGTGCTGTTTTGGTTACTTGATCCTAGCACACATCTGATCTTCCTTGCTAGGAGAACTACTGTTCTCAGTGCCATCATGACATGTGTTGATGCCCAAGTTCACCTTCTCTCTCTCTTGTGTTCTCTCCTATTGGTGGAGGGACAGGTCCTCTGCATGACTGAAGAGATGTACCCTTACTCTGAGTACCCAGCTGTACTGTTGTCTGGATCACTAATGCTAATCTTGTCATAGGCGAACACGGATCATGCATGTGCACTATGACATAAGCCTATCCCATGGATTTGCGGTCTTGTTGGACCAGGAGAGATGCCCAAAGTGCTACCCTCATAGTGGCAAAAGGCTACCGCCTTCACCAGGAGTTAAGCAGCACGAGCACAGTGGTGGACGAATTCCATGTGGTGATCAGTAATATTGAACAGGACATTTTTACCCTGTGTCACTGAAGTGAGGCCCACAGGCCCACTCACTTTTTTTTAAAGTTCCACTGCTGTGTGCTTAACTCAACTCTTAGCCTACATCAGGTAGATGTGGAGGGCTGCACCGCACAAGAAGGAAGGGTACAGTACAGGGATAGAGCAGTACTATGCAGTATGTGTGTGGTTGGTGCATGTACTTGGGTATATATATGCCTATATGGAATACATGACACAAGAAATGGAGTGTTGTGCAGTGTGTGTGCAATGAGAGCATGTGCTGGGTGTATGTGTGCTTGTGTGAAGTACAATACATGAAGGGTGAATGTTGTGCAGCACTCACATGCTAAGTGTGTGCTGCCAGTGTGTATTTGGAAATAGCACACCATGGTTAAATATAGAAAAGCTTAAGTGCTGAACAGTGTGCACATACTGTGTGTGCTGAATGCATGTGCACATGTAAAGGTACAATGCATGCATGTACTAGTGCTTAAATGTAAGTGTGCTATGAATGTACACTGACTAAATGTGACTGCAATGGTACCTCACATGGAGAACTCTGGATTCTCTTTTGGGAAGTGCAGGCCTGCCTGGTGAAGACATGATAAGGAGGGAAATCCCCACAGGCAGATTTGTGTATTGCTACATTCCTGTGAGCTGGGTGAGACACACACTGGAAGACTAATGGAAGAGACTGCTCTTTGATTCAGTGATAGATCACAAGGAAAGGGCCTGGACACATCTTAGGAAGGGATATGGGGCTGACAAAGGAACCATAAAGAGTAGATATGGGGGCCTGAGATTAATCTTTTGATTCACATATCACTTACCTTTTGATGCACCTGACTGTCTGGAGGACTGCCAAAAATGCTGAAGATGACGTAGAACCCTCACTGGGCTCCAGTAAGAAGTGAAGAAAAGATTTCTGGCCTGCGAGAAAAAGCGACCTAACCACGTCTTTATGACCAGAGAGTTGCTCAGACAACTTAGAAGGACTCTGGCAGCAACACTCAGGAGAGAGAGCCTGTGCCACTGGGTGCTAATGCGTGAGTTGTTTGTAGTCAACTTCTCTGAACTGATCAAGACTTGTAGGTTCTCGTTCCAAGGGCACCCGCAGTTTCGCCGAGCTCCTCAGTTCTGCGAGAGTAGGTAAGTCATGAACTAGACCAGTTGGGTCCCGGGAGACTTGCTGCTAGCGGTGTTGCTGCACCATAGACACTTTGACGAAAATACTGATAAGTCAAAGGGGAACTCTTGAGTACAGCCTAATAGTGTGCATTTCCTGGATGCAGCCATCAGTGAATGGAGAATAAGTCAAAAAAGGTTGCACGAAGGAGGATGGGACAGGGATTTGCCTGACAACTACTAGAGCCCTAACCTCAAGGGGGATTGTGTTGTTGCTTCTGAACATCGTATACCTTTGCATGTGTAGAGTTAGAAATACAATATACTTCTTTTGTTTTATATAAAGCAAGTATTTGATTGGCTATTGATTTATTGTTTGTACTGTCTGAGCTTTGAGTTATGAGTTCTGTTCACTGACCTGCATCTAGACCCCCCTGAGGGGGCCTTGATAGTTCAACCACAGCTACCACTGAGATTTAGAGCAGAAGCGGTACTTGGCCCAGATCCATAATAGGTCAGGTCCCCGGGACATCAGGAGTAAAAGGCCTCAACCACCAAGGTTGGGCCCATTAGCCCCTGCTCACCTTGTGGCTATGTAAATGGGGTTCTGACAAATGGTGGCAAGCTATGGGGAACCAATTGTTTGGGATTCAAAGATACAGAGGTCACATTGGCAATTTCCAATCTGCACCAATACTGCAATAAGTCCAGTTTTTTTCTTCAACACCCAAAGGTGACACAAATAGGCAACGGAAAACACAGATCTGGGAGTTGACCTCAGCAACATGTCCATAGATTAGATGAAGGAATTATGTAGGGACAGGGGGTGGAAGATTCCCAGAAGTAGTGACAGAGAGGTCCTTGCTAATTTCATCAGTTACCAGATACAGGGTGAAAGGGAGGAGGCAGTGGCTGCCTCTGGAGAGGGAACCATGGTGTGAACACAGGAAGTGAGTGCTGTGGATTCAGGCTATAGGATACCCTTAATTCAGATATATCCCATTATCCAGAATTTCACCAAGACACTCACCACCCCTAGGTTCTAGAATATCTCAGGTGTGTGCACCACCTTGAATATCTAGGGTACCACTGTCACCAATTCCAAGAGTGAATCCCTTGAGTGGATTGAGGCTAGCAGAGACCCTGAGCTAGCATTTGGCACTTCAGAAAGCTAAGACTGCAAAAGATGAGAAAGCCAGAGAGTTCAAGAGGGAGCAGTTAAGACCAGCTCACCAGGAACAAGAGAGAAGGAAGGAGAGGCAGGAGAAATGGGCCCGGGAAGAGAAACTGCAAGAGCAAGGAGAAACAGAGAAAAAGGGAGGAGAAACAGAGAGAGTGAGAGGAAAAACAGGAATTAAAGGAAAGATCTAGAAAGGGAAAAGATAGCCCTTGAGATAACGAAACCTTGGATGGCACCAATGACAACTCCATCTGGGATAAATGGCTCTACTTCCAGTTAAAGCCAGGTTGTGCACAAGGTTCCAAAAGGTCTTGTGCATGTCTATGAGTAAGGTCAAGATATTTTGGAATGGTTTGAGAGTTTTGAGGTTGCTTGTAATTCACAAGCCTTAAATTATGTGCCTAAGGCTGCTGCCTTAATGGGGCGCATTCCATTGGAAGGGACGGCCTTTATTAGGAGGTTACCTGTAACAAAGCAGTTGTTCTATGAGAAAATGAAGGCAGCACTTATTAGGTGGTATGGGCTAACGCCAGCTCAATACCTGCAGAGATTGCATGACTGCAAGAGAGTGGATGGTGTTTGGTCTGAGACTTGGATTCATGGTGTATGGCATGATTAGAATGAGTGGTTAAGAGGGATGAGATTTACAGTATCTTAACCAGCTGATGGTGACAGAGTGACTCAAGGAGGAGTGCTCTACCCCATTTAGGCAATGCCTGTCTGATCTGACAGAGAGGGATCCAACAAACCTTGCAGTGTTAGCTGCTAAGTGGTTAGATAACAGGGTTTACAAATGATTGGATCAGTATGGTTGTAAGCCAAAGGGTGAAAAGAACTCTTCACAGACTGGTTCCAAACTCAAGGGTATGGGCAAGGGTAATTCTCACGTGACTCAAGGAGGGCCCAGGAAACATGGGAATGGTAATGGTGTGTCCGGAAAGGAGCATTATGTGAAGGGAAGGCAAGGAAGTCATTCTAAGTTCAAGTTGGTGACTTGTTTTAAGTGTCAAAAGGCGGGACACTACAAGAGAGACTGTCAAGAGAAGGCACTTGACCCAGGGGCACCTATGATAGCAAGCATGTTACACATGGGTGCGGGTACCAAATAGGGACTGGTTGTACTCAACCTAGTAGCTATGGACATTTGGGAGAGGGACCCAGATGCTCTGAAGCACATCCGTCCTAATACAATGGGTGTGTGGATCAATGTGAGGAAAGTTCCTGACCTAAGAGATACTGGAGCCTTCCACACTATGGTTGAGAGGAAGTACCTTACGCCTGAGGAGATACTCCCAGGAACCAAGGATACAGGTTTGGTAGCCAATGAAGAGGGCATGGAGTATCGCTTGCCGGGGTTGAGATTGAGCTCAATGGCAAGGCTGCCATGATTGATGTCAGAGTATGGGAAAAACAAGGAGGTGGATGTCTCTTGGGCAACAAATTGATTTCCACTGGCCTGGAGCCAGCACCAGAAGCCTTTATGGCTTGGACAACGTCAGCTGTGTTGAGCAGAGCTCAGGCTGCGCGTCAGTTTAAGGGTGAGGCTGGGGTCATCTCTGATTTGAAGAGACCCCGACAAGGTAGTTTGCACGAGAGGGCAGACTCTAGAAAGGCAGTGGACATGGACATCATTACTTCTGCTCCAGAGGAAGAGGAGTATGAGGCTCACACAGCAGACCATTTGCTGGTCTCTGGGTTGCTTCCAGAGCTGCAGGGTTTGTTAGCTGCTGGAGGGCATACCTGGGAAGATTTCTTCAAGGCACAGGAAGAATGTCCTATGCTTGTGAGACTTTAGAAGAAAGCCCAGGATCAGGTCAGCAAAGGAGTGGCTGTTAAACACTTTGTTGGCTGGGCTGATGGTCCACTCCATAGTGAATTGGTACATCTTGAGCGAGGAACTAGTACAAGGCTAGTGGTTTCATTAGTGCACAGGAACTTTCTGTTGTCACTGGCCCATAAAGTGCCCTTAGCAGGACCTTAGCATCTAATCTAGTATTTCTAAACTCCTTAGCAGGAGATTATAAATACCTAGGATAGGTTGCACACTCTGTTCTACTTGCCAGGGACATACAGAATCACAGAACGGTTCTATAGAACCGGTCCTGCTTGCAAGACGAGTGGTAAGATGGGAGGGAAGACTAAGAGCTAGTGCCTCTACCAGTTGTAGATGCTCCATTTGAGTGGGTGGGAATATACCTTCTTGGTCCATTTGACCCCTCCTCATGGTCAGGCATCTTGGTTGTGGTGAATCATGCAACCAGGTAGTCGGAAGCTTTACCTATGAGAAGCATGACTGCAAATGTGGTAGTGAGAGCTCTTCTAGGGAATTTTTCTTGGGTCAGATTTCCAAGGATGGTAATTCCCAATCGGGAACCATCTTGAGCTCTTCTTATATGAGGCAGATGTGGGAACAAGCTGGTGTGACATACCACTTCTCCATGGCATATCACTCACAAACTAATGGTTTGGTGGAGCGGTTTAACAAAACATTGAAGACCATTATGGAAACTCTGCCAGAGAAACTCAGGAGGAAATGTAATCTTCTCCTGCCATGTCACTTCTTTGTTTACCAAGACATTCCGCAGAAGTTAGTAGGTTCCAGTCCATTTGAACTTCTTTATGGACACCCAGTTTGGGGTACACTTGCCTTAGTAAGAGAAGGGTGGGATGGAATGTCAGAGTCTCCACAGAAAGATGTGGTAGACTGTGTGACTGGCCTCAGAAAGTTGATGGCACAGTACATGAGTCATGCAAAATTCTTCAGGCTAGCTGAGCCCTGAGGAAGGAATGGTATGTCAAATTAACAAAAGAAGGGAGTGAAGAGGTAATGCTCAAAAGAGCATAAGAGGTGGATACGTCCTCTTCAAGTCAAGTTGTCAAAACAAAGGGATCCACGGAGCCGCGGCGAGGCAGTGTCCTGGTGAGGAGGTAACCTTGATATTTGTGTGACTATAGGTACCCCTTCCCTCCCGTTTTGAAGGCTCAGGTGGCATTATCTGGGCAATATAAAAAACCCATTCTGCAATATACCTACTGGGGTATAGTATACTGTGCATGTAGAATTTATGTGCACCACTTAGTTAGGATTATATGTAAATACACCTTTTTTTTTTTTATTTGAGTGTAGAAGGGATCTCTTCTAGGTCCTGATGAGAAGCCAGGGGAGGGCTTCGAAACATGTTGACACAGGAGACACTGCTCATTACAGCATAGTATCTCTATCTCATTTCCCACTTTTAACGATACCAGCTGAAAGGAACATTAAAATTTATTTTTTCCACTGAGCCAGGTATTTTTTAATTTTTTACCATTCACTCACTTCTGACCCTTCCACTCACACTCCTACACCACACATAGTATTGTTTTTCATAATCAGTGCTCCCACGTAGTCGTAGGTGGCAGCACGCCCCGTCCCGCAGCGGGGCGGGAAGACCCCGATGATGAAGCATGCCACCAAGGGTCCTTTTGGTGGGTGAGGGGTATTTAAACAAAGTGTGTGCTTTCCACAATTGTAGGAGACACACGTAGTCTGGAGGAACACTTCAGTACTTTCCCATAAGGGTGAAGGAATGGTATGACCAGAAAGCTACTCTGACTGGGTATCAGTGAGGCCAGGGAGTACTGAAACCCATTTGTCCCAGGGCTTTGGAGGACAAATGGTGTGGGCCCTTCAAGGTAGTTCAGAAAGTGTCAGAGGTAAACTACTTTGTGGACACAGATGCCACAAGGGAACCCAAGAGGATTACTTCCGGAGAGACCACACAGTAAATGTCACAGCTATGGCATTGAAAGTAGTGGAAGACAGTGAGTCTCTTCCTGACTTGCTTCATAGGTACATAAAGGATGACACTGTGGTACAGGTTCAGTTAGCCCCTGGGTTAATACCTGAGCAGCAGAGAATGTTTTAGCAGGTGTTGGGTTGGTTTGCCACCCTCTTCTCACTGACTCCATGGTTGACTCCTGCCTATGTGCATGACATAGACATGGAACAGTCTGTCAGTGAAGAGCAGAATGTAGAGAAAGTCTGACTGGGTTCAGGGATGCATTAAGGTGGAAGTTGCCAAGATGTTGGACCTGGAAGTCATTAAGAGATCTGGCAATTCTTGGTCTAGTCCTGTGGTTCTAGTACCAAAGCAATGGTGTATTGAACTGCGGTTCTGTGTGGACTACCGAGCCTCCATTGAAGTAACCAAAACTGATGTTCAATCAAATCCGTAGAACGCGTGAGCTTATAGATCGATTAGGTGCTTCAAAGTACTTGAGCACCTTGGATCTGACCAGTGGTTATTGGCAGATCGCTTTGGCACCAAATACTAAGGAGAAGACTGGATTTTTTATGGCAGACTGGCTGCATCAGTTTAGAGTGATGCTCTTTGGGTTGAAAAATGCTCCTGCCAATTTTCAGAGCCTGGTCAACCAAGTTCTTGCAGTGCTGGAAGAATTATGTGTGGCCTACTAGGATGATATTGCAGTATTCAGCAATTCCTGGAAGGACCCCTTAAGGCACCTTGAGCAGATGTTGCCAAGTATACGAGGTGAAACTGATCATCAAGTTAACTAAGGGATTGATTTAAATCTTGGCTGAACTGGTCCCGCCCTCACTTTTCCAACAGTTTCACTGTCCACCTACTAGGCAGTCCACCGGCTCAATTTAGATGCCGGCAGGTCTATGGACAAAAGTCAGTCTGAGTGCTGCCGTTTCTACCAGAATTTTCCTCCCACATCAATGGTGCCATAGGCAAAAGTGGCTGTCAGAGGGAGTCCAGCCAATATTACCACTAGGCCAATCACGAAGTGCCTTTACGTCAAGGAAACTGTGACCGGGAAACCTCCAAGCTTGAGTTGGCGGAATCAAAGGGATATGAGGTAGAAACAAGCCTTTTTTCTGTTTTCCATTTTGTTTCTGTCTTAAACCCACTTGTCCAAGTCCTTCCTTTGCTGTTGCTACTTGACCATGATGAAAATCCACTTTGTCCTCACCGGGAACTAAGGTAAGCTTCTTTTTTACTTGTTTTCCTATAAATCATGTGTTTGCATTTTCCCTGGACTCATGCATTTTTACATTGCCTTTACATGCAATTTTATCCCTATTTCTCCTAGGATTAATGCATAAGAGTTCATTTTACAATTCTTTGAGGTAATAAAATAGGAGCAAGGGTAAGAGGGGTGGTAGAGTAGTAGACTTTGGAGGTAGAGGGAGCTGGAGTGGGTGGTGTGATTGTGTCTGTATGTTTGGCAGTTGCATGTGGGTCTGGTGTATGTTGTGTAGGTTTGCATTTGTGTTTTTGGCTGGTGTGTTATAATCTGGTGAAAAAGTGTATTTGATTTTGTTTGGTGTTGTGTTGTCTATTGGTGTGCTTTTGGGTAAGTGTGTTGGTTTTGATGAGTGTGTTCCTGTGGTAGTTGGTGTGATTGTGCTGCTTGTGTCTGTTGGAGTTGGTGCCTTTTTATTTTGTGTTGTGTTGTGTATTGGTGTGCTTTTGCGTAAGTATATTGGTTTTGATGCATGTGTTAGTGTGGTGATTGGTTTGATTATGCTGCTTGCATCCGTTGGAGTGGGTGCCTGCAAATAAATGAGCGTGCTTGGGATGGGAGATTGGAATTGGGTTGAGGAAGGGACAGAGGGTTGGGCTGATTGGGAGGCTGGGGTGAGTGAGGAGGCTTCTATATTTTCTGTTAACATAATGCAAAATTCATTAGAAACAGCTAATTCAAAACAAACACTACATGTATGTTTAAATGTGTTACTTACCAGTTTCCACTCCACCAGGTATTCCTGTCAGGCTTCACTATGTCGAATCCACAAGACCTTCTCCTCACAGGGATATAGTGGTAGAGCCTGAGAGAACCACCAACAGTCCTCTTGGCCTGCCGGTGATGCCTGGAGATATACAGCTGACAACAATTAGCACCAACACATCAGACGTGTTGCTAACATCCATACAAAATCAACAGGAATAGAACAATGTAGAATGCTTCCCACGACTGACTCACTCCATCAGGAACCCACTGCTAGTACAATGCCAGCACAACAGAGACATCCAAATTAGCTTAGTGCAGTCCCACCACCCTGACTGCCACGGGGTAATATTAGTCAGTAGATGGGTCCGCAGCATCGAAGGAGGTGAGCTGTTTACATGAAGGAAAACAGTCTGTTGACAAGGATGGTGGTTCAGCCGGCCCTCATCTAAATTCGTCAGGCGGGAATTCGTCAGCGCGATGGAGTACTTGTAACCACCGCCACAATGGGAGTCCAGCTAAGATCTAAATCAGGCCCTCAGTGTCAGGTGGGGCAGTCCTCTGTAGTCCACCTTGAGCATGAGAAAGGGAATGGGAAGATGTGCCCATTGGATGCCAAGATTAGGTATTAGATGGAGTGGGAGGTACCTAGTACCGTGACTGAATGGGGGCCTTTTTAGGACTCACTGGGTATTAAAGGACGTTTGTGACTAACTATGGAAGTATAGCTTCCCAATTGACTGCTTTAATCTCTAGGAAGCAGCCAAGGACATTAATATAGACTGCAGAGTGTCAAAAGGCAATTGAGGAACTGAAGAAGGCACTGCACCTGTACTGAAAGCCCCTGACTACAGTCAGATGCTCATTGTGGAGATGGATGCCTCTGACAAAGGATTTGGAACAGTGTCAGCTCAACTGGATGACATTGGTAGAGAGCATCCGGTTGCCTTTATTAGTAGGAGATTACTACCCAGAGATCAGAACTGGATGGCTATTTGCCAAAGTGTAGGTCTTTCAGAAGTTCTGCTCATATTTGTTTGGCACCAGGTTTGTGGTGCAAACCGATCATAAGCCACTGAAATTTTGGATGGCTATGAAGGGAGAGGATCCCAAGTTGTTGAGCTAGTCTATTTCTTTGCAAGGGTTAGACTTTGTAGTGGAGCATAGCGCCAGATTGAGCCACAGGAATCCTGACAGACTTCTCCGCTGGTTTTCCCAATCTGACCACCCAACCTATCCAAGTTAGGAGTTGGTTTGGGGTGTTCTGATCTTGAAGGGACCTCTGTTGGGACAGAAAAGTCCTTTGCATGGTTGAAGACTAGTACTCCTGACTTGAGTGCCCAGCTGCTCTGCTGTCTGGATGCTGATTTTTTTGTCATAGGCGAACATGGATCATGCATGTGCCATGACATAGGCCTGTCTCAGGGATTGCAGCCTTATTGGACCAGGAGGGTCACCCAAAGCGCTAACTTCATATGGGTGGAAGGTGCCACCTTCACCAGGAGTTAAGTAGTACTGCATGGTGGTGGCAGCATACTGCAGAGCGATCAGTAGTATTGAACAAGAACTTTTTACTCTGTCACTGGAGTGACGCCTACAGGCTCACTCACCTTTTTAAAGTTTCACGGCTGTGTGCTTAACTCAACCCTTGGCCTACATCAGGAAGATGTGGAGTGCTGCACAGCATGAGAGTAGTGACTATACGCTGGTTGTATTTGCGCCTGGGAAGGGTAGAATACAGTGCTGTGTGGTGCGTGCGCAATAAGAGCATATGCTGGGTGTATGCGGGCTTGCGTGACACACATCAAAAGACTACTCTTTAATGCAGTGAGAGATCACAACAAAGGGACTGGACACATCTCAGGAAGGGAGATGGGGCTGAAAAGGGACTCATAATGAGGAAGGCTTGGGGTCTCATGCACACATCACTGTGGCTGACATCCAAGAGAGAAGTCTGATCACTTTCATGAACTGTGTTGTGAGACAATCAGCTTTGGAGTCTTTCCTGCTGTGACAGACAGTGTTTCATGAGGAAAGAAGAAAAGAAGTGTCCACTTCAAAAGAAGCAGAGCCCCAAAATAAAAATAAAAAGACTCAAACCCTCAATTACATTTAGGTGTCTGGAAATGGACTATAGGAGGAGGTTGAGACTCTAAAATTGTCATCTACCAAGCAGCCAGGTGGCTGTGTGAGAAGAGGATACCTCATAGTGTTCATTCACCGGATGTGGTCACCCTTGAAGGAGGAGTAGCCCCAAACATGTTCCATGAAGGAGAGTGGGACAACTACTAGAAACACAATATCAAGGAGATTTGTTTTGTTGCTTCTGAATGACGTATACCTTTGCATGTGTAGATTTAGAAATAAAATACTTTTTTTGTTTATATAAAAGCAAGTATTTGTCTGGACATTAATTTATTGCCCACACTGTGTGACCTTTGAATTAAGAGTCGTGCTCACCTGTATGTACACTCCCCGATTGGGATCCGTGACAGCTCAACCACAGCTAATACTGAGATTTAAGTGCTTCAGGGGTACTTGACCTAGTAGGTCAGACCCCGGGATGTCAGGACCACCACGGTTGGGCCCAGTAGCCCCTGTGTGCCCAATGGCCCTCTAAAAGGGGTTCTGACAATTATGTTTGAATGACAGTCTTGTGCATCTCTAATTTCCTAATACTAAGCTAGTAATGTCAGCATACAGACGTGATGACTTAAAAACAATATTTTAGACATGATACAAATTTTCGAATATAATGTGGAATCACAATGCATGACCTGCACATTGGTTTAGCCGCCAATACAAGCAAATCTCCTCATTACCATAATGCTGCTCATACAACATTAGCTTAGCAAGTAGGTCCACCCAGAACTTTGCTGGGACTCTGTGCTGCTGTAGGATAAGATAGAAGTGATGTTTGGCCCTGTGCCAAGTGGTGTCCAGGACCTATATCCTGCATCAGCAGTGAAGAACCTACCAGGGCTTGTGGAAACCTATCAAAGCCCCCTGACAATCTATCCTCACTTCCCTCAAGAAAAAGATGGAGGTCCTCCTAATCCACTTCATTTTGGGCACAATCTGGCATGAAGCAACATCAGAATGGAGATGGATGTTGGTCTGTCCTCTTGAAGGCTCAGGAATGGGCAATATTGTAGTTCTTCTATATTATTGCCTTCTAG
Source organism: Calotriton arnoldi (assembly GCA_963921515.1). NCBI lineage: Eukaryota > Metazoa > Chordata > Amphibia > Caudata > Salamandridae > Calotriton > Calotriton arnoldi. The sequence goes on from CAWUFW010011977.1 coordinate 387,143, forward strand.
TTAATTGCGTGAATAAAGTACCTATAATGTATATTAATACTTTGCATGGGCCATGAAAAAGGCAAAAATCAGTTGACAGAAAGGAGGGAAAGTGGAGCCACAGTCCATGATGTACCCAGGAGGTGCTAGGAATGACATACACACCTGTTGTCTCTGTTACATTCACTGATTAACATTGCTTAGAATGTTACACCTGGTAGGCAAATACAGTCTAGGCGCAACTTTCTGGTATAACACTGTTGTACACACCAAATGGGAAAAAGAGGAAGTCACACACCGTCATCATACTGGTATCTCACTATGATGGACTAAATTTTGATGAATAATGCACTGTATGGTTGTTCATGTTGGGGCTTCAGATGGCCATGTATGGCTGTTGGGCCACGCTGAAGTAAACAGTGGAGTCTCAGGATGTTAGTTTTGAAGGACCTATGTCTGTCCCATTATCATTTAGAGTGGAAGAACACATTCCATCCAAAGTGATGTAGCAACCATGTGGTGGAGCTAAAATGTGAGGCTATCAGTAGGCCTTAACATCTAGCCACAGGGCCAGCTCAAGAACCAAGATGGGTGTGTAGTGTTGGTCTACGTGCATGTAACATGGCAAGGTAATATTTTGTGAAACAGCACACCGCTGCATGATCATGCCTTCTGAAATGAAACTTGATGAAGCCCAATGTGAAATATGTGAGGCCAGTATATGCACTCTGTTAGTCTGTGTTGAGGCTTAGTGTTTGTACAACTGAAAGAAATGAAGAGAAGGAGAGAGAGGGGCAACATGGACCATCATCTGCATCAAATGAATGGATAAATGGATTACGGTTGTCCTTAGTTCACAAATTATTATATTCTATCATGCATACATTCTTAGATCAGTGGTTATATAGGGAAGAATTTTTCAAAGTGTGAAATATACCATGCCTTCATGCCCCAGTTCGGGCTGGACTGTTCCCATTGGGCACAGGGTCAAGACTGATTTGCATAAGGCTGGGTTCAAACTGTAATGGCATGGGGAGCAAAAAAACGATGGATTTAGGCCCAGATCTCTGTACTGGGGTGAATGTATGACATTGTTCTGCATTCTGTTTATCAATTGTACTTTTTACATTTGTCACCCCGAGCGGGACGGGTATGCCCAGGAGTGGGTCCCGTGCTCTCCATGCCACTGGAGTCAAGCTATCCTGGCTGATGAGGGGTGAAACCCTGAAACCGGTCCAAGGATGCTTGTTTCCAGTCCAGAGAGGACCTGGCCTGGCAGTGTGGGCTGGACTGTTCCCATTGGGCACACGGCCAAGACTGATTTGCATATGGCTGGGTTCAAACTGAGATGGCATGGGGAGCAAAATAAACAATGGCTGTAGGCCCAGATCTCTGTACTGGGTGAATGTATGACATTGTTCTGCATTCTGTCCATCAATTGTTCTTTTTGCATTCATGCACTAAGTGACCTCCATGTCCTGTGTGTGTTTACCGTAATCACCAAGCAATCAAATATTTCTGCATCCTTTGGCTGTCAATTGATATGCAATCTTGGATTGACAAAGCATGAAACTGTCGTGCTGTTTCAGGAATGGCACCATAGACATGTATGAGACGGACCTTGGTGTTGTCCTTGGTATTCCACATTGATGGAGTACCAGAGTTGGTGACTGTGTTAAAGTGGTGTTGTTTGCGGGGGAGGTTGGAGAGCCAAATCTGAGCAGGTTACACAATGGAAAAAAATGTGATACAGAATTGCTCTGGCACCCATACATATCCTGTTCTGCAGTGACTGTGACTGTGACTGGGCTGTGGAGTAGTGATGTCCTGCTGCATTCGACTGGTGATGCATGTAGATACCTTCTGGTTTGAGCATCCTGACTGACTTGCCTGTGAGATGGTGCCTTGTGATCCTGCTGGTCCTCTGAATGGAAACCGTGCTGAGGAAGTTGAGTGCAGATGGTAATGATTCCGTGGCATGCACCGGGACAGCACAGGAGTGTACTGCTAGTGAAATCAGCTCCTGCTCCTGTTCTAAACCCCTGTCATGGGTCACATCAAAAGGGAAGCAGTATCCCCTCAATACGTCTTCCTCAGACGTGGCAAAAACCTAGAGATCTGCATTTCTTCTCTCTCCACCTGAATTCATATTCCTCACAATAAACAGCACTGTATCAAACACTGATTTCGTTAAAGTGGAGAGTTTTTTGTAACTAGCGCTGGCTTAAGTAAGGTGATGTCCTGTCTATGATTGTTTGGTGGGTTGATGTTTAGTAACTGTGGAGGTCTGTGGTGCAAGTGTTCTCGAGGAGATGCCCCCCCCCCCGCCCCCTGGATTAGCTACGGGCGTGTGCAAATATTTTGAGATATGCTCTTCCTGCTGCATTTGTGTTTACCATATATATTTTTTTCAGTTTACTCATGCGTTGCTATTTTTGGTTTTGCATTTCTTAATGTGGCCAGTTATTTGTGTATATAAATGATTAATGTTATATGCAATATGCTTCTAATGACAGCGTTATCCAATTATGCTCCGTAATTATTTTTCCATTACATTTTCCCCTTTCATTTTACCTATTTTTTTATCCTTGTAGCGTTATTCCAATCCAGTTTTGGTTTCTGTGTAATTTCCTTGAGGTTTCTGAGCGCCTGTGTGTGGTCTATTTCTTACTTCAAACCTGGGTGTGTGCAATTTTGAGCCTAGTTGCCTGTCTGACTACTTGAGAAGTATTGGGTGTAATGTTAGTGATCTGGGCCTAACTTCCACTTTTGTGCGTGGATTATGGATTTTCATTACCCTTTCATTACCCTCCTGATGCACGTCTTCTTTTTATCATTCCTGCATCCACTATTACATAAAACGTACCCGTTTTACGTTTGCTTCCCTTATCCACTTTTATATCTACACCTGATTAGCATGGTTTCATGTGTGAAATATTCCACATCCTTTGTGGAATATCCCAAACTCTGTAGGCAGGGTACGTCTGCGTACATGTTCCCAACTGGGAAAACATGGACTTCCATTTGATGTACACTGCATATGTATTATTGGTGTTCTATTCCTCTTGTGCTCAGTGTGAATTGAGCCCCTGATGCTAACACAGGGCATAAGTTTACTTATGGGCACCCAACTGTATTCACAGATCTAGAAGAATATTCTCCCTGTTTCATTTCTAGGCCCTGGAGTATTGGAATAACTCATTCACTCCCATCAAGATTGTATACTAAATGTACGGCTTTTTTGTAAACATGTTTGTAAAATGTACTGTAGAATGCAACACCGGGGTCTAGTTTTTATAAAACGTTCTTGGGAGTTTAACTGTAACTCCTCCTTGAATATTGTTAGAACCTGCACAGTGATTAGTGCAATGAGCATTGTTCTATGTTTTGGAATTGATGGGGGAGAGGGGCTCACTTTGGGTGAAAAGTCCATTTCATTTTTGACTGCTAATCAGGAATACAAGCATCAGCGGCCCCTTCTGATGCATTTTCTGGATCTTTCAGACCACAGCCCTGAAATAGACATTCTAGACCCCCTGGCACTAAAGACTTTGTCAATGTTCCAATAGAAGACAGAAAGCCAGTTGTACTGCAACCAATCTGCAACTCACTGAGCAGTACGTGAGTATGATCCATTTCCGGTAACAACAAATTCTATAAAATATCACCCTGATATATAGTGGAACCCAAACTCTCTTTCATACTAGAAATGCACACTCTTGAACACTGGGAGACCATGGATATATCTTAAAGATTTATTTTAAAATCAAAATTCTATCTGAGTGCACACAAAATGAGTAGTAACTATGATAAAAACTAAGAGAATAGTAGCATCAACATTTACGCAAAGTGTGAACAGCAGAATATATTGCAACATATTGGAATTGTAACTATAACAATCCCAAAAAGAACAATGTCATACATTCACCCCAGTACAGAGATCTGGGCCTAAATCCATCGTTTTTTTTGCTCCCCATGCCATTCCAGTTTGAACCCAGCCATATGCAAATCAGTCTTGACCCTGTGCCCAATGGTATCAGTCCAGCCCGAACTGCCAGGCCAGGTCCTCCCTGGACTGGAACCAAGCATCCTAGGACCGGTTTCGGGGTTTAACCCCTCATCAGCCAGGATAGCTTGACTCCAGTGGCATGGAGTGCACGGGACCCACGTCTGGGCATACAATCCCACCCTAATTTTTTGCCTTACTAAGCTAAGCTTAGCACTTAAAGAATAGCCTAATTGAAGTTTCAAAGATTGTTCACACCTTCATACCTGCATTGAACAATGAGGCTACTTTTCAATCTCATATTACAGTTTTCTATTCTTGTCTGCTTTAAAAGACAAGTTGATGAGCCCAGCAAGCACAGGCTAAATGTGCCTCCTATTAGCTTTCCGCAAAAGTAGGAAATGCGATTCTGCACTGCATTGCCTTTTTCATCTCAGTCATCTGGAATTAAGTTCCTCTCTAGCTCATCGCATTCTGTCCCTCATTTACATGAGGCCTAAGCCAATGGAGCATCACTTTTTATGGCGATCCGGTGGCGCAGGCTAATCAATCATATCTATGATGGGATGCAAAGCCGCCCTGCATGGCTTTGCATGGCCTCATAGATATGGAGTATGGCAAGGCAGCGCAAACCGCTGGCTTGCCATACTCTACATCAAGGAGGCATTCCATGAGTCTTCCCACTTTACAGCTATGGCATTTGACACTGCCTCAGATTTAGAGCATCACATAAACCAGGTTGGCAGCATCAAAAACCTATGCCTCCCCAGAGCAGGCGGAATGAGGAGAAATTTCTCCTTGTTTTTTCCTCTTTCTATGTGTGCTGCATTCCTGCACAAAAACAATCATGCAACAAAACAGATACCCTTGTACCATGGTGCCTGCATTGGGGTTTGGCTGCAAATTGTGCACCGGCGCTGGCTGAAAGGACAGTAATGCACAGTATCCTGTAATGATGGTGTATTCCTGCCCTTTCAAATTGGCTTAGGGCAGCACATCAAAATGACTTGCGGCGTTGCCCTACGCCAATTCATTGTAAATGAGGCCCTTTGTACTTATATAATCTTACTGGCCTTTTATTGAATATTTTAGAATAAACAATTAGCAGAAAAAGGCCCTGATGCCCTTTTACTTATTTTCATTCTACGAAACCATGCACTTTATTAAATAATCATAAAAAAATGATCACATTCCTTGAAACTTTGTTCATAGTTCAAAAACGATTATTTAAAACAGAGAATTATAATTGAATTTAATACTATAAATAAACTTGAGCAGACTTGGTTATCACGTTGCAAAGAATAATGGCATTAATACATGTGCATTCTATTTTGTCACATACATCTAAATAATTAACATATGCAACTTATAAAGGGGATAAAATAATGTAAAAAATAATTATAACACTGCTATAATTTCAAAGTACCCTGGGGCGATAGAAGCAGACACAAATGCCCATTGTACCCCAATGGTACTTTCTCTAGTAAGGCTATTGCTGCTTTTTTTTTATTATAAATGTTATGCTTTCTAAATTATTTTACAAATGGAAACATTTCAAGCATAGGTAGAGGCATGTAGAGTATCACATGAAATTAAAATTCCAGTAACGCAACACATGGGACCCGTTATGTTTACAGTTTGGGGTTTGGTGTTACTTGACATTCAACAAAAGAGCAACGCAGCAATACTGTGAATTGGTGATTACAGGACAGTTACGTGTCTCAAGAAGTACATTATCACATATAAACAGTATAGTGGAGAGAGCTTAGTTCAGTATGTAGATATGGAGTTCTTCTACAGCGTAGTGAATAGGGCTTAGTCCTGTCAGAAAGAACGGTTTTCCCATTGTCCAGTAGCCAAACCTGAACCAAGGAGCCCCTCAAAACTTGCCCCATGGGTGTCTTCCCAACAATACTAACATTGATGCCAGTACACCAAAATAGTACAGTTCTTCTATTCAATGTTGCATGAAGTCATCTTTGAAGGTCCACTTAAGGAGTTATGAATCCCAATCAGTCATCTGCCGATGTACCCCAATGGACTTATGTTGTCTAGTCATAGCGGTGTCTTCTGAAATGTTTGTGGTACAAAATTAGATTGTCACAACATTGGCAATAGCCTTTGACCAATTTAAGGGTAAGATTAATAAATTGGCAGGCTATCTAATTGTTTTTTTTTTTTTTTGCTGCTCATTAATCTTACAATGCAGGTTGCAGTCAGTTGTTCCATAACGCCAAGGACGTTTAGTCAGCTAAGTATTCAAATTGGGCAGGTTCAGAAAAACGTCTATCATGTCAGCTTCCTTCATGTGACATATAGAGAGTGCATTGGGTATCGTGGGGTTAATTTTATGCAAGCAACTGGGTGAAAGATGAGTACAGTGAAGTATGTTTTATAGAATTACTCGAAATCTAGCTTTCCTAGAATTCAGATATAGGTTAACCATGATATGTGAACCCCCCCCCCATTAGAGCTTCATTTACGTCACTGGTCCATGCCTCTTTTACGGTCATTATAGAAACTGTGTTCATGTTCAGCAGAGCATTACAATGTTGTGTCCACCAGCATCTAACAGTTCCTCAATGTCAGTTATGTCATGAGTTCTACATGCATGTCAGCACAGTCCCTTCCGAGCCCCAATACTGCTTGAGGAGGTCAATTAATAATGTACTCCCAGCTAGAAGGGCAATCTCTATCGTGAGTCTGAAAGGTATGAACGTGGTTTCTGTTGAACAAGTTTTTAAATGTGATAACACCTGCCCCGACCCACACAGTTGTGTACACTCTCCTTGATACATTTAGCTTAGTAGGGCCAAAAATGGCAATTCAGGAGTAAAAGCTATCCTGGTTTTCAATTAAAGTAGCACCTTTACCCAGCAGTATCTAGTAGTTTTCAATAATCTCAGGGTGATGCTGTATCTATCATATATGGCCAGTAGCTGCCATTTCCCCAGCCTTCCAGTCATATACATATTACTTGGTCCCATAAGCCATCTATCAATTGTCTGAAACTGGGGATCAAGGTAATATAATTTAAAAACCTTTTCCCAAGTCCCGCCAGCTGTCATAGGCAGTTGCAGTTTGTGCAACGAGGTTTTGTGCTTACGGCAACGACCCATATCAAATGATTGCACACACGATTAGATTTGCCAACTAATGTTAAGGAAATTGTATCAGGACTGTAGAGAAAAAATAAAAATAAAAAAAATCAATGCAGAACAACAGTGGTGGCTGGTATTTGAAGTCTGTGGGGGGTGGGGGAAGGAGGGAATGAAATTTTAAAAAAATGAAAATACAGACTTACCTGTCTGCCACTGCCACCCGCCTTCACTGTTGCCTCCTCTTGGTCCTATTCCCTGCTTCCAGGGCAAGGAGCAGGAAGCAGGAAGCCGGAAGCAGGAAGCAGGATGCACCTGGCTCCCAGCCTCCCGATATCCAAACACAACGCAGCCTTGTGATTGGTCTGAGCGCTGTGGATCGGCGCTCAGCCAGAGAATAGTAGGCTGGGCATGTTCTCCATGCAGGCTGTAATGCAGCTTGCATGGAGAACATGCAAAGTGCGAAGTCAAGTGTGTTTGGCAGGCCCAGAGCGCCCGCCTCCTCTTGCCTGCAAAGCTGCCGCAACAAGGAAAAAATTAAATGATATTGACTTAGAGTTTTATTTTTCCTTAGTGACACTGCTTAAAAGCAGTGGGATGACGCTCCTCGGCCTTAGCGGAGGAGCCGCCACTGCAGAACGATCATCTTCACAAATGCCATCTAGCCTAAAGCTGAAAGGGGATTCTCACCTCTAGAAAACTGAAGAGCCCAGGAGCCAAACATCAACGTGATCACATTGCCATTAATAAGATGTACATCAGCAACAGTAATGAATGAAAGTGGCAGTAGTGTTTCTTAGATGGCACAGGTCAGAAATAACAAGCATTTAACTCCCATGTGACCACTCCTGGAGTTCTGACTGATCACAAAACTCTATCCTTAGTAAATGTTATCTCACTTGTAGGAGGGCAACACATTTTGCTCTACACATTGAACTTTTCAATGTAATTCACTTGTAACTGTAATCACTCTTTTGACTTTAATTTTAATATCGCTTCTTTCCACTTTTTTTCAATTGATCCCCAGACGTTGGTATCTTTTTTCATACAAAATTTGTTTTCTTAGGTATATAATTTTGAATGACACTTACACAGACCCACACTGAAGGATGCCCTACATAGCAGGGATTTGACCCATGATGGTATGAGACCAGGGATATAATGAATAGAGATCATGGAAACTTTGAGAAGAGAGTTAGTTACAATTGAACTGATGAAGTCCCAATAAGAAATGAAACGCGTTGGATGGGTCTGTCCAAGTGTCATTGAAAATTGGATACCTAATAACAAGAATCTTGTATGAAAAAGGATACCATCATCTGGGGATTAATTGAAAAAAAGTGGAAAGAAGTGATATTAAAATTGAAATCAAAAGAGTGATTAGAGCTACAAGTGAATTAAATTGAAAAGTTCAATTTGAACAAGAAAACTTTGTTGCCCTCCTGCAATTGAGAAAACATGAATCAAAGTGGATAAAAGCGAGATTTGGCAGAATTAATCCAGAGACCCAAAATATCTTCAATAATTTCAAAGTCTGTGAGCAGCCCAGTCAGATCCCTGATTCAGTCTTAAAAACCAATAACATATAATCTGCATAAAGAGGTATTGTATGTACTCCATCCCCCACTTTAATTACACTACTTGTGTCCTCCCATCAAAGTAATGCTGTTAGCAGTTCTACAGCCAGAAAAACTGGAAAGGAGATAGAAGACATCCCTGGCGTGTGCCTTAGTGTGTGGGCCATTAGTTCTTGATTACCCTCTCAGTGCATCGCACTAGAGTTCAGGTTCAAAGTCAATAAACAGATCCACTGCAACAGTACCTCACCAAACCCCTTCTCTTCTAGGACCATGAAGTGAAATTCCCAGTGAAGAGTGTCAATCGCTTTCTCCATATCTATTGAAGGCACCACTTGGAGGAGCATATCAGGTGAGCTTCGGTTCTTGATGTGAAAAAGTATTTTATTCACTGCCTGGCACCACATTGGAACAAAGTCTAACTGGTCTGAATGAATCAGAATAGGCAGCAAGTAAACTCCTCTGTACTCCAGCCAGGTACCCAAAATGTTGCAGTCTCGATTAAGTATAGGAGGTAGGCAATAAGAGCACAGGTCCAGGGGCTCATGTTAAAGTTTAGGCAAAATTACTATTTACAGCCTTACTACTAGACTGCAGCAGTACCCTCTTATCATATGCTTCTGTAAACATTGCATGCAGTTTAGGAGTCAGCAGCCCACTGCAACTTCTGTAAAATAATTGGGCAGTCCAAAGCATTCAGGGGTTTTTCTGCAAGCTAGGCGCCTCATGTACAAAGGGTGTTTGCCTTCACAAACCTTCTGATTCAAATTAATCAGAGGGCAATTTGCAAACACTAAAATCCTTTTTGAAATGCAATACTACATGATTTTCTGGAGCACAACATATAGATTCAACCTCACAAAGATTTTAAATAATTTTCACATTTATTACAATATATCTTACAAAGAATCAAGTGCAACAAAAGATTTTTTGTACAATACAAAGATGGCATTAGATTTCGTACTAGTCCAAGAAATACAGAGAACATATAAAATTCCTCAATGCATGCGCCGGTAATTCAAAAGTCAGACATTGATGAGAAAACAAAAAAGTTATTTCCTGTACAGTCTGAAAAGCAGCCGACATGTGTTTCATCTCCTAGACTTCCTTAGGGCTTTACAAATATATAAATTGCAAGGTTAAGATACCATCAAAAAGCTGGAACCAGAACGACAAGGATCTGTTATGAAAACTGATAGATACTGTGTGTTGATGTTTACTGTTCACTATGATAAAATTACACAAGAAACAACCAGTGTCTGTTTGAACACCACACAGCCAACCAAAGATGGATCTTCTTCAGTTGCAAGAATATAGGTATGTAACGACGTCCAGGATGGCAGAATCCACACACCACAAGGCTGAATGTGACCCTTTTTGAAATGTACTAAGACCATTTAATGATTCAGAAAATGTTTTCCAAATCATTAAACGGTTTCGGAAACCATAAGAAATCAGTATTTGGAAGGGGCATGATAAGGGTGTCCTTTCCAAATACTGATTCCTCATGGTATGTATTAATGGTTTGTGACCAAAATCCATTTGGAAAACGTAAAACTTTTACCACCACTCAAGGGGGGTAGTAACCCATTCACATTCCCCTTTGTGAATGTAGACAAAATATTCTTTAGGAGCATGGAGTGGTGCATTGTAACACTGCCTGCTCCTAAATACAGTTGTAAAGGTTTTCATTTTCTTTTTTAACCCCTTCGCTGCTAGGCCTTTTCCCCCCCTGTGCTAAGCCTTTTTTTGGCTATTTGGGGTAGTGCGCGCTTAGGCCCCTGTAACTTTTTGACCACATAAGGTATCCATGCCAAATTTGCGTCCTTTTTTTCTAACATCATGGGGATTGTAAAGGTACCCAGGGTTTGTGGATTCCCCTGGAGGGGACCCAGAAATTAGCCAAAATACAGCAAAACTTTGTTTTTTTGGGAAAAATGCGAAAAAGGGCTACAGATGAAAGCGTCTTGTTTTTCCCCTGCAAATGGCATCAAAAAGGGGTTGTGGTGCTGAAATCACCATCTTCCCAGCTTTCAGGGACAAGCAGACTTTTGTCAGAAAACAAACTTTTTTACACAGTTTTGGCATTTTTCTGGGACATAGCCTATTTTTGCTATTTTATGTGCTTTCAACCTCCTTCCAGTTAATGGTAGAAATGGGTATGAAACCAATAATGGATCCTGAAAATCCATACATTTCTGAAAAGTAGAAAAAATTCTGAATTCAGCAAGGGGTCATTTGTGTAGATCCTTAAAGTTTTCCTTATAGAAACTAACAGTTAAATGAAGGAAAAATTGAAAATTAGTTGAAAAAAACAGCCATTTGTGTCAACGTTTTCACCTGTAACTTCTTCTAATTATGACAGCTATTTGAAAGCAATATACTGTTATATCCGCTGGACCTTTCTGGTTGTGGGGATATATAGGACTTGTAGGTTCACCAAGAACCCGACGAACCCAGAGCCAATAACTGCAATGGTTTTTTATTATGTACCGGGTATATAGCAATTATTTTGGGAAAATGTATACATGGAAAAATTGTTATGAAAGACACCTATGTATTTCTGAAATGGGAACAAAATGTAGATTTTAGAAACAGTAGATATTTGCACATTTCCGAAATTGGGAGTACCCATACTAGCATGAGAATTATAGGTCATTTTTCAAAATGACTTATTTTTTACACATTGTCTTTCATTTGGAAGGCAGAAATGCATCGAAAGTCAATAGGTAATAACAGTTTCTATACAATTCTGTGTTACCCTAAGTCTCCCGATAAAAATGGTACCTCACTTGTGTGGGTAGCCCTTGTGCCCACAACAGGAAATGGCTCAAAATGCAACGTGGAAGTACCACATTTTCACAATGAAAAATTACCCTTTTTTTGCAAAGTGCCTAGCTGTAGTTTTTGAACCCTAGCTCTGCGGGCACTTAGGGAAAACTAGCAAACCTATACATTTTTGAAAACTAGACACCCAGGGGAATTCAGGACGGGGTGACTTGACTGGCTCTCACCAGGTTCTGTTACCCAGAATCCCTTGCAAACCTAAAAAATTGGTAAAAAAAACACATTTTCCTCATTTTTCTGTGGTGGAAAGTTCTGGAATCTGCGCGGATCCACAAAATTCTACCGACCCCGCGTTCCCCAAAGTCTTACGAGAAAAATGGTACCTCACTTGTGTGGGTCGGCCTAGTGCCTGCGACAGGAAACGGCGCAAAACGCAATGTGGACGCACCACATTTTCACAGTGAAAAATGACCCTTTTTTTGCAAAGTGCCTAGCTGTAGTTTTTGAACCCTAGCTCTGCCGGCACCTAGGGAAACCTAGCAAACCTACACATTTTTGAAAACTAGACACCCAGGGGAATCCAGGATGGGGTGACTTGACTGCCTCCCACCAGGTTCCGTTACCCAGAATTCCTCGCAAACCTAAAAAATTGTCAAAAAACCACATTTTCCCCACATTTCTGTGGTGGAAAGTTCTGTAATCTGCGTGGATCCACAAATTTCCACCCACCCCTCGTTCCCCAAAGTCTTACGAGAAAAATGGTACCTCACTTGTGTGGGTCGGCCTAGTGCCTGCGACAGGAAACGGCGCAAAACGCAACGTGGTCACATCTCAATTTCGCAGTGAAAAATGACCCTTTTTTGGCAAAGTGCCTAGCTGTAGTTTTTGAACCCTAGCTCTGCCGGCACATATGGAAACCTAGCAAACCTACACATTTTTGAAAACTAGACACCCAGGGGAACCCAGGATGGGGTGACTTGACTGCCTCCCACCAGGTTCTGTTACCCAGAATCCCTCGCAAACCTAAAAATTATCAAAAAAAACACATTTTCCCCACATTTCTGTGGTGGAAAGTTCTGGAATCTGCGTGGATCCACAAATTTCCACCCACCCCGCGTTCCCCAAAGTCTTACGAGAAAAATGGTACCTCACTTGTGTGGGTCGGCCTAGTGCCTGCGACAGGAAACGGCACAAAACGCAACGTGGTCACACCTCAATTTCGCAGTGAAAAATGACCCTTTTCTGGCAAAGTGCCTAGCTGTAGGTTTTGAACCCTAGCTCTGCCGGCACCTAGGGAAACCTAGCAAACCTATACATTTTTGAAAACTAGACACCCAGGGGAATCCAGGATGGGGTGACTTGACTGCCTCCCACCAGGTTCTGTTACCCAGAATCCCTCGCAAACCAAAAAAATTATCAAAAAAACCACATTTTCCCCACATTTCTGTGGTGGAAAGTTCTGTAATCTGCGTGGATCCACAAATTTCTACCCACCCCGCATTCCCCAAAGTCTTACGAGAAAAATGGTACCTCACTTGTGTGGGTCGGCCTAGTGCCTGCAACAGGAAACGGCACAAAACGCAACGTGGTCACACCTCAATTTCGCAGTGAAAATTGACCCTTTTTTGGCAAAGTGCCTAGCTGTAGTTTTTGAACCCTAGCTCTGCCGGCACCTAGGGAAACCTAGCAAACCTATACATTTTTGAAAACTAGACACCCAGGGGAATCCAGGATGGGGTGACTTGACTGCCTCCCACCAGGTTCTGTTACCCAGAATCCCTTGACAACCTAAAAAATTGTCCAAAAAAACACATTTTCCCCAAATTTCTGTGGTGGAAAGTTCTGGAATCTGCGTGGATCCACAAATTTCCACCCACCCCGTGTTCCCCAAAGTCTTATGAGAAAAATGGTACCTCACTTGTGTGGGTCGGCCTAATGCCTGCGACAGGAAACGACGCAAAACGCAACGTGGTCACACTTCAATTTCGCAGTGAAAAATGACCCTTTTTTGGCAAAGTGCCTAGGTGTAGTTTTTGAACCCTAGCTCTGCCGGCACCAAGAGAAACCTAGCAAACCTATACATATTTGAAAACTAGACACCAGGGGAATTCAGGATGGGGTGACTTGACTGCCTCCCAGCAGGTTCTGGTTCCCAGAATCCCTTGCAAACCTAAAAAATTGTCCAAAAAAACACATTTTCCCCACATTTCTGTGGTGGAAAGTTCTGGAATTTGCGTGGATCCACAAATTTCCACCCACGCCATGTTCCCCAAAGTCTTATGAGAAAAATGGTACCTCACTTGTGTGGGTCGGCCTAGTGCCTGCGACAGGAAACGACGCAAAACGCAACGTGATCACACTTCAATTTCGCAGTGAAAAATGACCCTTTTTTGGCAAAGTGCCTAGGTGTAGTTTTTGAACCCTAGCTCTGCCGGCACCAAGGGAAACCTAGCAAACCTATACATATTTGAAAACTAGACACCCAGGGCAATCCAGGATGGGGTGACTTGACTGCCTCCCACTATGTTCTGTTACCCAGAATCCCTTGCAAACCTAAATAATTGTAAAAAAAAACACATTTCCCCACATTTCTGTGGTGGAAAGTTCTGTAATCTGCGTGGATCCACAAATTTCCACCCACCCCTCGTTCCCCAAAGTCTTACGAGAAAAATGGTACCTCACTTGTGTGGGTCGGCCTAGTGCCTGCGACAGGAAACGGCGCAAAACGCAATGTGGTCACACCTCAATTTTGCAGTGAAAAATGACCCTTTTTTGGCAAAGTGCCTAGCTGTAGTTTTTGAACCCTACCTCTGCCGGCACCTAGGGAAACCTAGCAAACCTATACATTTTTGAAAACTAAACACCCAGGGGAATCCAGGATGGGGTGACTTGACTGCCTCCCACCAGGTTCTGTTACCCAGAATCCCTTGCAAACCTAAAGAATTGTCCAAAAAAACACATTTTCCCCACATTTCTGTGGTGGAAGTTCTGGAATCTGCGTGGATCCACAAATTTCCACCCACCCCGTGTTCCCCAAAGTCTTATGAGAAAAATGGTACCTCACTTGTGTGGGTCGGCATAGTGCCTGAGACAGGAAACGACGCAAAACACAACATGGTCACACTTCAATTTCGCAGTGAAAAATGACCCTTTTTTGGCAAAGTGCCTAGCTGTAGTTTTTGAACCCTAGCTCTGCCAGCACCTAGGGAAACCTAGCAAACCTATACATTTTTGAAAACTAGACACCCAGGGGAATCCAGGATGGGGTGACTTGACTGCCTCCCACCAGGTTCTGTTACCCAGAATCCCTTGCAAACCTAAAAATTGTCAAAAAAACACATTTTCCCCACATTTCTGTGGTGGAAAGTTCTGGAATCTGCGTGGATCCACAAATTTCCACCCACCCCGCATTCCCCAAAGTCTTACGAGAAAAATGGTACCTCACTTGTGTGGGTCGGCCTAGTGCCTGCGACAGGAAACGGCGCAGAACGCAACGTGGTCACACCTCAATTTCGCAGTGAAAAATGACCCTTTTTGGCAAAGTGCCTAGCTGTAGTTTTTGAACCCTAGCTCTGCCGGCACCTAGGGAAACCTAGCAAACCTCTACATTTTTGAAAACTAGACACCCAGGGGAATCCAGGATGGGGTGACTTGACTGCCTCCCAACAGGTTCTGTTACCCAGAATCCCTTGCAAACCTAAAAAATTGTAAAAAAAAACACATTTTCCCCACATTTCTGTGGTGGAAAGTTCTGGAATCTGCGTGGATCCAAAAATTTCCACCCACCCCGCGTTCCCCAAGTCTTACGAGAAAAATGGTACCTCACTTGTGTGGGTCGGCCTAGTTCCTGCGACAGGAAACGGCGCAAAACGCAACGTGGTCACACCTCAATTTCGCAGTGAAAAATGACCCTTTTTTGGCAAAGTGCCTAGCTGTAGTTTTTGAACCCTAGCTCTGCCGGCACCTAGGGAAACCTAGCAAACCTATACATTTTTGAAAACTAGACACCCAGGGGAATCCAGGATGGGGTGACTTGACTGCCTCCCACCAGGTTCTGTTACCCAGAATCCCTTGCAAACCAAAAAAATTGTCAAAAAAAACACATTTTCCCCACATTTCTGTGGTGGAAAGTTCTGGAATCTGTGTGGATCCACAAATTTCCACCGACCCCGCGTTCCCCAAAGTCTTATGAGAAAAATGGTACCTCACTTGTGTGGGTCGGCCTAGTGCCCGCGACAGGAAACGGCGCAAAACGCAACGTGGTCACACCTCAATTTCGCAGTGAAAAATGACCCTTTTTTGGCAAAGTGCCTAGCTGTAGTTTTTGAACCCTACCTCTGCCGGCACCTAGGGAAACCTAGCAAACCTATACATTTTTGAAAACTAGACACCCAGGGGAATCCAGGATGGGGTGACTTGACTGCCTCCCACCAGGTTCTGTTACCCAGAATCCCTTGCAAACCTAAACAATTGTCAAAAAAAACAAATTTTCCCCACATTTCTGTGGTGGAAAGTTCTGGAATCTGCGTGGATCCACAAATTTCCACCCACCCCGCGTCCCCCAAAGTCTTACGAGAAAAATGGTACCTCACTTGTGTGGGTCGGCCTAGTGCCCGTGACAGGAAACGGCGCAAAACGCAACGTGGTCACACCTCAATTTCGCAGTGAAAAATGACCCTTTTTTGGCAAAGTGCCTAGCTGTAGTTTGTTAACCCTAGCTCTGCCGGCACCTAGGGAAACCTACCAAACACACACATTTCTGAAAAGTAGACACCCGGGGGCTTCAGGGAGGTATGGCTTGCATGGATCCCCCAACCTTTCCTACCCAGAATCCCCTGCAAACCTCAATTTTAGCTGAAAAAATCACTTTTTTCACACATTTGTGTGTGGGAAAGTGTGGCATCACTGGCCTCACACAAATTTCCTACCACCCAGCGTTCCCCCAGGTCTCCCGATAAAAATGGTGCCTCACTTGTGTGGGAGGCCCAAGTACCCGCGACAGGCAAGGGCCCAAAACGTAGTGAGGCGACATCAAAATTGCCTATCTCAAAACCACCTGGTTTTGCAAGGGGGGTCACCTGGGTTTTTGGCCCCGTGCTCGGCGGCCATCTAGGGTAACCTACCAAACCCACACATTTCTGAAAATTAGACACCCGGGGGCTTCCAGGGAGGTATGGCTTGCGTGGATCCCCCAACGTTTCCTTACCCAGAATTCCCTGCAAACCTCAATTTTAGCAGAAAAAAATCACTTTTTCACACATTTTTGTGTGGGAAAGTGTGGCATCACTGGCCTCACACAAATTTCCTACCACCCAGCGTTCCCCCAGGTCTCCCAATAAAAATGGTGCCTCACTTGTGTGGGAGGCCCAAGTACCAGCGACAGGCAAGGGCCGAAAACGTAGTGAGGCGACATCAAAATTGCCTATCTCAAAACCACCTGGTTTTGCAAGGGAGTCACCTGGGTTTTGGCCCCGTGCTCGCCGGCCATCTAGGGAAACCTACCAAACCCACACATTTCTGAAAAGTAGACACCCGGGGGCTTCCAGGGAGGTATGGCTTGCGTGGATCCCCCAACGTTTCCTTATCCAGAATCCCCTGCAAACCTCAATTTTAGCTGAAAAAATCACTTTTTTCACACATTTTTGTGTGGGAAAGTGTGGCATCACTGGCCTCACACAAATTTCCCACCACCCAGCGTTCCCCAGGTCTCCCGATAAAAATGGTGCCTCACTTGTGTGGGAGGCCCAAGTACCCGCGACAGGCAAGGGCCCAAAACGTAGTGAGGCGACATCAAAATTGCCTATCTCAAAACCACCTGGTTTTGCAAGGGGGGTCACCTGGGTTTTTGGCCCCGTGCTCGGCGGCCATCTAGGGAAACCTACCAAACCCACACATTTCTGAAAAGTAGACACTGGGGGCTTCCAGGGAGGTATGGCTTGCGTGGATCCCCCAACGTTTCCTTACCCAGAATCCCCTGCAAACCTCAATTTTAGCTGAAAAAATCACTTTTTCACACATTTTTGTGTGGGGAAAGTGTGGCATCACTGGCCTCACACAAATTTCCCACCACCCAGCGTTCCCCCAGGTCTCCCGATAAAAATGGTGCCTCACTTGTGTGGGAGGCCCAAGTACCCGCGACAGGCAAGGGCCCAAAACGTAGTGAGGCGACATCAAAATTGCCTATCTCAAAACCACCTGGTTTTGCAAGGTGGGTCACCTGGGTTTTTGGCCCCGTGCTCGGCGGCCATCTAGGGAAACCTACCAAACCCACACATTTCTGAAAAGTACACATCCGGGGGCTTCCAGGGAGGTATGGCTTGCGTGGATCCCTCAACGTTTCCTTACCCAGAATCCCCTGCAAACCTCAATTGTAGCTGAAAAAATCACTTTTTCACACATTTTTGTGTGGGAAATTGTGGCATCACTGGCCTCACACAAATTTCCTACCACCCAGCGTTCCCCCAGGTCTCCCGATAAAAATGGTGCCTCACTTGTGTGGGAGGCCCAAGTACCCGCGACATGCAAGGACACGCACACCGCCAGCCAAGCGCCACTCCACGCACACCGCCAGCCAAGCGCCACTCCACGCACACCGCCAGCCAAGCGCCACTCCACGCACACCGCCAGCCAAGCGCCACTCCACGCACTTCGCCAGCCAAGAGCCACTCCACGCACACCGCCAGCCAAGAGCCATTCCACGCACACCGCCAGCCAAGCGCCACTCCATGCACACCGCCAGCCAAGCGCCACTCCACGCACACCGCCAGCCAAGAGCCACTCCACGCACACCGCCAGCCAAGAGCCACTCCACGCACACCGCCAGCAAATTGTAAATAGATACAAATCTACTAACACAAAATCAGAAACTAAATACATTGCACTAATGCCAACCTTGAAACAGAACAACAATTCTTAAACATTACAGACCAGGCAGTTCACTTTACCACTCATGGTTGCTCCCAATAATTATTTTGCTTGTGGTACGCTCTATAACAAGCAGGCACACACAGCCCAGGGTTAGAAGGACACTCAGGGCAGTACATACGAGTCTCCTTCCGCGTACCTCTTCGCCAACAGACTCTACATCTCCTAGTGGGAAAGTCTTTTGAGGGTGTAGGAGGAATGTGATCAGGAAAGTGGCGATATTTCAATCGAGCCACATCCTCCACCACTCCAACTCTAGGAACACTTGCCTGTTCCACAACAACAAGGCTGCCTATGACAGACTGCTGAAACTGAACAAAAGTCAACTTTGACGCAGGAGAACACTCCTTGAACACAACAAAAGCATTGAAAGTTGCTAAATTGAAGAGATGGATGGCCAACTTCTTATACCAAATGTAAGACTTACGAATAGCAGTGTAAGGTTCCAACCTCTGATCTACTCTATCAACACCACCCATGTGCTTATTGTAGTCTAAAATGCACACAGGTTTGCGCACTTCAGCAATCTGACCCCAAACAGCCACAGGTGAAGTACTCTCATCATGGATGGTAGTCAGCATGTACACATCCCTCCTGTCCACAAATTTCACAGCTAGCAGTTCCTCACTACGCAAGGCACTGCACTGTCCCCTCTGAAGTTTTTGCAAACAAGCTCTTTTGGATAACCTTTACGGTTAGAGCGGATTGTGCCACAAGCAAAAGTGTCCACTTTGAACAATTCCTTAAACAATTGCACAGCAGTGTAGAAGTTATCAAGGTACAAATGGTGGCCTCTGTTAAACAGTCCTCTAGCAAGATCCCACACAATTTTCTCTGAAACTCCAAAAGTGGACGGAGAACCAGGGGGTCAATAGTGGAATCCCTACCAGTGTACACACGCAAATTAAAAACATATCCTGTCCTACTCTCAGACAACATATACAGCTTAATTCCATAGCGTGCCCTCTTGCTAGGAATGTACTGCCTAAAAACCAAACGGCCCTTGAACAGGACCAAAGACTCATCAATAGATATTTCTTTCCCTGGAGTATAGATCTCTGAAAATCGATCTACAAAGTGATCAAGAACAGGCCGAATCTTAAAAAGACGGTCACATTCAGGGTGATCTCGTGGCAACGCCAAACCATTATCAACAAAATGCAGCATCCGAAGCAAAAGTAAATACCGATCACGAGCCATAACTGCAGGAAATATGGCCGTTGCCATCAAGGGACTGGTAGACCAATATGAACCCATGGACGGCTTCCTTATCAAACCCATCAAAAAGTCAAACCCAAAAACTTCTTCATCTCTTCCAGATTTGTGGGACTCCACCGGGTAGCTCTAGAATGGGGCCTAAGTCTGGCACTGTTGTCCCTCAAAAACTGTTCAGCATACAAATTAGTCTGCTCAACAATCTCACCCAAAAATACATCATCCATAAACAACTGAAAATACTGTATAGGCAAATAATGTTCACAATCCACTCTACACCCTGCATAACCACTAAAGGCAGGCAACACCGGCTGCACCATGTTTGGATCAACCCAGAGTCCAGCACTTCCAGTAGGAAGCCTAGCAGCCCCAGGCTGCAATCCAGATGCCTCTTGCACCATCGGCACAGTAGTATCCTCCTCTAAAACAGGCACTTCATCTGCACTGAGAGTACCTTCATCATCCGATGATTCCATGTGGAGAGAAAACTCACTGCCTGAATCTTCCCCTCCCTCCTCTCCCTCAGACGCACTGTCAGTCTCATAATCCTGCTCAGAGGAAGATTCAAGAAGCAAACCAACCACCTGCTGAGCAGTCATTCTACAGCTAGCCATAATGCTTACTAATAAAGGTTACGTGTCAAACAAGTCAACAACAACAAACCCTTTGTAAAAAAAAGAAATAAACAAAATGTAGCTTTATCACAAAGACCTATATACTCCAACACTATACCACTCACGTGACAGAAGCAGCTAGACTCACCACCACCTGGAACGTAATTGGAGAAAATCATATGACCCAGAGCTCAAAAGAGCCTACAAACGAGCAATACAGCTCTACCACAAGAGCATCAGGAAAGCTCAAGCAGCCTTCTTTGAAGGAAAAATTGCAAGGTCCTCTAATTCCTCCAAGGAGCTTTTTAAAATTGTTAAATCACTCACCACATTAGTTCCTCGAACTAACAGCTCCCAATATTCCGAAGAAAGATGTAATGGGCTAGCCTCATTTTTCAAGAGCAAAGTGGAAAACATCTATAATTCCCTCCAGCCCAACTCCCCTAAGATGCCAGATGCCATAGGAGGTCCCCATAGTATTTTAAATTCCCCAAGCAAGAGTGAACATCTGGAATTGCCCAATCAACCTACACCTGTCCTCCTGTCCTTCCCAAAAATGGAGGCAGATCAGGGACATTCCATACTGCACAAGATTAAATCGGGCTCCCCGCTTGATCCAGCCCCACCACATATACTAGTCCAAGGGGGGAACGTTGTTTTCAATCAATTCTCCAACCTTATTAATCTTTCCTTTGAAAAGGGCAAGGTCCCCAAAGAGTGAAAACACGCCATTATCAAACCTATGCTAAAGAAAACACACCTTGACCCCGCAGATTTGGCTAACTATCGCCCAATATCCCTACTGCCTATCTTAGGCAAGATTGCTGAGAAACACGTGAATAGCACGATTTCTAGCTTCCTTGAAAATAATAACATCATACACCAGACACAGATGGGTTTTCGACCTAACCACAGCACCGAGTCAGCCCTGCTGGTGGTTACTGAAAAACTCAAATCCATTCTAGACCAAGGGAGAACTGTGGCGGTAGTACTTCTGGATTTAAGTGCAGCGTTTGACACGGTAGACCATACTGTGCTAATCCATAGACTGAAAGATGTGGGAATCAGAGGAGTCGCTAGCCAATGGGTTGCGTCATTCCTGAGGGATAGATCATTCCAATGTATGGAGGCCGGATTTAAGTCTGACTCCCTACCAGCACCGTGGGGAGTCCCCCAGGGATCTTCCCTGAGTCCAACACTTTTTAATATTTATCTTAGCCCCTTGGCACGCATAATTCAGGAATTCGGTCTCTCCATCGTGTCATATGCCGATGACACTCAACTAGTGTTCTCAATCTCAGACTCGCTTAATTCGGACCATAGACAGCTCGTCCCCTGCCTGGAAAAAATTGGATCTTGGATGGCAGATTGTAGCCTCAAACTTAATGGGGACAAAACGGAGCTAATGATTCTAGGCAACAATTTCAGCCCCCGCACTGAGATCTCCTGGCCTTCCGACTGGGGATCACCTCCTCCCCCAAAAACAACCATAAAAAACTTAGGTATGTGGCTGGACCAGAACCTGACAATGGAGGTTCAGGCAAAAAAATTATCTGGCACCTGCTTTGGGATACTCCGCATGATCAAAAAAATAATGTCCCTGCTCCCAGAGGACTCTAGGAAAACCGTAGTCCAGGCTCTGGTGGTATCAAGGCTGGACTATGGCAACTCCCTCTTTCTGGGTTCCCCTAAATATATCACTAACAGATTGCAGGCTGTCCAAAATGCGGCTGCCCGTCTGCTGCTGAACATACCCAGACATCACTCAGTTAGACCTGCACTCAGGGCTCTTCACTGGCTTCCGATACAAGCCAGAATCAAATTCAAGTCCTTAAGCCTAGCTCACAGAGCCATGCATGGGAGAGGACCCGCTCTGATTCAAAAGCTGGTCTCGCATTACTCTCCCTGTCGACAACTCAGGTCTAGCACCAACTTCCTGATGAACTCCACCGCAATCAAGAGATCTAGATGGGGTGGAAGATCATTTACCCACCTGGTGCCAAAACTCTGGAATAGTATGGATCTGGAACTCCGAATAATTGACAATGAAGTGGCATTTAAAAAAAGATTGAAAACTTGGCTTTTTCCTTAAACCCCAGTGCTAAACAGACTCCTCCTGCTTCATTTTAGCGCTGAGATGCCTACGGGTAGTCACGCGCTCTATAAATCCCATAAACATAAACATAAACACCTACTCTGCACAGACAAAGTAAGGATCAACAATATCCCACTAAAAAAGAAGAAAAAAAACATTACACTTAAGACAATGCAAAACATTGCAAAGAATTTCATGCTCTGAACACTAACAAATATGCTGCCATTATGACACCACTTACAAAAAATTCATTCATGCATGACAATAATACTCATTTGGAGTACACACAACAAAAATATTTTTCTTACCAAATAAATGCAATTACGCAAAACTGCAGAACAACCACTGCCGAAACCGCAAACAGGAATCAAAGCTTTACACTAGAATAAAAAGGAGAAAAAAACATTACAATCACATATGCAAATAATGCACGAGTCCACACACAATCCACCAGCCAAGCTAAGGGGTAGTTGGGCCAAAGAGTATAAATAAAATATTCACCCCCGTAAAAGGGAGCAACCCTTGCCCTTTTGGCCACTCCCCAACACAAAAATTAAAAAACCCTGGTGTCTAGTGGCTTCTGCCCTCCTTGGGGGCAGATGGGCCTAAAAACATACTGCTATTCTGCCACCCAAGGGGTCACTCTCCACAAATAAATGCCTGGTGGACTAGTGGGAAGATACCTTTATCTTCCGCACACGATCTCTCACTGCTCAACTCTACTCTCAACTCTATTCACAACTGGATGTTAGCTCACCAACTCATTCTGAATCCCGCCAAAACTGAATTCCTCCTCCTCTCTACCTCTCTCTCACCTCCTCCTGTTCAATCTTGGATGGATCAGCTGAACCTACTGAACAACAAACCCATCATTGTCGACAGCGCTAAATCCCTAGGTGTCATTCTTGACAAAAGACTCAACCTAATCTCCCACATCAACTCTATTGCTAAGAACGCACGTTACCAGTTGCGCCTTCTATGGGGGATCCGTCGGTTCTTCCCGGAGAAAGACTTAAAAACCTTGGTACAATCTCTGGTTCTCTCAAGACTGGATTATTGCAATTCTCTTCTGACGGGCCTACCCAAATCCCACCTCTCCCCTCTCAAATCCATCCTCCATTCAGCAGCTCGCTTCATTTCAGGGTCTAAACGAAGCGACCACGTCACTCCTATCCTGTCCTCTCTTCGATGGCTTCCGATCGAGGCAAGATCTATTTACAAAACTGCCTGCATCACACACAAAGCCTTACACACGTCCTCCCCTTGTTACCTGGCGAATAAATTGAAATTGTCCGCTGGCTCTCGCCCTTCTCGCAATGCAAAAAAGCTTCTGCTTGAGCCCCCACCCCCGTCTTCAAAAGGGAAAGATCGATGGCGCAATCCTTCTCAGGCAATGCGTTGAGAATCTGGAACTCGCTTCCCCCATTGCTCCGTGCCACCTCCTCTACCCGGATCTTCAAAGCTGACCTCAAATCTCTTCTCTTCCAAAGACACTTTCAGAACTAATACTTTCACTCTCAGCCCCCTCTAGGAAGTTCGCTCTTCATTGTAAATTTGTACTTTTTCCTGTACATTCCTCACCCTTGCGTGCTGTGCTGGATTTGTGTACCCTTCATTTAATTCACGCCCTCTCTACTCCCTCAAGGAAGTTCTTCCACTATAGGAAATTCTGTACTCCATGCCTATAGAAGTGCCTTCCCAGTGTGTTCTGAGTGACTGCCACTTATTGCAGTATTATACCTCTATTTGTATTTTGTATCTCATGTATCATGCACAATTGTCACTTTTTCCTCATGTAATGTAACGCTTGCTTTTGTATTATGCTCACTTGTAACCTTCTCATCATGTAATGTTACTGTTCCTATTGTGAAGCGCGCTGACACCTTCGGGTAAAGCCCCGCGCTATATAAAAAAAACTGCCCCCCCAGGGGGGCAGAGCACCAAAAACATAAGGCCCCCAAAAGGGGAGCGACCCTTGCCCAAGGGGCCGCTCCCCAACACAGTATTTTCCGTTTTTTTTTTTTAATTCCCTGGCGTCTAGTGGGCATTCCTGCTGCACGATCGCACGATCGTGCAGCAGGAATGCACAAAGAGGCATCGAGGGAAAGGAAAGGGTTTTCCTTTCCCTCGATGCCTCTTCTGTTTCAAATCCCCACTCCCCGGGCCAAAACTAACCTTATTCCCCGACGCGCTGGAAGCAAATGGCTTCCAGCGCGTCGGCGAAGGTGAAACCCCAATGACGTCAGCGCGCCTCGCGCGCTGACTTCATTGAGGGAGGGCGGGGGAGGCAGGGAAGCCCTTCCCCCAAAAAAACAGACGATCGGATTCCCACGGGGGAGCGCCAGCGCTTCCCCCGTGGGTGGTCTTATGACGAGCTGGACTCGTCATGAGCACACGACCACTGTGTGCCATGACGAGTCCAGCTCGTCATGAGCATCGAAGGGGTTAATATGGACTGTTGGCTCTGAAATTAATTTCTATATTATGTTTCCTTTCTTTCTTGTAAACCGATATATTGCGTTTAGTAAAAAAACAAGTCCTAACACTTGAACAGACTTTCAGTAACTCAAATTGCACAACTATTCACCACGCTACAACTTACAACAAAATACAAATTATTATTAATCACATAGGTGACCCCTAATGCATCTAGCAATGTTTGTTTAATTATGTAACTGGTTCTGTAAAATAGATTGTTAATCGAGAGTGAAGCATGTTCACTATTTACCACCTTAAAAGAAGCACACCACCTATCCTGTTTAGACCGTACCTCAATTAAAGATAACTTATTACACATTGAGTTGCAACATATTGTCATTTGCCAATATTTCCTTACAAGTACAATCCTGATGATGGCTTGGTGGACACCACTTGAACTGTAGAAGTAACTCTTTCAGTCGCGCTGTCTAAGGGACTTTATCGACTGATGGCTGCTCTCGATCTGGAGCCTTCTATCAAGGTATGTTAGACCAGTGGCAGCCTCCTGCCAAGTTATTTATTTGCTTAGTGTCGTGCTCAGTGCTAAGTTAGCAATCATACTTGCGTGTCTTGCAGGAAGTGTCCATGAGATAATGAGGGCTTGCACCCTTTCGTTCAGTTTATTCCCACTGCAGAGGTTACTGCCTAGTTTGTCAAATCTGATTCGTTGTTTCACACTATCCAAGTCTGCAAGGTCTCAAAAATGTAATGTTACTGTTCCTATTGTGAAGCGCTCTGACACCTTCGGGTAAAGCCCCGCGCTATATAAAAAAACTGCCCCCCCAGGGGGCAGAGCACCAAAACATAGGGCCCCCAAAAGGGAGCGACCCTTGCCCAAGGGGCCGCTCCCCAACACAGTATTTTCCGTTTTTTTTTTTAATTCCCTGGCGTCGAGTGGGCATTCCTGCTGCACGATCGCATGATCGTGCAGCAGGAATGCACAAAGAGGCATCGAGGGAAAGGAAGGGTTTTCCTTTCCCTCGATGCCTCTTCTGTTTCAAATCCCCCTCCCGGAGCCAAAACTAACCTTATTCCCCGATGCGCTGGAAGCAAATGGCTTCCAGCGCATCCGGGAACTAAGGAAACCCCAATGACGTCAGCGCGCCTCGCGCGCTGGCGTCATTGAGGGTGAGGGTGGGGGAGGCAGGGAAGCCCTTCCCCTGCCTTCCCCAAAAAACCCGACGATCGGATTCCCACGGGGGAGCGCCAGCGCTTCCCCGTGGGTGGTCTTATGACGAGCTGGACTCGTCATGAGCACACGACCACTGTGTGCCATGACGAGTCCAGCTCGTCATGAGCATCGAAGGGGTTAAACAATCCAGTTTTTTCTTTTATGAAAACCTGCTGCATTAAAAAAAAAATGCTTTATTTAAAAGCAATCACAGTCATGGTGGTCTGCTGACCCCAGCAGGCCACCACGCCTGTGATTGTAGCCAATTGTTGTGTATTGCAATCTGTGTCCTACTTTATTAATATCCATGAGCTAGGACAAATTACGACCCGCTAATGTGATGATTTGATATTTTGTGAACCAAACAACTTGTTAGTACATAGGTCGGTTTGCAAAATACAAATGCATTCAGTAAAATTCAGTGAGAAGATTATGACCACTTTTATTGAATCACCATTTAGGTCCCAAGTCTTTTATTGCTCAAGAGATTTCTGCTGATGGACTGCTGCATCCAGACCCTTCTTCAACAAGATAATCATCTTTGGCAGGACTGCCATTCACTCATGTTTTGAAACCTGTGTCCTGAACCTGTTGGAGGACCTGAATGACATTGTGACATTGCTTCGTTTATTTCAGCTTGGGAGTTAGCTAAATGACCCACAAAAGTCTCCTTGTTATGGGCGAACCACACCAGTAGTTGTCTTGATTTCAAACAGTCTAAAGTACTCCACCATTTCCCTATAGTTGTTTTTAAAAAAAAAATTTTCATGGTATACAAAACATAGAAACAATAAGCCGAGAGATAACAGTAGGCAGGTAGCAAGACGTCATCAAGGATTATGAACCTTATAGTTGCACAGTAGGAAAATCGAAAGCATCATAACATTCACAAGTGTAGGTTCGCTTCCAGTCTCAAATGACTCCCACAATGGCACCAGAAATATGTCCCCTCTCTGTCTATTCCCAGACAACAGCCTCAAAAACAGTCCCCTGCTGAGCCAAGTGAGCCCTCCCAAGAACACAAAGGGTCCCATAGCAAATTTACTGGGACATCCCTGGCCTTATACACCATTTCCTCTAACCTCATACATTACTCCATGTTGGATTTCCAAAGAGCCAAAGTAGGCACCGCCATACTCCCTCAAAGGGTGATAACATCACACCTTGCGACCACCAGGGCCATGTTACACAGGAGGAGTACTTATTTGTTCAAGGTCTGTTCATCCAATATTCCCAAAGCTACCAACTGTGGGGTATAAGCCAGGTATGACCACTTAACTGATTCAAATGCCTTCTTGGTGTCAAGGGCCAACAGCACCCCTAGCTCCCGGAGGAGGTCTTTATGGGCCAAACAACCAAAAAGCCATCATAGATTGTTCATGGTCGCCCTGTATGCAATCAAGCCTGATTGATCTGGTGCTATGAGAGTGTCCACTACCTGACCCAGGCTGTTGGTCAGGATATTTGCTCCACATTAAGAAGCAAGATCAACCTGTAAGAGACAGAGTGGGATATTCACAAGAACGTGCGATAAACATCTACAAAATAGGTTAACGCAATTTTCCATATCGCCGTCTATCGCAGGAAAATAACTCTGTGTTAACGTGGCATTCTCAACACGGCGGTAACATGCGATAGTACCCCGATAACGCGGCAAATGTCTGCGATAACAGTACCAGTCTGGCGAGAAAAATCCAAACCCGAACGCGAAAAAAGTTGCGATGGGCCCAACCGCGATAAGACAAACAGCGAAAACCAGCGTCAGGCCTGCAATTCACACACGTCAGGCGAGAAAAACCACCACAAAAGCAGAAAAAAAAACACAAACAAAAACCAAACTACAGCGAAGCACAATGGAGGCAGCCGGAGCAGGTACAGAGGACGACCAGAACCCCACAAGCCCCCCGGAGGACCAGCCTGGGACCTCGGGGTCAGGGAAGGGCAAGGACAAGAAGAAGAGGAAGACGCGGTTCAGTCCGCAGCAAAACAGGATCCTGATCACGGAGGTGATAGAACACCATCAACAACTGTTCGTCACCTCCACTGTGTCATTGGCAACAAAAAATGCAATATGGCACTCCATCGTGGACAAGGTGAATGCAGTCGGAGTGCTGAGGAGGACAATGGAAGAGGTCAAGAGGCACTGGAATGATGTGAAGCGCAAGACCAAGCAGAAACTCACAGACAACCAGAAGGCAGCAATGCAGACTGGAGGTGGGAGTCCAGCGCCACAGGAGGAGCTGGATGAGATGGAGGAAATGGTGTCCACAGTCATCAGTGGGGAGACGGTGGCAGGAGTTGGGGGACCGGATACTGCTCAACATGACCTGACACAACAGCAACAGGGTGAGTAACCACCAGGGACTGGGGGGACGGGGGGAGATGGGCCCAATGGCACACATGCACAATTCAGTAGAGCACATCTGCGGACAAACCATGGCCAAGAGTCACAACTCCAATCAAGAGCCCAATTTACCCAAGTCTGCAACATCACAGCACTGCATAAGCACAGAAGTGAAAGCCACACCGCCTGAAAGGGATAAGGGCCAGTCAAATCAGAGCTGAAGGGGCAACTCACCTACAATGCAGCACACACACATAAGATCCAGAGCACCGCAACATTTACAACAATGTTGAACAAACAGCAACACCAGCACAACAGAACAGAGGACACAACTGCTGCTGCTTGTGTGTGGAAAATGGCCATTCGCATGTGGCACAGCAGGAAACTGTGAGATGATAATGTACTAGTACAACCCCACATCCCTGATGGTGCAGTAATGCATGTATGGCCGTGACCCAGATAGGCAGTGAGACACACATTGTCATACAAATCAACACTCATCACAGTTGAATACAAGTGAAGGTGCGTAGACTATATTAGCACATGCGTGTCAGTACGGCCAAGATAAGTGCCAAAACATGCAGACCAATGCAGCAGTATGTCAGAACATGGAACGTTGCCAAGCACCGCTGTCCACTCCGGGGGAGTGCCGCACCCTTCACAGGTGTGTTTACCTGCGTTGTTGTCCGCTCATGTATTCGGAGTCCAGGCGAATGCAGCCATGTCCACTGTCGTCGTGGGAGATGTGACCAGAACCCCAAGTTCCAACAAGGAACGGGACATGTGCAATGTGTTCCAAACTGTTGTGTCTGCAGGTATGTAGTTACACGTCCATGAAAGCGAGTGCAGCTTCGTAGGCAATCATTTCCAACATGAGGTCGTTGTTGACTTCATCGAACAGGACGGCAAAGCTAACCATTAGCAGGTCCAGACAGATGTGCTGCATCCACCCCCTTTCACCAATTAGCACTACAGCCCAATAGGGGAGCGGCTCAATGTGATCACTGCACACGAGAAGTTCTGCAATCTCCCAGGTCCAGCTGCCAGCATGTATGCCAAGTATCCAGGCATCCCATAGACGGGTATCATGGTGACACTCATGGTCGTGGGCCAACAGGGGGCGCACACACATGTCGAAATCCAGTTCGGCTACCGTCCTGTTGGATAGGCAGACATCCATGGACCACTCGAATATGCACGAGTGACAATGCAACACAGGCTGAACACAGGTGACGTTGGCAAGGCGGAAGCTTAGCCGGTAACTGATCCGCAGCACTACCAATGGCAGTGCACAGTAAATGCAGCATACGTGCACGGTACAGTTCCACATGACAGGGGTTGTGCATGTGTCCGGGATGTTCTGCCATTGCGTTAGTGGCTCTGGTTGAAGCTGCACTGTTCTGACCTGCACCAGTTCTGTGGATGAAATGCCACAGCTCGGATCAATGAGCAGTGTTTGTGTGCAATGGTTGTAGGCCTGGGATGATGTGGGAGTAAGTGTGAAGGCCATTCCATGCAAGATAACTTCGAGCAAGGACTTCTGTGTGTGGGGTGTGTATACGTTGGTCTGTCGTCGGGCTGTGCATAGTGTGGGAGTTGTCATCAGCTGCTATGGTATCTGTCAGGGGGTGCTGGACACATGCAATTCCGAGGTTGGAGGTGCAGATGTGCTTCCTCCTGATAGTTCAGACAATGGAGCTTTCATCCCTAATGTTAGTTTGTCATCTGCTTGCATTCAGGAAATGTGTAGAGGCTTGTTGGGGGTGGGGTTATGATGTCTGCGACTTTGGGAATCATGTATGACATGCCTAGCATGTGGCAAATGAGCAGACTCACTGTGTGTTACATTGCCTCACAGCTGCTCCTCCCTCCCCCAGGCCTTTTTACTTGTGTGCGCTGCGCGATTGCATCACTTGCACTCCTACGGCACACCATTGTCATGCCTGTCTGCACATGTCCACAAGTCTGACAACGACACTGTGATGTTGGCCGTTGAGGGTGGGCGGCCACGTGAGTGTAGGCCTATGGTAAGGACTGGGCGGACACAGGTGTACAGTTCATGGCTGGCTGTACTCGCGCTGCAATTGAGACTAGGCATTTGGCTCATGCTGCGGCTATACAGATTCACACAACACTTGTCATGTATGAGCCAAGACCCGAGCGGTCTTGCGCTCCTTCATGTCTCCGTACGTGCGAGCCCGCCCTCCGGGTGCATGCTACATTGCAACATTGACGATTGTGGGCCGGGTGGCGCCCACACTACAACAGAGACACACGCATTACGTACTTCCTTGTCCAGGCCAGAACTGAACCACGCCCAGTCCCCCGGGAAAAATCTTCAAACCCCTACGCTGGACTGGCGTACGCCGGCCCAGCCCTCTCTGCTTGCGCATACAGGGGGGGATGACGAAGCTACATGTCCAAGGTCTTCCCCACTGCCTGAGGTGACATGGTTGCGTTCGCTGTCCACAGCACAATGTAATGTGGTTGGGCCCAGGCCCTTCATGCATACATAATGACCACACGGACACACTTGGTTAGATAGTGGAACTGGCTACGGGCACGTGCGCCCGGCCCTTTTTTATTACCAGGGTCACATGTCCAGTGACGCCTGTGCTGGATGGGTGTGGGGTGCATGTGAGCCAGCCCTCAGGGAGTGGTTGGTGCTAGCAACAACTAGAACAGTGAACATCGGATCACACACAGAAGATTCAATATTAAAGGGTTCATGACTTGCAGTTCACTGAGGTAGGGGCACCATAGCTGAGCATGCTCATGTGAAGGATTGATCATGATTGTGTACCTTCGGGGTATTCCTGCTACAGCTGCAGTGGGGTGTGGTACACCTGCCTCATCTTCATCGTCATCGTCCCAGGTCTTCTCAAAGGCCTGAGGTGACATTGTTGCGTCCGCAGTCCACAGCACACGACTCAATCATGAAGGGGCCATGAGTTGGGGTGCATAGAGTTGGTGTCACCTGATGCGCTCAACGTGTGCGCAGTCGAAGATGATGCGGTGTCTTTGCAGGTCAGGATGTGACATGTGAGCCCTGCTTACCGCAGTGTAGGCCGGAGGCAGCGGTCAGCAAGGGCCCATGGCCACGTGGCGTCGACTTGTGTTGCACAGGGTCAGTGGCACCTGGAGCGCTCAGCAGGTGCACAGCCAACAATGATGCGTCGTCCGGGCGGGCCACACTGGGAGCAATGTTTTTGCCTACTGTATTCTGCCTCAATATTGCCACGTGGCGTCAACTTGTGTTGCACAGGGTCAGTGGCACCTGGAGCGCTCAGCAGGTGAACAGCCAACGATGATGCGTCGCCCAGGTGGGCCACACTGGGAGCAATGTTTTTGCTACTGAATTCTGCCTCAATATTGCCACGAGGCATCGACTTGTGTTGCACAGGGTCAGTGGCACCTGGAGCGCTCAGCAGGTGCACAGCCAACGATGATGCGTCGTCCGGGCGGGCCGCACTAGGGGCAATGTCTGTTGACTAGTGGTTTCCTCCATTGACAGAAATGTGGCACGATTTGAATTGTGAGACCTGCTGTCAGCAGTGTAGGACTTAGGCAGTATCCGGCACACACATGACTCCGTGTTGCTGTGCCGCTGGCTGCGCTGGGGGCCTGTGTCGTGGAATCTGGAGGTCACGGCGGCAGACTCATGGCAGGGTGAGGTGCGCCACCCTGGCAAACGCGTTGCCCATCACGGAAGAGAACCACGCCTAGAACCCCGGCCTTTTTATCCGCACTCCTATGCTGGAGTGGCGTACGCCGGCCCAGCCCACTCCGCTTACAGGGGGGGACGGCACAGCTACATGTCCAAGGTCTTCCCCACTGCCTGAGGTAACAGGTTTGCGTCCACTGTCCACGACACTACAAACGCCAGCAGTATATGTCCACATGGACATGTCTGTGCTCAGCATTCTGAGGGCTGTCCAGCACATCACCGCCACACTTGGCATTGTGTACATTCTTCTTCATGGGTGAGTTGCCTCCTTCACACATACTTGGTTCCCACCTCTCCCCACATTCTGCACTTGTGTGGCTGAGGGGCCATGCCGTTTTCGGAGGGTCCGCTTGTTAGACCTGGCATCCTTGGCGTGGGTCTCCCTTCCATTTTTGTTATGATGCCTCCTATGTTATTGATCTGTTTTTGCTGGTGTTAGATGCTTTGGGCACTGTGCCACTGCTATTCAGTGCCACAGTGCAAGTGCTCCCTATGATAAATTGTGTGATGGATTAGTGACTCCATGATTGGATGATTGGTTTACTTGTCAGTCCCTAGTACAGTGCACTGAGTGTGCCCAGGCCTTGTAAATCCAATGCCGCTGGTGGGCTTGCAGCTCTGGTTGTGCCACCCACAGAAGCGGCTTGTAAAATGTGCCTCAGGCCTGCCATTGCAGAGCCTGTGTGCAGCCTAGGGCTGCCATGTCGACTTGGTGAGTACACCCACTTACCAGTCCCTAAACCTTCCCTTTACTGCATGTTGGTCACCCCTAAAGTAAAGTGGGTATTTTCTTGCCTAAACTTCCAAGCCTGCCTCTGCTAGGTTGTGTATTCCTTGTCTGGAGATTGAGTGACAGGGGCTGGGGGTGGCTACAGGAGACAGGGTGAGTCAGCGCAGGGCTGAATAGAAAGATCTGCATCCAGAGTGGAGGGAGGAGTTGCACCTGGGTCTGAATAGGGCTGTGCCTGCCTTCCACAATGCTGGCTCCACCTCCTGCCGGGCGGCTGAGCACTCTGCCCCACATTCTGAAAGGAAAGAAGGAGTCAGAAAAACAAAGTGCTCCAGGACTGACCAGAACTGGTTTTGGACTAGGCAGAGGCCTCTCTGCCTTCAGAGAACAAAGAGAAGCTGTGTATAAAAGGGGACCCAGACCCCTAGGAAATTAGATCACTTTGGGAAACAAGAAGAAACCTTTGCTGAGGAGCGGAACCAAGAAGAAACTGAGGAGAAGACTATCCCTAAGCTAGAGGGTCTGCCTGCAGTGGTTGCCTGACTGCCAAAGGAAGGAGAAAGGACTTTGTGTGCACTTTTATTCAACTTGTGAAGGATCTCCAAGGGCTTGAGAAAAGAGCTTGCCTCCTGCTGAAGTCTCAGGGACAACAGACTTCAACCACCAGCTCCCCAAGAATCCTTTGGAAGTGCCTGCTGCTGTTTTGGGCCTTCTGAAGGGACTGCGTGTCGCAAGGAGCTGGAAGCGCGACTCAAGAGGGAGAAGTGTGTCGCCGTCGCAGCCGCTGCCGTCGCATCACGGAGAGGATGCCGCTGTAGCTGTCGCATTGCACCGCATCTCGAGAAACGTCCCGCAACCCCGAAGAAGCGTGTCGCCGTCGCAGCCGCTGCTGTTGCATCGTAGATGTCGCCGCTGTAGCTGTCACATTGCACCGCATCAGGAGAAGAGTCTCGCAACGAGGAAGAAGCGTGTCACCGTCGCAGCCGCTGCCGTCGCATCATAGATGTCACCGCTGTAGCTGTCGCATTGCACTGCATCAAGAGAAACGCCTCGCATCCACGGAGAAGCGTGCCACCGTCGGAGCTGCTGCCGTCGCATCACGGAACAAGGGTGTCGCCGCTGCAGTTGTCGCATCGAGCGGAAGCGTCTCGCAACGTCGGAGAAGAGTGTCGCCGCCAAAGCCGCTGTCGTCGCATCACGGAACAAGGGTGTCGCCGCTGCAGCTGACGCATCGAGCCGAGACTTCTCGCAACATCGGAGAAGCGTGCCGCATCAGGAAGAACTTGACGTCTTTATTTCTTTGCACCAGAACTTTGCCGCATCTCCATCTCTGCAACACTTTCGTTGTAGAAACGTGACGCATCGTAAGGTACATTGACTCAAAGTGTCGCATTTTAAGAACTGAAGAGAACTAAACTAAACCTACCATTTTAAGTACAGTATTGTGGATTTTTGTCGTTTATGGTCTTGTGTTAAAACTATATAAAGAATACTTATTTTTGATATAAACCTTGTGTGGTGTCCATCTGTAGTGTTGTCACTAGATTACTGTATGTGTTCACAAATGCTTTACACACTGCCTCTGAGATAAGCCTGTCTGCTCGTGCCAAGCTACCAAGGGGGTGAGCAGGGGTTATTTTAGGAGCGTACCCCCTACCCTGACTAGAGGCGAGGGTCCCTATTTGTCACAAGTACCTACCTGTGCCAACTAGAGACCCCCAATTCTAACATTGGTGGTCAGCGGTGAGGATTCTGGACTTGCATTTGTGACCCATGTACAGTGATTGGTGAACACTACTAGTGAGTGCAGACCAAAGCGCCACCACATACTTTTGGTAGATTTGTTTTTCTAGGACGTTCCATTTTTGCCAAGTTCAGCCATCATGAAACCAGCATCCATATCATCTGTTGATTTTGATTGGGAAGAGGAGAAACTAGAATGCTACAATGCGAAGCAGCTGAAGCACTTCTGCAAAAGATTTAATGTTGCAATTACCGGGCTCACCAAGAGGGATGAGTTCTATAAGGCGCTGAGGGCCTGGGTAGAAGCAAGGAAAACCCCTGAGAATGAGGAAGGGGATAATCATGCAGATGTGCAGCTGGAAGGACCCTTGGGTCCAGAGGAAAGGAAAGCACCTTCCCTAGCAGGTAGCAGTGTTTCTGCCAAAGGCCTGTCCCCAGAAGAGCTGGAGGACAGGGAGAGAAATAGGATGCATGAGTTGGAGCTGGCCAAAATGAGTGGGCAATTGGAGATTAGGAAAATGGCCCTGGAAGAAAAGAAGATGCAGCTTGAGCATGATAGAAGTTTGAGGGAGTTGTATTTGAAAGCTAGGAGCTTAGAAATTACTCCCTCTGGTGGCAGCACACCGTCAATGCCTGTGGAATCTAGAGTGTATATTCCTAAGGATGTGGTCAGGGAATTTTTTAAAAATGATGACATTGGGCAGTGGTTCAAGGCCTATGAGGTAGCCATGTCTTCCCACCGGGTCCCTGAGAAGTATTGGGGAGCAGGGTTGTGGGGACGGTTCCTTAGTGAAGGGCGGGCCACACTGCTAGATTTGCCTTCTGATGTCCATAATTCATATCGCCACATGAAGGATGCTTTAATGTCTAGGTATGGTTTAACTCCTGAATTGTATAGGCAGAGGTTCAGGGGTTGCAAGAAGATAGAGAACAGTACCTGGGTTGAATATGTCACTTTTTTCTGCAGAGCATTGGAGGGTTGGGTGAAGGGTAGCAAAGTTGATTATTTTCAGGGGCTCCTTGATTTGATTGCATGGGAGCACTTGTCCAGTAACTGTTTTCCAGAGCTACGCCAGCACCTGATAGATAGCAGGCTGACTATCCCTAGGAAGCTTGCTGAGGAGGCGGACCGCTGGGTCAGTACCAGGGTCCACAAGGGTCACGTGGGAGACTCAGCCAAGGGTGGGCAGGGTCCCCAGCAGAAGAGTGGGGGGGACAAGGGTAAACAGAGGGAGTTCCAAAGAAGGCCCCAAAGTAGTCCCCAGGGGAACCAAGGAAAAGGTTCCCAGCCTCCCCCCCCCCAGAAACCCTCAGGGGCCCCGACAGGTCCACCTGTTCAAAGGGGACCCCTGAGATGCTACAAATGTGGGGACCTGGGTCATATGGCGAATGATCCCAGGTGCCCCCAGTTTGGAAAGACAGCACCCCCTGGTGCAGCCCCCGGCAGATGGCTAGTGTAGCCCTGGGTGAGGAGATGGGTGCCCAAGATGGGTGGGGTCCCGCAGAGATGTCCCTTGTCTCATTAGGAGACTGTGAGGTGGTCCCCAAGACCCAGCTGCCTGATAACACTAAGAAATACAGGCAGTAGGTGACCATCAATGGCCATAGGGTGGAGGCTCTTAGAGATACAGGAGCCAGTGTGACAGCTGTCAAGTGTCACCTGGTGTCTCAAGAGCAGGTTGTCCCCATGCATTCTATCCAGTTGTTGCCGCTGACAACACAGATAGTCACTGCAAGGTGTCTCAGGTTCCCTTTGAGTGGGGGGGGTCTCTGGTACTCTTCAGGTAGCTGTGAGGCCCGCCATGCCTGTTGACTGTTTGTTAGGGAACGACTTGAAGAGCTCACCTTGGGCGAAGGTGGAGCGAAGTGCTCATTTAGAGATGTTGGGTTTGCCTGACTGGGCGTGTGTGACCACCCGGTCCATGGCAGCAAGTAAAGGTGCTCAAGAGGACCTGGAGCCTGAGAGGGAGGCCCAGGTACCTGCCGTCACGAGAAGAGGCAGGGGGTGTGGGAAACCGGCCCCCGAAGTTCCCACGGTCCAGGAGGAGGCAGACCTTGAGGGGAATTCCCTGGAGCCTACAGGGGAACAGGTAGCTGAACTGGGGGACCTGCCTGAGCTGACCCATTGGCAGCAAGAAGGAGGACCCTCCAGGGAAGAATTCTGCAGGGAGCAGAAAGAATGCCCTTCTCTTGTGAGTCTGCGGCAACAGGCTGCAGACCAGGCAACAGGTGATCAGTCTGGGTCACATTGGGTCTATTGGGAGAATGGTCTCCTGTATAGTGAGCCTAAGGTTGCTGAGCCTGGGTCAGCCCGTGTGCTGGTGGTACCCCAGTGCTTCAGAGCCTTCCTACTGGGGCTGGCTCATGATGTTCCATTGGCAGGACATTTGGGGCAAGACAAGACCTTTGAGAGGCTTGTCACCCACTTTTATTGGCCCCAAATGCGCAGGAGTTCAGACACTCACTGCAGGACAAGTCAGACTTGCCAGGCAAGTGGAAAGAGTGGGAGGAAGTGCAAGGCTCCTCTCCAGCCATTCTCTGTAGTCAGCACCCCCTTTGAACGGGTGGGTAATGACATTGTGGGGCCACTGGACCCCAAGACAGCCATGGGCAACAGGTTCATCCTGGTCTTGGTGGACCATGCCACCCGGTACCCGGAAGCCATACCTCTGAGGACAGTGACGGCCCCCGTGGTGGGACGAGCACTGATGGGAATTTTCTCCAGAGTGGGATTCCCTCGCGAGGTAGTGTCTGACCGGGGGACCAACTTCATTTCCAAATATATGAAGTCCCTGTGGCAGGAGTGTGGGGTAACCTACAAGTTTACCACTCCTTACCACCCCCAAGGAAATGGGTTGATTGAAAGGTTCAACCGAACCCTCAAAGGCATGATTATGGGTCTTGAGGAACCTATGAGGCGTAAGTGGGACGTCCTCTTACCATGCCTGCTCTTTGCTTACCGGGAGGTGCCACAGAAATCTCTAGGGTTCAGCCCCTTTGAGCTTCTCTATGGACACCCCGTGAGAGGACCTCTAAGTTTGGTCAAAGAAGGCTGGGAGCAATCTCCCAGGAAACCTCCCCAGGATGTATACAGTTACATGCTGGCCTTTAGGAACCAAACTAGGCGTTTCAGGCAACTCACTGAGGCGAATCTGGAAGCCAGCCAGGAGGAGATGAAGCGGTGGTACGACCAGAATGCCACTCTGGTAGAGCTTCAGCCTGGTCAGAAAGTGTGGGTCATGGCCCCAGTGGAGCCCTGCGCGCTCCAGGATAAGTGGACCGGACCCTTTGAGGTTGTAGAGCGCAAAGTCCGGTTACCTACTTGGTGGACTTGCGGTCTCCCAGGAATCCCTTGAGGGTCCTGCATGTCAACCGCCTGAAGCCCCACTTGGAGAGGTCCCAAGTGGGCATGCTCTTAGCGACAGATGCTGGGATGGAGGAGGAGACTGAGCCTCTTCCTGACCTCCTGTCAGCAACAGAGCAAGATGGGTCAGTGGATGGTGTCAACCTCTCTTCCACCCTGACCCCTGAGCAACAGAATGACTGCACCAGTTGCTGGGACAGTTTTATAATCTGTTCTCCCTGGTTCCCGGTGTCACAGATTGGTGCATCCATGATGTGGATACTGGGGACCGTACACCTGTGAAGCACAAAACTTACAGGGTGACTGACAGGGTGAGAGCTTGCATCAAGGAGGAGGTCTCCAAAATGCTTGCGTTAGGGGTGATTGAGTCCTCTAACAGTCCTTGGGCCAGCCCAGTGGTCTTGGTCCCAAAGGCTGCCGCACCGGGTACCACACCAGAACTACGGTTCTGTGTGGACTACCGAGGGCTCAATTCAGTCACCAGGACTGACGCGCACCCCATCCCCAGAGCTGATGAGCTCAGAGATCGGCTAGGGGCTGCCCGGTACCTCAGCACGTTTGACTTGACGTCTGGGTACTGGCAGATCGCCTTGACTGATGGGGCAAGAGAGAGGTCAGCATTCTCCACACCAGATGGGCACTACCACTTCCGGGTGATGCCCTTTGGGATGAAGAATGCCCCTGCCACCTTCCAGAGGTTGGTCAACCAGGTGTTGGCTGGACTGGACTCGTTCAGTGCCGCCTACCTGGATGACATCGCAGTGTTCAGCGCCAGTTGGGAAGAACATCTGCGCCACCTCTGGGAAGTGTTGATGGCACTGCGGCGAGCAGGCCTCACGATCAAGGCGAGTAAGTGCCAGATCGGGCAGGGTTCCTTGGTGTACTTGGGACACCAGGTGGGGAGCGGCCAGGTGGCGCCCCTACAACCCCAAATTGAAACCATCCTGAATTGGGAACCCCCCAAAACCCAGACAGAGGTGAGAGCCTACTTAGGACTCACGGGTTACTACAGGAGGTTTGTCAAGGGGTATGGCAGCATTGTTGCACCCCTGACAGAGCTGACTTCCAAGAAGCAGCCCAAGAAAGTGATTTGGACTGACAGCTGTCAGAAAGCTTTTGAGGCCCTGAAAACTGCCATGTGCACGGCTCCCGTGCTCCTGGCACCCAACTTCTCCAAAGAGTTCGTAGTACAAACAGATGCTTCAGAGCATGGTGTGGGGGCTGTTCTGGCACAGCTGAATGAGGAGGGCCTAGTTCAACCCGTAGCCTTCATCAGTAGGAGGTTACTACCACGGGAACAGAGGTGGAGTGCTATTGAGCGTGAGGCATTTGCTGTGGTCTGGGCACTGAAGAAGCTGAGACCATACCTGTTTGGGACTCACTTCCGGGTTCAGACAGACCACAGGCCCCTCAGATGGTTGATGCAGATGAGGGGTGAGAATCCAAAGCTGTTGAGGTGGTCCATTTCCCTACAGGGGATGGATTTCACAGTGGAACACCCCCTGGTACAGAACACGCCAATGCTGATGGTCTGTCCAGATTTTTCCGCCTTAGTGAAGAGAACTCCCTGAGGTAGGGTAGTTCTCCCCACATTTCAGCTGGAGGGGCACGTGTTAGACCTGGCATCCTTGGCGTGGGTCTCCCTTCCATTTTTGTTATGATGCCTCCTATGTTATTGATCTGTTTTTGCTGGTGTTAGATGCTTTGGGCACTGTGCCACTGCTATTCAGTGCCACAGTGCAAGTGCTCCCTATGATAAATTGTGTGATGGATTAGTGACTCCATGATTGGATGATTGGTTTACTTGTCAGTCCCAGGTACAGTGCACTGAGTGTACCCAGGGCTTGTAAATCCAATGCCGCTGGTGGGCTTGCAGCACTGGTTCTGCCACCCACAGATGCGGCTTGTAAAATGTGCCTCAGGCCTGCCATTGCAGAGCCTGTGTGCAGCCTAGGGCTGCCATGTCAACTTGGTGAGTACACCCACTTACCAGTCCCTAAACCTTCCCTTTACTGCATGTTGGTCACCCCTAAAGTAGGCCCTAGGGCAGGGTGCATTGTAAGTACAAGGTAGGACATGCCCTGGTGTGTGTGGCATGTCCTAATAGTGAATTACAGCCATTTTCGTTTTTCACTATTGCAAGGCTACCTGCTCCCCATAGGCCAGAATGGGCAGACTGACTATTACACCTTATAGTCAGAACTGACCCAGGGAACATGGTAGAAAAACGAATTTAGTATGCCTGAACTCAGAATGATAAAATACATATTTTAGTGAAGTTGGTTTTAACATTCTGTGTTTGAAAATACCACTTTTAGAAAGTGGGTATTTTCTTGCCTAAACTTCCAAGCCTGCCTCTGCTAGGTTGTGTATTCCTTGTCTGGAGATTGAGTGACAGGGGCTGGGGTTGGCTACAGGAGACAGGGTGAGTCAGCACAGGGCTGAATAGAAAGATCTGCATCCAGAGTGGAGGGAGGAGTTGCACCTGGGTCTGAATAGGGCTGTGCCTGCCTTCCACAATGCTGGCTCCACCTCCTGCCGGGCGACTGAGCACTCTGCCCCACATTCTGAAAGGAAAGAAGGAGTCAGAAAAACAAAGTGCTCCAGGACTGACCAGAACTGGTTTTGGACTAGGCAGAGGCCTCTCTGCCTTCAGAGAACAAAGAGAAGCTGTGTATAAAAAGGGGACCCAGACCCCTAGGAAATTAGATCACTTTGGGAAACAAGAAGAAACCTTTGCTGAGGAGCGGAACCAAGAAGAAACTGAGGAGAAGACTATCCCTAAGCTAGAGGGGTCTGCCTGCAGTGGTTGCCTGACTGCCAAAGGAAGGAGAAAGGACTTTGTGTGCATTTTTATTCAACTTGTGAAGGATCTCCAAGGGCTTGAGAAAAGAGCTTGCCTCCTGCTGAAGTCTCAGGGACAACAGACTTCAACCACCAGCTCCCCAAGAATCCTTTGGAAGTGCCTGCTGCTGTTTTGGGCCTTCTGAAGGGACTGCGTGTCGCAAGGAGCTGGAAGCGCGACTCAAGAGGGAGAAGCGTGTCGCCGTCGCAGCCGCTGCCGTCGCATCACGGAGAGGACGCCGCTGTAGCTGTCGCATTGCACCTCATCTCGAGAAAGGTCCCGCAACCCCGAAGAAGCGTGTTGCCGTCGCAGCCGCTGCCGTCGCATCGTAGATGTCTCCGCTGTAGCTGTCGCATTGCACCGCATCAGGAGAAGAGTCTCGCAACGAGGAAGAAGCATGTCGCCGTCGCAGCCGCTGCCGTCTCATCGTAGATGTCGCCGCTGTAGCTGTCGCATTGCACCACATCAAGAGAAGCGCCTCGCATCCACGGAGAAGCGTGCCGCCGTTGGAGCTGCTGCCGTCGCATCACGGAACAAGGGTGTCGCCGCTGCAGCTGACGCATCGAGCAGAGACTTCTCGCAACATCGGAGAAGCGTGCCGCATCAGGAAGAACTTGACGTCTTTATTTCTTTGCACCGGAACTTTGCCGCATCTCCATCTCTGCAACACTTTCGTTGTAGAAACGTGACGCATCGTAAGGTACATTGACTCAAAGTGTCGCATTTTAAGAACTGAAGAGAACTAAGCTAAACCTACCATTTTAAGTACAGTATTGTGGATTTTTGTCGTTTATGTTCTTGTGTTAAAACTATATAAAGAAAACTTATTTTTGATATAAACCTTGTGTGGTGTCCATCTGTAGTGTTGTCACTAGATTACTGTATGTGTTCACAAATGCTTTACACACTGCCTCTGAGATAAGCCTGTCTGCTCGTGCCAAGCTACCAAGGGGGTGAGCAGGGGTTATTTTAGGAGTGTACCCCCCTACCCTGACTAGAGGCGAGGGTCCCTATTTGTCACAAGTACCTACCTGTGCCAACTAGAGACCCCCAATTCTAACACCGCTGTTTTGTCCTACGCTGCCTCGGTGGTAGTCTGGGGGACGGGGGTCCGGAGGGGCTGGGGGCCGGGGATTGGTGGCAGTGGGTGTTGTGGCCCTCTTGGGTCTCCGAGCTGCATGTTCATTGGCTCCATGGCATCTGTGGGTCTTCAGATGTGGCTCTGGGCTGGGCTCCCTTTCATACTGCAGGTAGTCGTCCTGCTTAACACCAGCAAA
The DNA here is from genome assembly GCA_963921515.1 of Calotriton arnoldi. NCBI lineage: Eukaryota > Metazoa > Chordata > Amphibia > Caudata > Salamandridae > Calotriton > Calotriton arnoldi. The sequence goes on from CAWUFW010011977.1 coordinate 429,117, forward strand.
AGGCAGATGTTAAATCCCTGCAGCTAATGCGCCTTATCGCCTGTTCTTGGTTCGCATCGCAGATCTGACTGGTCGTTGAGAATCGCGCAAAGTGGTGTTTTCGTGTGTTTTTGCACGGGAACGCCTACTCTGCATATCATTAGTGTTAGTTGTCGCACTCATCCGTGGCAATGGTTTTTGCGGTAGCTATCGCAGGGAAACTGGCGATGTCGGCAGTTTGCACCAGCTTGTGAATGGGGCAATAGATTTATCGCCACTTTTGCGGCGCTAAAGTGCCGATAAATCGGCGATGAGTCCTTGAGAATATGCCCCAGAGTTTCTAGGTGGTTTCCCTTTCTTCTCTATAAGTATTATGGAAGCCTGTCTGATGTCCCTGGGCAGGATCCCCTCTGCCATAAAGTCGCAGAACAACTTCTTTAGTGGTCCTACTAAGTGTCTCCGGGGGAAACCTATTACGGCCAGGACTTTCATACAATGCAGACACATCAGGGCTTCTGAGATTTCTGCCTCTTGCAGTTCACCTTTCAACAGTGTCCCAGCTTAAGCCCAGCACAGGAGTTGGAAGGTCTCTAATAAAACTGTCCAAGTCACCAACTGTCGACCCTGACCCAGCTGAGTACAGGCCGCTAAGATAATCTGCGCAGGCCTGTGCAATGTCCCCAGCCAACGCGGCCTCCCCTACCCCATCCGTGAACACCACCTCCACCCATTTCTGTCCCTACTCCCTGCAGGAAAGCCAGGCCAGGAGTTTCCCAGCCTTATTGCCCATCTCATACAGTCTACTCTGTTGGACATGGTACTGGGCTCTAGCCTCCTGTGTCACATGACATCTATAGTCCTCTCTCGCCATATCTAAATAAATGGTCACATTAGCAGTCGGGGTCGGTATTTATTCGGCCTCCCAGTCAGCTACTTGGCTCTCCATCTCCTGACTCTTTTCATCCAGCTTCCTCCTCTTCCTGGAAATATGGGCTATCAGTTGTCCCCTGATCACTAATTTGTAGGCTTCCCACATAACGACCCGAGTCCACCGTTCTCTAAATTTCCCTATGTTAGTGATCCATTACTTCTAGGACAAACTTCCTCGTTTTCCAGTATGTGAGGTCCCAGGGGTGTAGATGCACACTCAGGGCAGGTCCGCCGTGTTGGCAATCAGAGACTTGTCACTAATGGAGAATGAACGAAGGCTCCCCTTGGTAGATACTCCATACTATCATGTCTGCCCTGTTGCCGGGCATGCAATAAAGCTGAAGGTGTAAAGGCAATAGTCCTTTCTGGGGGCAGTTCAGGAACTAGTAACCCTGTCCAGTGCACTGTGAACCATGAGATTCAGGTTCCTCCAGCCAACAGGAGGGCACTCGGGACCTGTGTCAGCCAAGACCACAGCTGCTCCAACCCCTTCATCTGGAGGCCCGGCGGGAAGTACCAGGAAGCCATTACCAGGTCTCCACATTTAATTTCCACACACTGCTGCCTGGCAACCCCCCATGTCAACCCAGGTGCCAGTGATCTGAAACTGGGGAGATCGGCATACCAGAACGCTGACTCCCCTGGAGCCCATTGAAAAGCCCAAGTGCACCAACAGTTTGCATTTGCCCCTATCCCAAAACCTGCATTTATCTCCTGCGAGGTGGGTCTCTTGTAGGAGAATCAGTTCTGGGTTATGCTGGAGGAGATACCACATCACGTCTCCTTGCTTCACCTTGTTAACCCAGGCCATTAATGTTTCAGGAGTACCCCAATGAGAGCTCTGCTCCCCAGCCATCACTGTAGACCTGTTCATGTGGGAGTCCGTACTCCCCCACCTCACCATTCATCCATGCCCACTTGCCTGCATGTCAAGACTCTCACATCCCACCAAACCCTTCCACCCCACTACCTTGTGCCACAGGCTTAAAACTATCCACCTCCCCAATGCTCAAGGCGTCTGTCACCCCCATGTAACTATTGAAACTGACTCCATGGCAAACTTGAATGTATCCATTCTTTCAGCAGGGAAGTGTCTGGCAGGCTCAGGATATGTGTACCCTGCTCTTCCAAGTGCCCTGGGTACCTCACATTCCCCCCTGCACTGCACCCTCAGTGCATCAAATGACAGTAGCAAAGCATAGTCAAACAATGGAATCCAACGTCATAAGCATGACCATTGGTGGGGGTGGATCAGAATGCCCTCCAGAGTCCGTGGACTCCCCATCAGATTTACCAGAGTCTCCGGCCAGTACCTCCCACTGGTTAGCAGTTGCACCAGACTGTCTGTGGTGAATGTCTGCCACCACCCTGGCCCTCACCTACTCAGCCTGATCCTGCAAGGGAGCTGCTGCCTTGTGTCTGCATGGCTGGTGCTGTGACCCCTTCCTCTTCCAGCACTGGGAGCGATCATGGCCCCCCACATGCACAGGGTGCCCGCTAGCTTCCAGCCAGTCCCAAACCTCTGCTTCTGTGACAAAGAAGAACAACTCCCCCAGTTGATGATTCACAATTTAGGCAGAAAAGCAGTGCGTACTTCAAGTCCAATTGCCTCAGGTGTTTCTTTACATTAGCGGATATCTCATGTTGCCTCTGGATGGTGGCAGTCAGAGTAAATGTTCACTGAGCCCCCCCGTAGACAGCATGGCCCGTTGGCCCTGGCCACTTGCAGAATATTGTCTGTGTTTTGAAAATTGAGGAGTCACACCAGTATCAGTCATGGCAGCGCCCCAGGGGCTGGCAGCCTGCTGAGGACCATGTGCACCTACTTCCCTGAGTAGAGCTTGGATGCCTTGCCCTCAAGGACAGTTGATAGGAGCCACTCCTCCACAAACTACTTCATACACTGGTCCTCCACCTGTTCCAGCACGTTGTTGTACCTTGCGCGCCCTTCCGCATCCTCCAGTTTTTCTTCTGAGGAAAGTCATGTCCTTTAGGAAGGTGGCCAGGTGGTTTTTATTCTCCATCACAGTCAGGCCAGTCTGCACCAGCAAGGTCTCTGTCTCTGTCTCGGTTACCTTATCCACCAGCTTCTTGTGGTCCACTCGCAGCACATTGAGATCAAGTGTAGTTTTGGTTTCCAAGATCGCCGCTAGAATCTTGGTCATGTGGGTCTCCAGACTGGCATCCAGAGACTCTGGATCCAGCCTCTGGCTCTCCCCCGCAGCACGCAGGGGGGCCATATCCAGAACCATCCTGCCTGGCTTCAGGCCTACCAGAGTGAGGGCAGGCTCCACCAGTCTGCTAAAGAGGGAATGGTACATAGGAAGGAGGACAGGTTTCCACCCCCTAAACACCGACTCTCCAGTCACAGGAGGTCACTGATGAGTACAAGACCACCTCACCTGCTTCACAGCCCAGACTGGGTCTCCCTACTTCATCAGGGGCTGCCCCCTGGAGGCCACGGGCCATACCCACTGCAGGGATCCAGCCTCCCCACCGGGACCCAAGATCCGGGCATGCCTGGACCTACACCCCAGCAAGCAGGCAGGGCTAGCCCCAGTAGAAGTGCCACGCTGAACCCCCTAAGGGCACGAGCAAGCCCCGCAGCACCGTGCGTGTTCTCCTGACACTGGCTGCACTCACCACCTGGCACTGCTTCTGCCACTCCCCAGTGGGCCATCACTGATGGGGCTTCACTTCACTTTGCTCCCCCGGGTCACCAGGGCATTTCTGTCAGGGGGAGGGGACACGGAACCCCCAATGCCATGTCTCCATGCCAAGCCTCAAGGGGGTCACACTGAGTGCCGGCAACAGTGCAGGGGCAGCTACCACAATTCGATCGAGTCCGGGGATCTGGAGGCTACAGCAGGCATTGTCGGACCAAAACGTGTTGGGTGCTGCCATCTTGTCTGCTGCATGGCGTCTGTACCAATCTCACTCCTATGGCTCCCAGTGGCAGTCGTGGGCAATGAGCACCGCAATCAGTTCAACCCCCTCAGCAAGCATGATTGCACCCTCCTAGGACTCCGGGGCACCACAAACTTAACCGGCTGCAGGGATGCTAGCGCCGGACCACGAGATCAAGCAACCACCACAATCTTGGGCCAAGCCATGCCCCCCATTTCCCTATAGTTTGATCTAACCCAAAAAAGTCATTCTATCTCTCCTTATTTTGTCACCATTTGTTTCGCAAGAAGTTGAAGTTCCCCTTCCAAGGCATTTATCTCCATGTCACATTCATAAATATTCTCCTTTTGTAGGTTTTAAAAGCATTGCACAGATTCCAGTGGAACTCTTGTTAGCTTTGAAGTAATGTGTAATTTCATCTCTGATGGTGAATGTGAATGCCCCATCCATCAGATTTCATCTGAAATGTCCACATTGGAGTGCAGGCAGTCGGTCTACCCCCATTTCAAATGCGTCAGCAATGACCAATGTTCAAATATTGTGCATGATAAATATTGTGATTGTACCACCTATGCCTGTCAGAGACCAGAGTGCAGAATCATGCCCAATCTGAGATTTGGGGCATGTGTGGAAAAGGAATATTCAATAGCAGTTTGGTGGAGTTCATGCCATGAGTCAACTAAGTTAAAGTCGGACAACCATGAGATGAGGTGTCCCGCTGCTTTGGCTGAAGCAGAGTTTTGCAGCAGAAAAAAAGGTCTACCCATCCCCACTTTTCACACTCAGTTAAAGTTGCCCGCCCACCATACCAGGCTGTGTGTCACCAGCAAGGTCAAGGCATGTCGAAGTGCTATATAGGAGTACACATATAATGGCCAACAATTTGTCATCAAGCGTGCCCCGGATCACTAGTACTCACCATGTCAATCTTTTTCTCCAGCGATGGCAGACAATTTGGCATCCAGTTTGTCATTTGGAGGCAGACTTCCCACTGGTTCAATGCTGATTTGTGAGGACTGAGATGTTCTACCACTAGCAGTGGACAGTTTATCTATGGCCAGTGCAGGAGCCTTCGGTTGCCTGGGTTTATCCATTCCAACCACCTCCAATGCTTGCAGAAGAAGTGCACATGCCAGCAAGACTAGTTCAGGGTCAAGGCAATTATTCCATAGAGGATAATGTACCCTGGTAGAGACACCATCCTACTGAGCCTTGAGTCCAGTAAAACCCTACTTTAAAATGTTTGGGCATTCCATTTCCTCTGTAATATCATAGAAATATAGGGACCCTGCAATGATTCATCATACATGGTCCCTGTACTCTGCATGCCTTCTCACTCTCTGCCCACAGCTGAGGGCTACTTGCTCACCTTCCAAGCAACAGCTCACTTGAGCAGAGAAATTGCAGCTTGAGTGGGAGGGCATCAACTATGCCACTGATTGCATGTTGCCGTCCCCCACTGGTACAATCTACTTTCAGCCCCCACCTATAGAACTTTCAGGAGGGTGTTGTCAGTTTCCATTCAGAGCCTGTCGCAAAGTTCCTCAGTAGCTCCACAAAAGGCTCCAAAGGGGGGTGAGGGGAGGGCAGCACAGTGTCACCCAGTGAAGTATAAGACTGGTGGAAGCACCAGTATGATCTAGACTGATTCCTAGCATCACCACCACAAAGCATTCCAACCTCAGTGGACAGACAGTGTTGCTGCTTTTCCATTGGTTCCCTTCCGCAGTCTTTCGCTTCCCCAAGGCTGTAGGAAGTACCATAGGCTAAAGGGCACAGCTCGTGATGTACCACGTCCTTCACCGAAGACAGGCAAGGGAGTGCAGTCTCTGTGCTCCAGCAGTCGTTGTCAACATATACATATGTCAGGCTGTGTTTTCACACCAGGAATATTTGGGATAATTAAGCGGCAGTAATAGCCTCTGCAGTTGATGTCTAATCTGCCACATTGATAGGCCATGCTCTGGCTGCACCTAGTGCTCTATCTCCTTGTAGGGCACACACATGACCAATCCTTAAATAATCACCCAAACAGCACTGGTGGTTTCAAAACTAAACCTACTATCTGTAACTTGACTTTGGGCACATCCGTGACTTTTACTTGTATCCAATGGTTTCTCAAGCCCGTGGTCTCAGCATTTACATAATCTATTTAGCCTACAGTGTATGACTCAATTAATGAATAGATATATTTCAGGCACCAACTTTCCTCTGCTTCCAGTCCCCCATGTAATGGTAAGTGCAGCAGTGCCACCCCTTCTCATGGGTTATTCCATTAGTACTCCAGGATACTTTTTCTACTGATGCACTCATTGCAGTGCTCAGATAGATCTTCAGGCCAAGGCCATTTCCAGGATTGCACTTTAATTGCGGACTTCTTTGGCTTTATCCCAAACTGAGCTCCTGCTGAGGCCTGTAGAAGCAGTGGTCTATTCAACTTTTGATGAGGTGCATCACCTGAGTAACGTTTGGGCTAGGGAAACAATAACTTTCTCACCATTTTCCCCTGGTCAAGTTTAGCAAAGCGAAAGCCTGTGAAGGTATAAAGTGAGGATGCCTTCATACCCTCACAGGTGATTTGCCACACTTTATAATCTCTGATTGACTGATTGAGGAATGTAAGGCTATTAACACTAAACCTTAGCACATCCTCAGCCACCCTCTACCTCTGGAGGTAATGAAAAAAGAAATAATCATATTGTAATATACGTTATCAATCTGCTGTTTTCTACCTAATTGTTCAATGCCTAAAAAAAGCAACTGTTCAAGCCTAAGCTTGTGGAAAAAATGGCAGCTCCTTCAGATATGGGTCATAACCCATCGCTCTCTCAATGGTTTGGGAGCTGCTTAGTGAAAAGAAGTATCCTGTCCCTGATATTTTCCACTTAAGTTAATAAACGTTTCTGAAACAGTGCATGCTTCAGCAATTCTGCTCACTCTTCGACAAAAACAAAATCACACCATCACCAAAGCATAATCTCTAAACTGCCTACTAATAAATGCTTGATTTCTCTCACTGAAACACAAACTGACTTACTCCTCATAACTGAATCATGGTTGGGAGAGGACATGGTTCCTGTGTTGCATGAAACCATTCCTCTAAGCTATCAAACTATCACACAAAATCCTATAGGCAAAAGAGGAGATGGCCTAGCTGTTGTATTCAGGTAAAAATTAAATATCACTAAAGCTGACAACGTCTCCATACAAGGTTGTGAGGCCCTCTTCAACATATGCAACCCTACACCATCTTCCTCCTGCAACTTCCTACTCCTTTACAGACCTCCAACTAGCAATGCAACATTCCCGGAGGCACTTCTAGACACAGTTTCAAACCATATAACACTACACTCCAACCTATGCATTATTGGTGACCTAAACATTTGGTTTGATGAGCCCAACATGCCCCATCCAAATACAATCATCACTGGCGTAGACATACTGAACCTACATCAGATTGCCCACAAACCCACACACATTGCTGGACACATCCTAGATGTCATTTTTGCAAATCCAGAACTAGTCACCTTTTAAACGATTATTTCAGTCACATGGTCAGACCACCATTTACTCACTTTCCAATATAAAACAACATAAAGCAACACACCTAAAACCACTTTAAATGCATTCACCTATCGACCGTGAAGCAAACTCAATTTTGAACACTTAGAAACACAACTAACATCCAGTACAGATCTAGACACAATACATTCTATTCAAAAACTAAATGAGTGGCTACAGGAAGCTTTTGAAATCCTAATATCAGTAAGAACAACTCAACAGAACACAAGAAAACAGGCACCTTTGAGAAATCCAGAGCTAAAAGAGATAAAACAGCAAATTAGAAAGCTGCAATGCACCTGGCTCAAAACAAACACCAATCACGACAAACTTCACCTACATAAATTTAACAGATTGTACAAGTCAGCAATCAAAAAAGCTAATAAAAAATAGTAATCAGACAGAATTCAAAATGCTAAATGTGCAAATAAAGATTTCAATAAAATTCTCACCAAATTTCGTAAACCAAGTTGTCTAGAAGGAACTCAAACCATTACACAAGAATTCACAGACAGACTGGCAAATCATTACACGACCAAAGCAGACACGTTGGACTCCTATTTAAAACAAAGAAAAGCCACCAGCACCTACCCTTTTCCCAAAAAAACCTCCAAGAGTAGGCTAACCCAGCCTCTGCATTCCTTACAAATATCACACAATTAATTTATGGACCTGGTCAAAGCAAGCAGGACTGTCGGCAGCCCTTCTGACCCATGTCCACCACAAACCTTCAAGAAGATTCTTCTAACTACCTCTGCTGCCACAACAGAAAGAAGAATCATTAACAATTCCTTAACTATGGGAATATTTCCAGAAGATCTAAAAAAGTCATACATACGCCCATTACTAAAGAAAATAAACCTGGACCAGCTTAACCCCGACAACTACAGACTGATTATAAATGGACCTTTCCTAGGCAAACTGATAGAAAGAGCAGCATTCACCCAGATATCACAATTCATCGAAGATAATTCCATACATTCAGACTTCCAAACAGGATTCTGTCCAGGAAGAGGCACAGAATCTGCCCACATTGCCATCTGGGATGACCTTAAGAACACAGTTCACTGGAACAGGGTTGCTGCACTACTTTTCTTGGACCTCTCAGCTGCCTTTGACACGGTTGACCATGACACTCTAGTACAAGGACTCTACGAAGTCGGCATAGAGGGGACTGCTCTTGACTGAATCACATCCTACCTTCAAAACAGGACAAATGTCATCCATACCCCCCTTTCTTGTCCAAACCATACTTCACAAAAGAAGGGGTCCCTCAAGGTTCTAACATCTTACCCATGCTTTTCAACATCTACATGAAGTCATTACCAGCACTAATCAATCAATTTCACCTCAAAAGCAGATGACACGCATATACTCCTTAAACTGGAAAGCCCCAAAGATATTGTTAACTCACAACTTTTCAGTTGCCTCAGAGCTGTTGATCAGTGGATGATATGGAGCCATCTCAAATTAGATGCTTCCAAAACAGAAAAACATGTGATGACTGGAAAAATTATGACCCACTCCCCGCCACGCCTGGCTATCTGGGAACACCGCCTAAACTATCTAATGAAGTAAGAAACCTCAGAATTACCATGGAATCCAAGCCATCAATGAATGACCGAGTGGACAGACTAGCAAGGTTCATTACTATAGAAAAACTGTAATGCATCTTCCCCCACCTGGGATTTCCACACAAGATCCAGGCAACTATCTCTCTACTTCTGTCTAAACTTAATTACGCCAATAGCCTCTACCATGGAATATCTTTAACAACTATGAAAATACTACAACGGATTCAGAACTCTGCTACCAGACTTCTTTTACATATAAAGCCAAAAGCTCACATCTCCCCTGCCTTGAAGGCCCTACATTGGTTACCGGTTGCCAGAAGATCCACATTCAAGTTGCTTTGCATCTCCCACAAAGTGATACTTGGAACAGGACTGCTCTTCATCAGGAATAAAATCAGCAAATATATTCAACAAAGGAACCTCCGCTCTAGATTGGCACCTCACCTCAAAATCTCACCATACAAGCAGCCAAACTATGGAACTCTTTACCCCCAAACATAAGATTCATGGATCACTACCTTATCTTTAGAAAACTGCTCAAGGGTTGGCTCTTCCCCATAAAACCACCACACTCAAACATAAATATAGAGCATATCCCTGTGCAGATAAAAGCATTTATTTGGACTATCGATGTGTGCCTACATATGTGTGTTCCTTTGTATAAATTGTATAATATTTATGTTTAAAAAAATATAGATATTCGTTAGTTCTGCTTAACAAATGTACATATTGCTTATGATTATATTAGTCTATGTTTAACATGTACATAGGTCACTGAATAAATAAGTACATTTTTATCATAACTATTTATCTGCAAGTGCTTCACTATTGAATTACCCCAAAAAAAATTAAAATTATAAAAACACAAATTAGCGTAAAGTACAGCAACACTTAAAAGTCTGAGTTTACTCAATACAACTTAAAGAAAACACATATTACCTTCCTTATACTAATATACCTTCCATGTACTTTTGTATCTTTATATTTATTACTTTTGTTATATGGCCGTTAGGGTCATTTTCGACATTGCTAAGTTAGCAAGAGCTCTGCTGCCATGATGCTGCTTTTGCGCACGTTACTACATGACTTTATTTTGCTAGACTGTTTGTGCCTTTCACATGAGAACTGTCTGCTTTCTGCGTTCTCTGCCTGTTCCTGGAGTTTAGTCTGAACACGATGTGCAACGTCGATAAACAATGCCCCTTGTTATTCTGTTCTGGTCAGTCCCTAGCACTATAACAAAACATGCTAACGCAGCTGCGCTGCTGGAAACTCGTGATTTGATATTGCGGGGATGCATGTTGTTCTAGAGCAGAGTTCTTCAATCTGTGGTGCGCGCCCCCCTGGGGGGGGCGCGACATCCTCTCAGGGGGGGCGCGCACTCCACACTAAACGCTTACCTTTGTTTTCCACTGTCCCTACAGAGCAGCAGCCAATCAGCGGGGGTTCGGCGGTAACGGAGGGCTGTAGGGGGGAGGGAGAGGAAATCAATGGGGCATGACGTGCCCATGCTTTTGTATATTTTCAAGAGCTAACCGTCCCAAGACGGGGTTAATTCCTAGAGCTGAAATGCCTCAGCTGCAGTGGGATTCAAAGAGTCTCCTCTGCTATGAAACCGAAAGTAACAAACATTTCAGCTCTAGGATTTAACCCAGTCCTGGGACGGTTAGCTCTTAGCTCTTCCCAGAAAGGAGTCAACGTTTCTCTTAAAACTACACAGGCATCTCCTGTGGTATCAATGCCCCTGTTTATAGCCTCATTCCAGGGCTGTGGTAACTTCAGAATCTGCAGAAAACAGTGTTTGTGCCCATTTTAGAATTACGAATTCTGCGCTAAGAGAGCTTGGACCTTAGATTTTAACCACTTAAATTCCAGCAGGGCACTTTACATAAACCACACCCTGGAGTTCCACTGATTATACTGCAATGCATGTCCTCTGCTTCCACCTTCGACATGCCATGCACGGTTTGCCTGCTATGAATGTCTACATTTACCTAGTTCCATCTCAGTTTGCATATTTTTGTATTCTCGTATTGTCTTGAAGTGCTTCAAAGTGCCAAAAGGTGACAAGATACCATCACTGAAATACAATACGTAAATAGGGAGATAACATCTGCGGAGACGTCCACTGTGCTACACCTGCGCCACCCGAAACCCAGGGTTTTCAAAATTTATCAGAACGTTAAATCAATTGCCTCCTCTACAGGAATAATTAGACAATCACAGAGGTCCCCACCCTTTCCACTGCTTCTGGCTGAGGGTTCTATAACCTTTCTATTTATTCTACTCGTACGACTTTCATACTTAAGTATGTCATCCAATAAAGTGCGACGGGCACCTACTCTGGACCAGAAGGATGAATGTCCTCTCGGCTACACCCGCCTGGCTGGAGGCAATGCAGGTGTAATTACCAGCATTGAAGGCCTGCACCTGAGAAATACTGGAAGAAAAGGGGAGGAGAGTAAAAGTGACACAGTTGGTTTATGTCTTGCTTTCAGTTACTGCACATCTTCCTTCAGTATAGGACAGAGGGGCAGCAACACCCATGGACTCTTGTTGTAAAATGTGCACTAAACATTGGTTTACATGCCATTCCCACAATGCATTGCACATTCGAAGGTGATGTCCTACATGTGTGATGTTGTCTGCGCTTCTGTCTCAGCCCGCGCTGCTGCAGCTCGAGCTGCTGTGGGCTCGGCTGGGTAGTGTCTGGAGTCTCATCTCCAGCACGCCTTAGTTTTTCACGGGTCTTTAAAGACCATTTGCATTATTACATACCTTTGGAAACTGGTTACCGAGGCTTTGGTTTTTTTCTGGTTCCAGTACCCCCTGAGCCCCCACTCTGCCTATTCCTTACATTCGTATTTTACATTTAATGCCATAGTGTGAGAATGCATTTCATGAAGAGGAATATATAGTAGGGTTGCCAAAAGAAAAATACCAACCATTTGTTGTTTAAAGAGCCTGCAAAGGCCTCATCTTGACAATGATAGGGGTATAAACAAGATAGTATGTATTCATTTGTAAAGTCTTTGTTCCCTTTAATTATCAGTCATGGATCATTCAGGCAGCCCTAGAACACAATTAAAAATGCTTTCTATTTATATTTGCTGTTCCAAGTATTCACAGATAAGTGCTGAAAATAAGGCTTTAGGTGACTGTTTATTTTTGTACAGCCAGGAACATCGATGTAAGAGATGGCAACCCTAACCATAGGACTGGAAGTTTGTTGCAAGAGCAGCACATTATTTATTTCCTCCACCTGCACTCACAATGCACTTGCGCTGGTCACCCTGTCCCTCACCCTGCAGTCACACGAGCACACTACTCAACCTGCACTCATATGACACTTCACTCACCTGTCCCCCTCACTTCTCAATCTGCAATCTCACTCAAATAATCCCATCACTAACCATACATTCGTTCGTCCCACTCTGCACTTACATCCGCACCCAAATTCATATGATCACCTCACTCACCCTGCAGTTACTCCTCTTACCCTACTCTCACACTGTTGCATCGCTCACCGTGCACTCACATGGGCACTCCTTCCACCCACACAGCGCAGAGGGTTAATGTGCCTGCTACAAAGAATGTGTACCATGCAGATCAAAGAACTGAGTGTGAGTAAACTATGAGTAGCGCTATAAAAAAAATGGAATGTTTGTCAGAAAGGTGCTATTGAGAGATGAGGTGCATTGTTGGTGAGTAGTAGTGAGGGAATTCATGTAGAAGGAGGAAATGGGGGAGGGGGCACCAAAAAAGATTGTTGCACTGTGTGCGACCAGTGCTAGGGCCAGCCCTGGCTGGGAGTGTTAGCCCCCCCCCGAAGTTCAGGTCTAGTTGCGCCCCTGTACACAAGTATTGGCATGTCGTGCCCCATCAAGGTTTTCGTCCTAAATTACAAAAGTACACATTTACATGCACTGCAATCCAGCCTTTCAGGGGGCCCCTTGATAGAGACAGCTCTGTATTTGCCCTGATGGCCTGGAATAATTCCTAAACAGATTCTTGTGATTACCGTTTTTTTCTCATTTCTATTTAATGTGATTGATGTGAGAGAGTCTATTAATATTTGCAGAGAAATGTGTTTGTTTGATGCAACAACCATAATTTTTTTTATTTTAGATCAAAACGGGTCCACACATATGAGAAATTGAAGGATGTCACAGATATTATTCGCTGTAAAATTAGTGGGCTGCTGCTGTGTGACAACAGTGAAAACACACATCACTATCTCTGAATATTAGATGTAAACACTTTTAGAATTTCTGGATGTGGAGCAAACCTGAGGATGTCAGTAGCAAAAATTCATCCACAGACTGACCGTCTCTGTGGCGAAAAACAGGCACACCCCTCACATTAATGTTGGTGGTGTTATTATCAATCTATGTCATGTGTAAAACAAAGCATCCTAGTAAAAACAATTTGTGCACATTTTATCTTGGAAAACTGTGTTTTGAGCTGTGTAATAAGCCTCTGCCATTTAACCACACCCACTCACAAACCTGCAGTTTACTAAACACTCTAATTGTGTTGAACATTATTTGCCGGATATGGCCTGGGATATGCAGGTGGCGGTCGATTATTTAGTGTACCAGATTCCAGAAATTTGTCAGGTGGTGGGGGGGCCCGACATCTAAAACAATTCAGCTGGGGGGGCTCAACCTACAAAAGTTTGAAGACCTCTGTTCTATAGACACACTTGGAGAGGGACCTTTCCAGGGAGAAGAGCTATGCTGTTCCTATGATGTAAAACTTCCATCTAGGCACTAAGGTATGGGGTCTGCTGACAAAGCCCAGAGACCTTCCTTTATATAATAAACTTCACCTTACCAAGGGGAGGGTGGTTAGGCCTTATAGTCCTTTTGCCACGGTCTGTACATGATGACATCCCCTTTATATTCTATGGAATTGTAACAATGCTAATTGTTTTAGGTTTATGCATTTCGCTGCTGGTAGTGGCTCTAATCCTGCATTATAGAGCACGATAGTTAAAATAAATATTTTGAACTATAACAGTGACTCAGACCATTCTTATTGTGGACAAGTACGAGTGAGTGAGCAAAAGGGTACGTCTTGCTACCGTGATTTCTGAGAGAATCGGGAGTGTTGTGTTCTGGTTTGTCTAATCATTTATATCTTCATGATTATGTAGGAGAATGAATGAGACACTATAGCTAGTTGGTTTGGGGATTTTGGGTACTAAGGTGGTAGGAAGGTTCTGCCCCTATACACCGAGGTCCTGCTTTCCTGTGCATAGTTCTGTGTATGTGCAGAATCCCCGCAACACTTTACTTCTAATTCAGCATCTCCAATGCACTACTCTATATCTCAAGCTATTCCTCTCTCAATAGATCCTTTACCTCCACTCTCTGACTCATCCCAAACCTCATTCTACTACTCTCTCCAGTGCACTAACTTATTTCTCACCCTATACCTCTCTCAATATAACCTCTACCTCGACTCTCTGACTCATTCCAAACCCCATTATACTTACTATGATCCTCAAAATAACCCTTTCTAGACTCTTACCTGCTCTGCTCCTCTTTGCATCATCTCAAACCTTTACTATTCAGATCTCCCAAACAAGCCTTTCTAAACCCTTCCAGCTGACTCTTCCCTCCTCCACCTCCCCTTTACTCATCCCAAACCTCCTCCTACTGCTATGATCTCTAAAAAAACACTTTCTAAACCCTTCCCTCTTCTATCCCTCCACTATCCTTTTCAATCAAACTAACAGACTCACATGTCCACCACTCAAATTAATTTCATATCTCCCTATACTAATTCCCCACTAATCCTGTTTTTGGTTTTCTGGAGTAGCGTACTACCCACCAAAAAGCGCTTTGACGCCTCGTCTGGGGTAGTATGCGCTATTTAAATTCAATAACAATTACAATGCCGTTGAGATAATTTAGATTGATAGCGTCATTGAGACTATATAATGTGTTCATTATAGTGGCACTGTGTACCATTTACTGAAGAGAGTGTGAGTGTCTGGGACAAAAAAGTTGTGTTTCACAAGGACAATTACTTTTAATTCGTTTAGTGAAGTTGTATGGCATCCAAGAGAATTTTTGCGCTGATCTTTAATTATGAAGATAATACTGTAATTATTGTTTAATTTGCTTGTATTCCATTTCCTTGCAGTAATTATCTTTGCTTCATTTGGCTCCTATTGGGTCTTCGGTTAGGGTGTATATTACTTCGTACTTTGCAAATTGTTTGTCGTTTTTAATATCCTTTTCACCGGCTCTAGTTGCCTAGTTGTTTTGTAATTAAGAGTTCCCGTTAAAAATGCGATTTGCTGGATTGTAGCTAGACTGTGGGCTGTAAAGCCAAAGAGCTAGCAGTTCTATACAATTCCATGCACAAATGAATGGCAATCTGTAATATTATGCCTTCATTATCTTATCTTTTATTTATTGTTCTTTATGTTTATGAGTCTTGACTTTGCTTCTTTGTTTTAAATGCGAGCATTTAATTGCATATTGCGACTTTGGCCTGGGCGAAGTTTGTGTATATTGCTTTGCGAATATTACACAAAATACCCAAAGAAATATTGCAAAATTACACATTTTTTGTCAAAATATCAAGGCGACGTTTTTTGGGTGAAATTTCTCTCTGCATTCATGCATTCGATGCTAAGCAAAAGTATAAAATCATATATGACTCGAAGAACGGTTAATAATCTGTTGTTTCCACATCCTTGCGTAACAAACCTTAAGCGTTTCGCATAACAAGCATATGGTTGAATACCAGAATTTACAGGAAAATATGCCAAAGTAAACAAAATATCGCCTGGGCCTAATTATGACTGTTTAACATAAAAACATTGCCTTTGTGTTTTCAGTTTAATGACAATACTACATCATTTATATCATAGAGCAGCAAAATAACATGACATTTTTGGTATAGACGTATTTCTTTGCAAATGATTACTTTCAACTTGTCATCCTTTTTTATGAGAAAGCATCAGCTAACCAGGTGCGATCCAAATACGATTCATATTTTATCACTGTGTTACCTGCCTGTGATGAATTAACTTTGCAGTTATTACCATCTTTGGTTGATTTGCAACGAACCGTCTATAGGGTTATCCTGTTCAAATTTTCTAGGGCACCTTTTCACTTTCTGGATGTTAACATCTGTCCTCATGTACAAAGGGATACTCACCTCTCTGGCTCAATGAACAAGAACTCAGGGAACTCAGGTAGGACATGGACACTCAGGGGCATATTCTCAAGGACCTATCGCCGAGTTAGCGGCACTTTATCACAGCCAAAGTGGCGATAGATTTATCGCACCATTCACAAGCTGGTGCTAGCAGCCGATATCGCCAGTTTTCCTGCGATAGCAGCTGCAAAAAACATTGCCATGGATGACACCGGCAAATAACGCTAATGAGATGCAGAGTAGGCGTTCCTGTGCAAAAGGCCGCGAAAACACCACTTCGCAATATTCTCTACGACCAGCCAGATCGGCGATAAGATCACAAAACAGGCGATAAGGCGTGTTAGCAGCAGGGATTTAACACCTGCTCCTACCTGGTTTAAGTCGGACGACAACCTGCACCACAAAAGGGAGCCCAGACCAGAGCCACACCTGAAGAACAACATATGCCATGGAGCTAGTGATCATGCAGCTCGGAGCCCCAAGAGGGCTACAACACCCACCGCCACCACACCCAGGCCCGCCAACGCCCCCAGACCCTCCCCGCCCCCCCGGACTACCACAGAGGCAGTGCAGACAAAGACAGCGGACCTTCAGAAAACGCACCAGCCTCACAGAGTTAACACCAGAGGATGTCATTGCCCACTACAGGCTCAAAAGGACAACCATCCTCCGCATCCTGACCATCATTGCCCACAGGCTGGCAGTGCCAACACAGCGGACAAACAACATCCCTCCGCAGACAAAGCTGCTGGCTGTGCTGCACCTGTTGGACTCTGGTACCTTCCAACCAACAACTGCCAGAGCCGGAGGAGTTTCACAGCCAGCCCTATCCAAGTTCCTCACACCTGTCTTGGATGCCATCATCATCTTGGTACCCCAGCACCTTCACTTCCCACACACTGCGCAGGAACAGCTGGAGACCAAGCAAGGCGTCTACGCCATAGCTGGCTTCCCGCACGTGTTGGGGGCAATCGACTGCACACATGTACTCCTTGTGCCCCCTGCCGCCACTGCACACATTTGCCGCAACAGGAAGCACACGCATTCCATCAATGTGCAGGCAATAGTGGACCACCTGGGACTCCTCACCAATGTCATCGCCAACTACCCAGGCAGTGTGCATGATTCCTTCATCTTCCGACAGTCCACCATCAACCAGCGCTTTCAGGATGGCACCCATGGGAATGCATTGCTCGTTGGTAAGTACCAATTGAACACACCACACACCTCAACTCCACAGTCATGCAACTCACGACTCTGAGAATGCACACGTTACAAACCCACATACAACATGCCAAACAACATGCCCACGTACCAGACACGACAGCACAACTTACTGTGGTAACCTGGGCCAGCCATGTACACAAGCCATGAACGGCATGACACCTCAGCCACACAATAGCAGAATGTGGTGAGAGGTGGGAACCAGGCATGTGCGAAGGAGGCAAGTGACCCATGAATGAGAATGTGCACAATGCCAAGTGTGGCGTGGATGTGCTGGCCAGACTGCAGTATGCAGACCACAGACATGTCCATGTCGACAAATACTGCTGGTATCTGGAGTGTAGAGGATAGTGGACGCAACCATGTCACCCCAGGCAGTGGGGAAGATCGCAGAAATGTAGCTTGTTACGTCCCCCCTGTAAGCGTGAGCGGAGTGGGCTGGCCCGGCGTACGCCAGGCCAGCGTAGGGGTGTGAAGAAAAAGCATGTAGCGCCGGGCCTGGTTCTCTTCCGGAATGGCCAACGTGTCTGCCAGGGTGGAACCTCTCAGCCCGCCACGAGGCCGACGCCGTGAGCGGTGGTGCCTGCAATCCTGTGCGCCTGCTGCACCCCAGGCCGCTGGTCCTCAGACCCGTCTTGGCCACCCCTGCGCAACCAGGCCTCACTGCTCACCTGCCAACACCAGCGTGTGTCAAAGAGGCCCACCACGTGCCGGTTCAAGCTCCAAGCCCGAGGCCCGCAACCTTGGCAGCCTCCTCAGACCATCACAGCCTCCGCGACACAGGCCCCCAGCACTCCTTTCTCGTTGACGTACTCCACCGCTGCCTCTGGACTACACCGCGGTCCAGTAGGTCACACAGTTGGAACTGAGTCTTGATTATTCAATGGCCGAGTGCATATCACTGTACGCAAGGAGAGGAGTAAGAGGAAGACGCGATTCAGTCCGGAGTAAAAAAGGATCATCGTCATGGAGGTGATCGAACAGTACCAACAACTGCTCTGGTGCCACTAACTCTGTGCATCGCAAGCCTACAACACGTGGATGTGGGCCCCTGCTGACCGCTGCCTCCGGCCTACACTGCGGTCAAGTAGGTCACACATTTGGAACTGAGTCTTGATTTATTTATGGCAGAGTTTATACCATTGTACAGGCCTCATCGCAGACTGCATCCCCTTTCAGCTCTGGTGCCACTAACTCTGTGCCACGAAATTCATGGACACTCTCTGGTTGAACTTTGGTGGCGTCTCAGTCAATGGCCTAGGGGTTGTCTCCATCATCATGTGGCTGGTACTGACTTGGTGTTAAACATGAGTCTGTAGCATTCATCTCCTCCACATTGCCTGTTTCTGCTTGGTTCTGCCCTCTGCATCATGCCCTGGAAGAACACCTTCCACTGTCCACCGGAACACTCTGCGACATTCACCTTCGACATCGACAAGGACCCGCTCAGCTCTCGTGGCCCTACCTCAGTGCACTGCCAGTCACCGTCCCGTGGTGGTGTCCTGTGCCGGCCGCAATGCATCCGGGGCCACTAACTCTGTGCAGCTCAAGTCCGGGACCCTGTCTGATTGAATATTGGATGGCCTCTGAGTCGATGGCCTGGGGGTCATCAACACCATGTGTCTGTGGCCCTGCGCTGACCGCTGCCTCCGGCCTCAACTGCGGTCCACCAGGGCTCACACATCAAATCGAGTGCTGACCTGCCCGGACGACGCATCACCGCTGGCTGCACACGCCAACACCGCCAGGACCACCTCCAACCAACAACTGCCAGAGTCGGAAGAGTCTTACAGCCAGACTACCAGAGTTGCTCACACCTGTCTTGGATGCCATCATCAGCTTGATACCCTGCTCAGCACTTCAGGTGCCACTATCTCAGTGCACCACAACTCATGGACCCTGTCTGATTGAGTCTTGTGCTGTGTACAGCAGATGGAACCATGTCACCACAGACAGTGGGTAAGACCATGGACATGTAGCTTTGTCGCCCCCCCTTAATACGTAAGAGGGGTGGACTGGGCCGGCATACGCAAGTACAGCGTAGGGGTGTGAATCATTATCCCTGGGCTCTGGGCGTGGTTCATTTCTGGGCTGGACAGGAAACCAACTGATGCGTGTGTCTCTGTTGCAGTGTCTGCGCCACACGGCCCGCAATCGACAATGTTGCATGCACCCGGAGGGCGCCCGCGCACGAAGGGATTGTACAAGGAGCACAAGGCCGCTCGGGCTCTTGGCTCATGCATGCCAACTGTTGTGTGTGTATCGCCATTGGTGCATCATAAGCCTAAGGCCTAGCCTCAATTGCAGCGCGAAAGCCACATCACATTTCCAGAATGCAAGCAGTAGTCAGACTAACATTAGGGATGAAAGCTCCTTTGTCTCAATACAGAAGGCGGAAGGACATCTGCACCTCCGACCTTGGTCTTGCATGCGGCAGGCACCCCCTGAGAGAGATACCATATCAGATGATGACGACTCCCACACTACGCACAGCACAAATGAAAGACCAGCATATCCACACCCCACACACAGAAGTTCTTGCTCAAGGTACTCTTGCATGGAATGCCCTTGACACTTACGTACACAACAACCCATACGTCCAAACGTTGAACACACATACGACTCATTGCTCCGAGCTGTGGCATATCATCCACATAACTGCCGCAGGTCAGAAGAGTGCCGGTTCTATGAGAGCCACCAACGCAATGGCAGAACATCCCGGGCGCATGCACAACGCCTGTCACGTGGAACTGTACCGTGTCCGAATGCTGCCTGTTATTGTCTGATGCATTGTTCTGCATGTTGTGGCCCTTGTCTTGCCCGTACTGACACGCACATGCCAATAAAGTCTACGCAGCTTCACTAGTGTTCAACTGTGATGAGTGTTGATTAGAATGACAAATCATGTGCCTCAATGAGCATTGTCCGTACACAGGGAGGGACTGACTGACGCATTTCACTTAGGGGTGAGTCCCTATTGCCAGATCCACCTCTGTGTGCCAGACATAGTGGTTGGGATAGTTGCTGATGGACCTGTGGTCTTACGTGTCTTCAGCAATGTGAGTATGGTGTCCATATTCTTGCCATGTGGATCAATGTGATCCATCACTACAGGCTATGTCCACCCAGTTGTGTGTGAGTAGGTATGCAAAGAGATGTTCTGTTGTCAAATGTGATGGTGGACACTACTTTAGGCCTGCCAACGACTTTGACATCTCATACCCACCCCTATTTCTAACATTGTGTGGGGCAAAGCTGAGAATTTGCGCAATTGTTGTTTCAGAGCAATGAGGCCACAGCTAGTGCACACATTCCCAGTCATCTCACTTCCTATGTGTGTCACGGTCAGACATGCGCATTGCTTTCATTTCCCAGGGTGTACCTTTTTTGGGCAATCAATGTCCTTACATTCATCCATACTTTCATACTTGATCGATTATGGACATGACACATCTGTGTGAATTTGAATGATTTATTCACATATTGTGGAGTGTCGGAGCTGGAGCAGTACATGGCCATGCAAACCCCACATTACATTGTAGCCCAGTGGAGGGCCAGCCAGAGTCATTCAGGGATTGACAAGTACATAGGAGGAGGTAGAGTACAGTCCGCAGTCTGATTGCTGTGTCATTGGTAAGCAAACAAAATATGGCAGTCCATGTCGAGGTCCAAGGTGAGTGTCGCAGAGTGTTTCGGGGGACAGTGCGAGGTGTTGTTACAGGGCATGATGCAGAGGGCAGAACCAAGCTGAAACAGGGCATATGGCAGAGAAGAATGCTACTGGCTCCTTCTTACTGCAAAGGTGGAATCACCCGCATCTTCGTCCTCTATGTCATCTGTCTGACATGTGGGTGCTGATGTTTGGTCTGCAGCACTGTGTGCCACTGACACATCAGGGGCCGGAGATGTGTGTGTAGAGGGACCAGCAGCATTCATCAGCAACTGGCTTGGTGGCAGCAATGCGATGATGAGGATCTGCAGGGCATGGAAGATCCCAACAACTTTTCGCTGGTGTGCATCCGTGGCAGACATTCTTTCCGCATGCATCCGCTCCATTTTCTCCATTATCCTCAGCATCTGTGCCAACTCTCGGCTGACATCGCTGAGGCCACTCTGACTAGGCAGTTGTTCTCCTCTCAGAGTCATGACTCCAGCGATGTCGGGCATGGATTGTTGGACATCATGGAGCGTACTGTGGGTGTCCGTTAGGGAGTGTAAGTGGTCCCTGATGGGACTTAGACACCCACGTATGTCATCTAGTTTGGCTGCCTTGAGGTTGAACCCCACCCGCACCTGTTCAGCCACCTCCTTCTCGCAGTCTAACTCATGGCCTTGGAATGCGATGTGATCTTCGGTGAGGTGCTGGGAGCCAGCGGTGGTAGGTGCTTCCTGCTGTGTGGTCTGTGCAGGGGGTGGGGTCTCCTCGATGCAGCTGGGCTGCCCTGCTCATGGAGGTGGGTTGCCGTAGCTGTCCATGAGCTGTTGTAGGGCGTCGGTGTCGAAGGTGTGGAGGTCCTCTTCATCATCACTGATGAGTTGTCTGGTCTGCTCTGCAGGAGGTGTTGATTGTCCCTCTGCACTGTGAAGGGGAGATGCATTTTAACATTGTGTTGACATGTATGTTGATGCATTGTTCAAGTTTACATACAGACTGCATGACAATGTACATTGTGACTGTTTGGGAGGAGCTGACTATTTGATGCGGGACAGTGGACATTTGAACTACATCACGGATGTGAGGTTGTACACGTACATTATCATCTCACAGTTTCCTGCTATGCCAGATGTGATTGTCCAGTTTCTACGCACAAGCGGGACCAGTTGTGTCCTCTGTTCTGTAGTGAAAGTGTTGCACTTTGCACCTCATTGTCGTCAATGTTGATGTGCTGTTATTGCTATGTGTGTGTGCTACATTGTGGGAGAGTCGCCCCTGCAGCTGTGATTTTGCTGCCCCTTAGCCCTTTGAGGCGGTGTGCCTTTGTCTTCTGTGCTTCTACAGTGCTGAGATGTTGCACACTTGGCTAATTTTGGTTCGAGTTCGTATTTTGGACTCTTGGGCATGGTTTATCTGCAGATGTGTTGTTGACGTCAGGGGTTGTTTGTGCACGTGGGTGTGTCAGAGTGTGACCTGCTCCTTTACGGATGTGTTCCACACTCAGCCACCTCAGTGTCGTGGCGTGCACCATGCCATGATGATTGGACTGCAGCCATGCTGTTCGTCATGCGGTGTCACTTGCATTGTCAGTGTGGCTCACAGACACGCAGCTTTGCTGGTTTAGACACGTGTGCATGGGTTGGTTGTGGGCTTGGTGCTGTGTGGGGAGGGACCCCTTTGTGCCCATAGTGGACGGGGGCCTACTTGCTGTTTGTATGTGTGCTGCAGTGTGCCAAGGGGATCAGGGACATGATCCAGAGTCATTGTGGGTGTGAAGTGTGCTCTACTTAATTGTGCATGTGTGCCATTGTGCCCTTCTCCCCCCGTCCCCCCAGTCCCTGTTCAGTACTCACCCTGGTGCTGTTGTGTCAGGTCATGTCGAGCAGTGTCCGGACCCCCAACTCCTGCCACCGTCTCCCCACTGTTGGCTGTGGCCACCATTTCCACCATCTCATCCAGCTCCTGATGTTCCGCTGGACTGCCACCTCCAGTCTGCTTTGCTGCCTGATGGTTGTCAGCGAGTTTCTTCTTGGTTTTGCGCTTCGCATCATTCCAGCGCCTCTTGACCTCTCCAATTGTCCTCCTCCTCACTCCGACTGCATTCACCTTGTCCAGGATGGACTGCCATATTGCATTTTTATTTGCCAATGACACGTTGGGGGTGACGTACAATTGTTGGTGGTGTTCTATCACCTCCGTGATGATGATCCTGTTTTCCTGCGGACTGAACCTCGTCTTCTTCTCCTTGCCCTTCCGTGACCCCGAGGTCCCAGGCTGGTCCTCCTGGGGGCTTGTGGGGTTCTGGTCGTCCTCTGTACTTGCTCCGGCCTCCTCCATGGTGCTACGCAGTTTTAATTATTTTGTTTGGGTTTTTCGGTGCTTTTGTAGTGCATTGTCCCGCATGACACGTGGAAATTGCAGGCCTGTCGCTGGTTATTGCTGCTTTTTTTATCGCGGTTGGCCACATCGCAACTTTTTTCGCGTTTGTGTTTCATGTTTTTTCGGCGTCGCGTTAATTTTAACGCGGTCATTTGGCGCGTTGTCGTGAGACTATCGCATGGTGCCGCCGGGTTGAGAATACAACGTTAACACGGCGTTATTTTCCCGCGATAGACTGCGATTTGCAAAGTTGCGTTAAGCTAATTTTGCGATAATTATCACACGTTCTTGAGAATATCTCCCTCATTTGTTAAACTTTGACACACTTTGGCCATGTAGCTTGGGGCCTTCCAAACTGGGTGCCTCCCCAAATCTGGAGGTCGTGTCCGTAGTTTGGGCTTTTTACATTGCCCTTAGCAGGATCTCTTAACTTATTTATTTCACCTAAGAATGTTTTAACAAATCTTATTATTTCCTTGTGCTTGCTAATTTAGTGATCCGGGTGCCTATTGGATTCTCTTTGGACTGCTAAATCATTTTATCTCATCGTGTGCCCTAGCTGGCCAATAATGTTCAATTAGTTAAAATGCAGCAGCCCACTGACTCAACAATCGTGATTGACACGTTTAAATTTGTCGTCATCTCACAAAGCTGTATTGACCTTCTGTGGTCACGCATTCTGCATGAGCCACCAGGCCACCAATGGAAAATGCCAGACCTTTCTACTTTAACCTTTTTCAGCATGAGACCCATCTAGAAAAACTAGAGTCTCCTTCTCCTATGCTATTAGTAGTACCTAAAATCTGCAAGACTTAGGAGTGTGATCCCTCTTTCTCTTTTCAGACTGCCAAGTGGTGTAAGTTAAATCCTCTGCAGCTCTGAATACACTCCAAAAATCACATTGGACATCCTCAAAATATGTTTTCCATTATTATTTTTGGGTGCTGTTGCATTATTCAGTAAACACAAGGAGATGATGGACGGAGCGCTGAAACTTTTCAGACACTCACCCCCAGTCACAGATCTGGGTTGAATCCATCATCGTTCTTTAGCTCAGTGTCAGGACACCCTTAATGGTATTTGTGAGATTTAAAAAAGACAACATCTTCATCAAAGGCAGACATGTTGATGATTTTGCTAAAATACTGAAAATGGAATCTCAGCCTGCTTAAAATGGAGCCAGGCCTTTTGAGTATTATGTAAGTTGTCAGTGGACAAGGGTGTATATCGCTGGATCATCACCAGAAGTAGTCATCCGTCCTTACCTGCTTTCCTTAAATAACTAAGAATTGGGGTATATTCAGTCTTTCACAAAATATACGTGAGCAGAAGGATAGGGTCTTGTTTAGGCTACCACACACATGAGTGAGATAGGAACATGTCAGAAGATAGACCTTACTGACTGTTGTCTGAAATTTATGTTTTTCTTTTCTGCCCTAAGAGATTTTTCGTAAATGAAGCATGACTCGCTAGGTTAATGCATTGTGCACATATAGCCTTATTAGTCCTGGCAAAGCAGGTGTGTGTTATATCTGACCCTTATCCAAACAAACTATTACCTGGCAGCTGGTCTACATCTGTTCAAATGAGGCATGAGGGATGGAGGGCAAAGGAGAGCACGTTTGCGAGCGCATGATTAACTCTGCACTCAAGAATGTACCAGCAACTCCTATTAGAATCGGCTAAAAAGATAGCGATTGCAAGGTGCAAATTTAGTGTACCAAGCTTAGAAAGAACACTTTTCTATACATGCAAAATCACCATATGCAATTCAATGGAGTAAGAAAGCCAGGAGACTGGACTTACCTATGTCTTCGAATATGAATCTGCTGACACGTAAGAGGACAAATGCCATTGTTAACAAGCAATTTCTTAGCATAAAGTGAAACCACAAAATAAGCGCCTAAGGAGATTTGAACACCAGGTGCCACGCTGGCTTGTTCGAACCATTGTGGAATGCTCAACAATATCTTGTCCTGCTAGTGAATCAGAGAGAAAGAAGACTTTTTGTATTGGCAAGGGGTAGCTGTCTGTTGCAACTGAATGCCACTAAGAATAGAAGATATCCCACAGTCCAGACAAATGTTCACGGGGCGAAAGAGAAGACATGGAGCATGTTATGCTATCTTGCAAGTTGTACAACAAGGTCTACTTCAATAGCCAAGATCCTATGCAAAGAGCAGTTTGAAAACCCAGTGGAGCATGTATTTTATTTGTTAAGTGACCTTGCAGGCCATACAACAAAAGTAGCTGACTTATATTTGAAGAAAAGCTAGGACCTCCATGCAAAACGCCAGGATGCGTGACAAGTCCAGCAGGATTTATGAGTTTGTGTATATTTGTATAAAGACCTTTTATGAGATCCCAGGGCTTTAAACATGATTCTCTCTTTTAATGTATCCTTTTTTATTGTGAGTCCACTCTTTTATCTAGAAAATGCTGTCCTTCCAGTGATTGTTCTAAAGTGAGCATGAAAGAAGGTCATGCTCACTTTAAAACCTTCTTTCATGCTCACTTTAGAACAATCACTGGAAGGACAGCATTTTCTAGATAAAAGAGTGGACTCTCTTTGTTTATTCTCAGTTTATAGAGAAAGCCGAGTCCACTACCTACCATACCTCGTCACTCCCTCCTTTGTTTTTTGGTTTCCTTTTTTAATGTACCATAGGTCATCATTTGTGATTTTTGCGCAATTGCTTTTAACATTTTTCAACTTTTATCTATCTTAATAATGCTTGGGTGAAAGGCAGCCATGTTTTTACATTGTGGGCCAAAAACCCTTTAATAAATTCAACGAAAAACACTTTAAGAAATTCAAATTCACCTTAGAATGCCTGCTACATACAAAAAAGCCAAACCCCTGCACATGAGGCACATACACATGTACCTTATAATTTGCATACACAAAAGTGGCGTTATGAAAAGAGGTCGTGCATGTGTAAAAAGTGCATGTGGGATTCAGAAGCTCAATCTTTTTGGGCTGATATCAGAAGCAGTACATTTTTATCCTTCTCAAACACATTTTTAAAACATTGTATTTTAATTGAAAATGTTTTTTATTTCTCTAATAATGCCTATGCTTACTTTCGAAATCAGTGAACTATACTAGTGCAGAATTGTTAAAAGTGTGTATAAAAAAAAGATGGCCAAAATGTTGTCTTTCCCTAGATAGCCAGTATTTTACTTTCACAGAAAAAGAAACTGTAATTGATGCTTTGGTTAAAATTAATTTATTTCACATGCACTTTATCCAAAAACATGACTTTTCTCTTACATCCTAAAATATCCAAACACGAGGGGCCTGATTCACAGAACTAACTTACGTCAAAAACGTAAAGTTAGTACCTTTTGGTATTCACAGAATACACTTACTCATTTTGGTATTCACAGAATGAATTTACTCATTTCGGTATTCACAGAAGTTAGTAGTCCTAACTTTAGGACTCCTAAATGCCTTCTGTGAATACCGAAAGTCTTAAAGTTAGGATTTTTCTCAGTTTAGGAGTAGTAAAGTTAGGAATCCTAACTTTAGGACTCCTAAATGCCTTCTGTGAATACCGAAAGTCTTAAAGTTAGGATTTTTCTCTTTTTAGGAGTTGTAAAGTTAGGACTACTAACTTTAGGACTCCTAAATGCCTTCTGTGAATACCGAAAGTCTTAAAGTTAGGATTTTTCTCTTTTTAGGAGTTGTAAAGTTAGGACTACTAACTTTAGGACTCCTAAATGCCTTCTGTGAATACCGAAAGTCTTAAAGTTAGGATTTTTCTCAGTTTAGGAGTAGTAAAGTTAGGACTCCTAACTTTAGGACTCCTAAATGCCTTCTGTGAATACCGAAAGTCTTAAAGTTAGGATTATTCTCATTTTAGGAGTTGTAAAGTTAGGACTACTAACTTTAGGACTCCTAAATGCCTTCTGTGAATACCGAAAGTCTTAAAGTTAGGATTTTTCTCAGTTTAGGAGTAGTAAAGTTAGGGGTCTTAACTTTACTACTCCTAAACTGAGAAAATCTAACTTTAAGACTTTCGGCATTCACAGAAGGCATTTAGGAGTCCTAAAGTTAGGACTACTAACTTCTGTGAATACCGAAATGAGTAAGTTCATTCTGTGAATACCAAAATGAGTAAGTGTATTCTGTGAATACCAAAAGGTACTAACTTTACGTTTTTGACGTAAGTTAGTTCTGTGAATCAGGCCCATCGTCATTACGAATGCTTTTTTAACTTTTCGAAAAACTAATACATACTAAAGGATTCCCTATATCAATTGTGTTTTTAACATGCCACATCAAACAAATACCCGTTATTATGTTACACGCCTTTTGGAAACTCCATGCCACCGATATTCTCAAACATTGCTTTGGGATGCAAGATACACTGACCCGATGCATTGTATAGACATATGGGGAGGACAGATCCTAACTGGCTTTGGAGGACATATTAAGAATTGGGTGCACCTGTGCATTTGCTGAACTCTGTTGCCCACCTGCAGCTCTGCTTCAGTCTTTCATACCCCTAATCATAGGTCTGTGCACATTGCACAATGTTATAATCATAAGATGCACATATTACATTTTCCATCATTTGGAGTAGTTCCTAAATTGCTACTCGGCTATGATTAGTGGCCAGCACTTGGATAACTTAGCTAGAGGCCTCCTCCTGGGGTCAGCAGACCACCACGTCTATGATCATTTTTTAATTATTATTTTGTTAATGAAGCATCTGTCTTTCAAGAAAATGGGGCCGCATTTAAAAAAAAAATTTTTTTAAACTTTTGAAAAGTTTATTTGAGAGTAGAGAGTGGCCCTCTCTCCACCGCTGCCTCATCTCCCGCAAATCTTTACTTTACAGTCACAAAAGGGAACTGGTCCCCCTGGGTTCCCTTCCCTTTTGCCAAGTAGTTACAACCTCAACCTGGGGTCCGTAATTTTTCAATTGTTTACGACCAATATTTTGGGCCCAAACCATTGAGACATATTGATAAGAATAGCTATTTGGAAAGGACACCTACAGCACGCCCCTACCAAATAATGATTCCTTATCCATTTCTAAACCCATTTTAGGATTCAGAAAAAAAGTTGCTGACTTCTAAAATAGATTTAGTGCATTACAAAAAGCATTTTTGAGGTTTTTCTGACCATTGCAATTCTTTGTGCATCTGGCCCCTAGTTCTTTATCCTACTCTACATTTTGCCCACATGGTAAAGACAAAGAACAGAAAGCATCATATTGGTCATCTCAGGGACTGGGTGTAATAGTAAATTTAACCTAGACACCAACGAAAAGTCAACATACTTTAAATAAAACAAATATTTCAATTTGATCACTGTTTATGAATCATATTTTGCTTTTCACAAAATCCAAAACTTCTGTAAGGCCGACAGGATTGATATTTGGCAATTCCAGACAGCTAAAATACTTTATTTAAACTTAACAGCTTTCAGTAAACGCATTAATGCATAGGTACTCGACACCTCTGACATACTGGTAATGGCCAAGAATTCACGCAGCTTTTAGGAATGAGTTTAAGAAACAGAAGCATTGTATTCATATAAATAGTAATAGTTTCTACGATGTCATATAACTGTGCATTGCTTTTATTGGATTTGGCTTCTTGTTCGGTCGTTTGCGATGGAAAAAAAATAATAAAACATTTCATTATATAGTTTATCTTAAGGAAGTACTACTGGGTTAAGGCGCTGTTTTACTGATGACATTTGAAAAGGGTTAGGCACATTAATGTAAGAGCTTAAATAAAACGAAAACATCTGTGATTTATTACTCATTTATGAACCATCTATAATACTTTAATGGACCTCACTTCATTGCTGAGTTTTCATAGGCAACCTAGAAGTGTAATTTGATTAATTAATCTCTAGGTATTAATGAATCATATTGATCCTGTTAAAGGTGTGGTAAAGGAAACGTTTGCAGGGTCATGCAGTCAACTTACTTTGCAAGAGGATATTAAAAAGCAGTAATGCAACTGAAGCCTCTATAGAGCATGGTGGGTAAAACCTTCAGCTAACTTGTACTGCTTTAATGTAAATCAGAAGCTTAAATAAAATCGTAAAACATTTGAATTTCTTCTGCTGCTCTTAGCTCTTCTATACATTTAGGGGCAGATTTACAACTTCTGGCGCATCCCTGCAAATCAGCAGGGATGCGCCAGAATAGTTGCGACACGCAATTCTCTCCTTGCGCCACCACGGATGCGCCTCATTTACAATGCGGCGCACCGTGGCGCAAGGAAAGGCCGTGCGTGTCGCATCCTGTGGCGCAGGGCGGCGCATTGCTGGAGTCGTGCGCATAGCGCGACGCAACTCCAGCAATGCTCGTGGGCTGCCCATACCTAACGTGGTGCGCCACTCCTTACGCCTGCTTGAAGCAGGCGTAAGGATTCGTCGCAGCGCAGTCGGAAAAGTGACTCAGTGAAATCTTGTAGATTTCACTGTGTCACTTTTACGAGGCTTCCCTTCGACGGAACGCCCACCCTGCGGAGGAACGCCCACATGAAACCTGGCGCAGGTTTCATGTGGCGCAGGGCTTTACAACGTGACGCATCTCCCTAGATGCGTCACGTTGTAAATAATGCGCAACGTGGCGCATGGTTTACGTCGCCGCTGCGTCACAAAAGTGACGCAACGGCGGCGCAAAAGTGGCGCAAGGGGCTTGTAAATCTGCCCCTTAGTTGTTTGCAAGTTACCATGTGATAAAAGGAGGAATGCAATATAAATGCGATGTAAAACATGGGTTTGTTTATTAGAAAAATACATTCCAGAAAACCTATAATTTTTTGCGTAAATTTAAGAGTTTATTGGCAACATGCAATTCCAAAAAGTTAAAATAATTTCGACGACGCATCCTTCATCAAACAGCAAAGTAAAGATGCCTTCAAGAAACATGAGAAGGTCATATTCACAAAGACTGGTGGACCCCTAAGTGTGACTTTATCTTGTAGTGCTCCTGATTCATGCATGAACTTCAGGAGAAACCAGGAGTGCTCCTAACTTATTCCTGAAACTAGGAGAACTGCAAGAGTAAATCACAGCACAAAAGATCAACAGCATCCTCTCGAGGGTAGAGGACATGCCATCAAGTGTAGGATCTGTCAACGGGAGAACATTTACTCGTACAATTGACAAAGATTGACATTGGAATAGGTGTGAATTACTCTTGTAGCATTTCTTGGTTACCCATGATCGTCAGCAATAAAACCGGTGTTCGCCTAGTTTACTTCTGTCTTCTTCCAAAAGTACTACAAGAGTAAGTCAAAGCAACATCCTTGTGAATTGGGCTCCAGGTGTTTTAGCATAAAAGGCTAAATACATTTTCAAGAAATATGCGAGGCTATCTGTAGGGTCTTAGGTTTCTGGAACAGTGTCCATATGAAACTCAAGGCCTCGTTTTCCCACACTGACCAAAAGAGTGAACCCATTCACAAAGATTGGTGTGAGAAAGTTTGACATGTAATACCTTTGATTTACTAATTCAGGAGTGCTAGAAGAGCGAGTCATAGCAATATCTTTGTGAAAGTAGACCAAGGTAGACCATGGTCTCCTGGGCACTGTATGATTTTGTCTGTTGGTCACCATCAGAGTAAGACAGTCTTTAGGGCGATATGAATCCTCCAAAAGGGAAACTCTTCTTAACATAAGTGACAACTGTCCCCATCACCAATCTATGACACTACACGAAGATGGCAACAGCCTACCAATGGTTTTGTTTCCTGCACTCTGGTAGACAGAATGTCTGCCTCCTCTTCCTTGGTCAATCTGTCTAGAATGTGATGATCAGGTCCCATTATTCCCACTCATTACATGTGCTGGGCCTAAGAGTGTCTGGGTGCATGAGAGTTGTAATCTCTGTGTTTGCCGCTAATGCTGAATAATGCTCCATGGGATTATATGGTAGTCAATACGGCGGTGTCCCCTCTCACCTACCTGTCACCCTGTGCTGATTTCTTCTTTCTCTTTCCCTGTACAAATCATTATAAAACCAAGTGCTTGTGGTCTGGGTGTGTACTTGCACCAAATAAATGAAGAAGGAATATGTTTTTGCACTTACTGGACCTGGACCTATTCAAATCCAGCCGATTACCCTGTGGCCTGAGAGTAGGAACGCTTCAACAATGACTGCGGGAAAGGGCATGCCAAGGACTCATCATAAAATCTTTATTCGATTGTAAATACAATCATAAAAGAACATAACACCACAAATACATTCATATATCAGCATAAAAAAGAATTAAACATTTAAATACATTAATATACAGATGAAAAATGCAGCTTTAAGACCCTAACCCCATTAATCAGGCCTGGATCACCTAGATATTACAGCAGCATGCAAAAAAACTGAAACCGCGGCAAGAACATATACATTAGTAAGTAGTTGTAAATACATGGGCGGCGGGCGGGCTTGGGCAAAATCCATAGCTTTCAGAATTGGTAAAAGAAAATTCTTCCAAGGATTACTAAATCATTTACACAGCAATACAAAATGAAGGGTATCCAGAGGAGACACATTGGTGCAGCCGCTGGGCACTATTGCGTTTGGGTTGACTTTGTCCTCACACCACCTGAATGGAGAAGAAATATGCTTTTGTTCTCACTGAACCTGGACCTATTCAAATCCAGCCAATTACTCTGTGGCCTGTTGAAGAGTTCCTACTCTTCAACAGTGCCTGCCGGAAAGGACATTCCAAGGACTCAATAACCTATTCGAAATGATAGGCTACTTGCCCATACCCCACATTCTGCATGCTGTTCTGTGGCATTGCCCGGCAATGTCACCTGATTGGTCAGAAGAGGTCTGGAACTCAATCCACATAAGCAAAGTAACAGACCCTCTGTAGCCTAGTTGGAAATGAGGCATAGGATACTTAAATGAACTTCAATTTGCTGGAGCTGAAATGCCATTTTTTGTAGACCAAATGCCATTTTACTAGATATAAGTTGGCTCATTTTGTTTATCCATTATCTACATTTAACTTGAAAAGCTCTACACACTTCTGTAGAGTAAGACTGGAACCAGAGTACAAAACATTCGGTATTTCTCCACACCTGTGTAGAGTAAGGCTGGAACAAGGATACAAATCATTAGCTATTTCTCCTTGAGTCCTAAGAATGAGGAAAAGGACTCAGTATGCAGCCCAAGGAAAAGAAAGAGATATGCTGCCAGTGAACTAGATAGCCTTACATGAATACATGTATATTGCCACATCTGTTGTTTCATTCATTCATCATAGTTTATTACAGAAAGTCCATTCCTTAAAAACATTAACAACATTCATCATCTCCTCAGAATGCATTTAAACCAGACAGCATATCTTAAATCCAGATTATCTGTTATTCAGCTTTAAAAACAATGCTCAAATGAGATGGTTTTGAAAGATAAATCATCAACACTTTAGTTCTACTAAGAACTTCACTCTAAGCAGCCATACTGATTGCAAATAATTTGACATACGGTATACAGTGAAAATACTAGTGTCCATTTTTAGACTTCTTAATGCTTCTTGGTGTCTTGTAAAACCAAAGCTCCTACTTAGTGGAGTAACCCATTTTTTCCTTTGTGGGGCATATTCCTTACGGAAATAAATTAAGTGAATAATTGTCTTCACCTTGCAAATAGAAGCAGGGCATTTGTCACAGCTTTTGCTTTGACACCTCCAGCTTTTTAAAAAACTCCTAGGGGCATATTCACAAGGAGCTATCGCCGAGTTAACGGCACTTTATCGCAGCCAAAGTCGAGATAAATGTATCGCAACATTCACAAGCTGGTGCTAACAGCCGATAACACCAGTTTACCTGCGAAACCATCCTCAAAAAACATCGCCACGGATGACCCCTGCAACTATCGCTAATGAGATGCAGAGTAGGCGTTCCCGAGCAAAAATCCACGACAACTCCACACCTCAACATTCTCAACGACCAGCCCGATCAGCGATAAGACCACAAAACAGGCGATAAGGTGCGTTAGCAGCAGGAATCTAACACCTGCTCTGACCTGGTGCAAAGTCGGACCACAGCCTGCAGCACAAAATGGAGCCCAGCCAAGAGGGCCACAACACCCACCGCCACCACCCCCAGGACCACATAGGGGCCCCACCATGGGCACCCCCCACCCCCGGACCAAGACACAGCACATCAACTGCACCGAAACATGAACACAAGCACCCGCCTGATGTCGCACAATTGCAACAATCAACATACATGTGAGCACTGAAATCCTGATTCATACATACACCATTGAAAGACCAAACAAAATGTCACATTCTAATTCGTCACCAAACAACTATTCTGAGGAGTCAAGGCGGGCATCCCTGGACAATCTGTGACTTACAGCCTGCAAGACAATATCCAAGATAAGAAGGTGTGTCAGGCACCCATCAAAGGACAGGGAGAGAGAGAAAGAGAGAGAGAGAGAAAGAAACAGAGACAAAGAGAGAGACTGAACAAGGAGCGCAAGGCCAATCGGGCCCTTGGCTCATGCAAACATGCCAACAGCTGCGTGTGTCTCGAAATCTGCGCACCACAAATAACAGGCCTGGCATCAAAGTCAGCGCGAAGTCCACATCACAATTAAGACATGCAAGCAGTAATCAGATGAAAATCAGGAATGAAAGCTCCTTTGTCTCAACACATAAGGCCGAAGGCCAACCAAACCCCCGACCTTGGTCCTGAATGCGGCTGGCACACCCTGCGTGAGATACCATACCAGCCTCCGACAACTCCCACATCACAAACTGCACTAATGAAACACCAATGTGCCCACACCCCACACACACTTGTCCCTGCACGACCGACACCTGCAAGGGATGCCCTTGACACATTGTCAAGAACTACCCTTACATCCAAACATTGCACACACATACGACTCATTGCCCAGAGCTGTGGCATATCGTCCACCGAACACCCGCTGGTCAGACGAGTGCCAGCTCCACGAGACCAACAAATGCAATGGCCGGCATTCCTGGGCACATGCACAACCCCTGTCACGTGGAACTGTACCATGCACGAATGCTGCATCTGCTGGGATCCCTGCCAATGGCAGTGTTGCGAATCAGTTTCCGTCTGAGTTTCCGTCTTGCCTACGTCACCTGCGTCCAGCCCTGGTTCCACTGTCGATCATGCACATTCGAGTGGCCCATGGAGGTCTGCCTATCCAACGCAACCGTAGCTGAATTGGATTATGACCTGACAGTGCGCCCCCTGTTGGCCCACCAACAGGAGTGTCACCTGGATAGCCGTGCATGGGATGCACTGATCCTTGGCATATATGCTGGCAGTTGCGCATGGGAGATTGCACAACTCCTCGTGTGCAGTGACCACATCCAGGCGCTCCCCTATTGGGCTGTGTTGCGGATTGGGGAAACGGCTTGGACTGAGCACATCTGCCCGGACCAGTTAATGGATTGGCTAACCCTGGTGTTCCTTGAACCCGACAACGACGTACTATTGGAACACATTGCCCATGAAGCTGCGCTGGCATTCATGGACGAGTAACTACGTCCCTGCAGCCACATCGGATTGTCACACACAGCAGTGGTCCCAACACCTTGTAGCATCGTGGGGAATGCTCACATATCCCACCACAACAGAGGACATGTCTGCCTTCGTCTGGACTCTGAATGCATGTGCGTGGAACTACGCGTGTGTACACACACCTGTGCAAGGTGATGCAGTTCCATGGTCGGAGCAGCACAGCATTGTTTGGCAACGTTACCAAGTCGGACACACTGCTGGGGGGAGAGTACACACATGGCAATGTAGCACGACATGTGAACTTGTCGGACCCTTTCACCTGATCACTGTCATCAGAGCAGACAGTCGGCGCAGTCGGTGGCAGAGCACTATGCAGACCCCATGGGCTGTAAGTCGTGCCCCCTCACACGGGGCAATGGGCAGACGCCAAACAACACGTGACTCGTCCAGCAAGGCAAGGTGGGCTGAGACCGTTGCCATCCGTGATGATTGGGGTTCATTTTTGCCTCCCCATTCCCTGCACTCGACATGTTCCCATGCTGCGTGTAAGTGTCTTAAGCATGTCCCTGCCTGTTGTGGCCGTTGCCTTGTCCGTACTGACACGCACATGCCAATAAAGTCTATGCAACACCACTGGTGTCTAACTGTGATGAGTGTTGATTAGATTGACCACTCGTGTGCCACAATGAGCATCGTCCCTACACAGGGAGGAACTGACTGACGCATGTACAATGGGGGTGGGTCCCTTGTGACAGCTCCACCTCTGTGAGCCAGACATTGTTTTGGGATATTTGCTGGTAGACCTGTGCTCTTACGTGTCTTCAGCAATGTGAGTATGGTGTCCAACCTCTGACCATGTTGAGCAATGTTATGAATCATTACAGAATGTGCACTGTCCACACAGATGTGTGTGATTAGGTATGCGACGTGAAGTTCTGTTGTCACATGTGATGTAGGACACCACTTCTGGCCTGCTACCGATTTGGTCATTCCTACACACAGCCGTATTCAATACATGGACTTGTGCCTACATTGGGGGGTTGTGAGATTGTTGCTAATGTTCAATGGGGACACAGCCAGTACCCACCTTCACAGTCATCTTATTGACCATGTGTCTCGGGGATGAACATGCGCATTGATGTCATTTACCAGGGTGTACCTTCTTGTGCAATCATTGTCCCTACATCCAGCCATACTTCCATACGTGAGTGAACATAGTCATGACACATCTGCATGATTTCGAATGTTTTATTCACATTCTGGTGAATGACGGAGAGGGAGCTGTACATGGCCATCCAAGCCCACATAACATGGAAGCCCAGTGGTGGGCCAACCAGAGTCCTTTGGGGATTGAAAAGGGATTTGGAAGAGGGGGAGTGCAGTCCGCAGCAGGATTGCTGTGTAATTGTCAAGCAGTGGAGATATGGCAGTCCGTGTCGGGGTCCGTGTGAATGTCGCAGAGTGTTCTGGAGGTCAGTGGAAGGGGTTGTCCCAGGGCATGATGCATGGGGCAGAGCCAGGCAGGGCAAGCCATATGGAGGTGATGGATGCTACTGCCTCCTTCCTCACACAGTAATTACCATCCACATCTTAGTCCTCTGATACTTCTTCTGTGTCGGGTGTGTCCGGTGTGTGTGGCAGTGTAATGGCTGCATCACTGTGTGCCACTGACACATCAGGGGTCGGAGATGTGTGTGTCGAGGTTCCTGCAGCAGTCATCTGGAACAGGCTCAGTGGCAGCAGTGGCAAGATGAGGATCTGCAAGGCATGGAAGATCGCAGCTACATCTCGCTGGTGTTCAGCAGTGGCAACCATACTTCCAGCCTACATCGGCTCAACGGTCTCCATTGTCCTCCGCATCTGTGCCAACTCTGTGCTGTCATCGCTGGAGCCTGTCTGCCTAGACAGTTCTTGTATCCGAGTAATGGAACCAGCGATGTCAGCCAAGGATTGTTGGTGGGCATGGTGCGGACAGTGGGTATCCGTTAGGGACTGTAGGTGCTCCCTGATGGGACTCAGGCACCCACGTATGCCATCGAGTTTGGCTGCCATGAGGTCAAAACCCAGCCACAGCTGATCTGCCATCTTCTCCTGACACCCTAACACACGGCGTTTGAAATCCATGTGTTGGTCGTAGGGATCCTGGGAGGCAGCCGTGGTGGTGTGTGCTTCCTGCTGTGTGGTCTGTGCAGGGTGTGGGCTCACCAGCGATGCAGCTGGGCTGCCCTGCTCCTGGAGGTGGGGTGAGGAGGCTGTCCACGAGCCGTTGGAGTGTGTCTGGGCAAATGGGCAGGGTGTCCTCTTCATCATCACTGAAGAGATGTGTGGTCTGCTCTGCAGGAGGTGTTGGTTGTCCCTCTGCAATGTAAGGGGAGATGCAGGTTAACAGTGTGCTCCATGTATGTTGACGCATTGTGGATGTTTACATTCAGTCTGCATGACGGTGTACATTGTGACTGTTTTGGTGTAGCTGGCTATTTGATGGGAGTCAGTGGACATTTCGACTACATGACGGATAAGTGGTTGTACTCGTACATTATCATCTCACAGTGTCATGCACTGCCAGATGTGATTGGCCAGTTTCTACGCACGAGAGGCACCAGTTGTGTCCTGTGGTGTAGGGGTTGCACTCTGTCCCACATTGTCGTCAATGTTGATGTACTGTGATTGCTATGTGTGTGTGCTGCATTTTTGGCGATTCGCCCCTGCAGCTCTGCATTGGCAGACCCTTATCCCTTTGAGTCCGTGTGCATTTGACTTGTGTGCTTTTTGGGGGCTGGGATGTTTGCGACTTGGGTCATTTGTGCTACTGGAGATATTTGGTACTCTTGTGCATTGTTTGTCTGCAGATGTGCTCTTGACGTCATGGGTCGTAGGTGCACGTGGATGTGTCAGTGTGTGACCGGCTCCTTTACGGATGTGGTCCACACTCAGCCACCTCAGTGTTGTCTCGTGCACCATGTCATGTATTGTGACTTCAGCCATGCTATCTGTTATGCAGTGTCACTTGCATTGTCAGTGTGGCTCACAGAGCCGCTGCTTTTCTGGATTCAGCACATGTGCATGGGTAGGTTGTGGCATTGGTGATATGGAGGGGGGCCCATTTGTGCACATTGTGGACGGGGGCCTACTTGGTGTTTCTATGTGTGCTTCAGTGTGCCAGGGTATCAGGGACATGTTCCACACTCATTGCGTGTGTGCAGTGTGCTGCACATGATTGTGCATGTGTGCCATTGTGCCCATCTGCCCCCGTCCCCCCAGTCCCTGGTCGTTACTCACCCTGTTGCTGTTGGGTCAGGTCATTTCGAGCTGTGTCCAGGCCCCCAACTCCTTGCACCGTCTCCACACTTATGACTGTGGCCACCATTTCCTCCAGCTCATCCAGCTCCTCCTGTGGCGCAGGACTCCCACCTCCAGTCGCCTTTGCTGCCTTCATGTTGGCAGCGAGTTTCTGTTTGGTTTGGCTGTGCACTTCATGCCAGCGCCTCTTGACATCCTCCATTGACCTCCTTGACACTCCGACTGCATTCACTTTGGTGACAATGGACTGCCATATTTCTGTTTGTGTTGCCAATGACGCAGTGGAGGTGACGAACAGTTGTTGGTGGTGTTCTATCACCTCCGTGACGGTGATCTGGTCTTCCTGCAGACTGAACCCCGTCTTCCTCTTCCTCTTCTCCTTGCCCTCCCCCGAACAGGGGGTTCCAGGCTGGTCCTCCATGGGGCTTGTGGAGTTTGGCTTGTCCTCTGCACTCGGTCCGGGTGCATCCATGGTGCTACGCAGTTTGGATTGGTTTTGGGGTTTGTTTTTTAATTGCTTTTA
This sequence comes from Calotriton arnoldi, assembly GCA_963921515.1. Taxonomy (NCBI): domain Eukaryota; kingdom Metazoa; phylum Chordata; class Amphibia; order Caudata; family Salamandridae; genus Calotriton; species Calotriton arnoldi. The sequence goes on from CAWUFW010011977.1 coordinate 467,810, forward strand.
TAGTGCATTTTCACGCATGACTCGTGGGTATTGCAGGCCTGTCGCTGGTTTTCGCTGATTTTGGTATCGCGCTTTGTGGCATCGCAACTTTTTGGGCGATCGTGTTTCGCATTTTTTGTTTATCGCGTTGGTTTTTACGCGATCATTTGGCGGGTTATCATGCTGCTATCGCATGGTGCCGAGGGGTTGGGAATTGGACGTTAAGATGGTGTTATTTTCTCGCGATGGACTGGGATATGCAAAGTTGCATTGATTATCACACGTTCTTCAGAATATGCCCCCTAGTGTTTAAAGTACCGTATCTGAACTGTATGTACAATTTCTTGGCTGGAGGTGAAAGAGAATAGTCTATAAATGGTTCAAACAATGGTGTCATTTGAAAATCGAGAAAACTACAATGCCTCCACTTTGGCAATTCTGAAATTTTTCCTAATCCACAATGGACCAATACCTTTCTATCGTGGATAACCTTGTAATCATAATCATCTCATCCGAGTGTTACCAAGTTTTTTCCAGACCCATTTTATGTAACATAGATTTAGTATAGATCAACCAACGTATCTTAGCACTACCATTACTGCCAAGAATTTCACTTAAAACATTTCTATACGGGGCTAGCTCCTCAGTTGTCCAAAGGCGAGGCCAGTATAAAACTGGTTAACTACGGGCATTCTCTGCAAAAGGATTGTGACCCAAGGCTTAATATCGAGGAACTGGTGGGGTACTCTGGGGAAGTGTTAAAAGTGATCTGAGAAATCCATTCTCTGTAGCGGATAGGATGTCGCAATTTGAATAGCCCCATAGTTATGCTGCATATAGTGTTGCCCCCAGAGCCTTGGCTTCGTAAATTTTCAGTGTAGGTGAAATAGCCTTGGACACAGAGGCCTTGTGCTATTTAGTAATACTTGAACTATACTTCTGCAATGAAATTTTACTTTTCTGTAGTTGCAACATCCAAGATAGATTGTGTGCCAACTTTTTCCCAGATAATCAAAGTTCGGGACACACTCTATTTCATCTATACCTATTTGCATGATAGTTGTAGGACTTTTTTTTGCTACAGGGACTAAAAATCAAATATTTGCCATTTTTAGTATCATTAAGTTCCCGGCCTCTCCTGATAGAATAGCTGAAAGGCATTTAAAAGCTGAGATATTTTTGACAATAAGAGATTATCATGTAGCACGCTCTAGTGAACCATCTGAAGTTGGAAATATTAGGGTCTTTTTTCTGACTTTTTGCCTGGCAACAGTAACTGGGCGCTGGCAGATATGGAGTATGATTCCCCGATTTCAGTCCCTGAGGGCCCCAGTCTTCCTGCAGGAGCTGGCTAAGCTTAAGATTATGTACAAGCAGCAGGTTTTCTTCTCCAACTCGGAACAGCATACAAAGGACCTTATTGAACTGTGGTCTCAAATGCTGGACCATCATGCTGCTGCAAATAAGGATTAGAAGGATACCTAGGTTGAGGCAATGTATGACTCGGGCTAGAGGGGGGCCTTGCTTGATCCATAGCCTTTCACATGATAAAGGGCACTTACTGGAAAGACTGTATTTTGGATGTTGGCATCGGGCAGTCCCATAGCACTCCACTGGTTGAAGCCATTTGCTTCAAGAAGGAAGGGAAGGGGTGGGAGCGTATGGGGCTTACAGGAGTTGTCTTCACAGAAGGCCTTAGGCTGGGTTGGTCTCCAGGGCAGAGTGCTGTCTCGAAGTCGAGGGCAATGGAAGTGGGGTGGGCAGTAGGGGTGGACTGGGGGGCTAGGAGGGAGGTGGTGGGACTGGGTGTTCTGGAGTTTTTGTACCATATTCGATATATGATGCTCTGAGTGGTTGAAATAAATATTTGTTTGGAATGAGCAAGTTAATTAAAACAATACCCGTGCATGAATTAAACGTATTAGCCTGGAATGTTAATGGCTTATGAGATTCTCCTAAAATTCAAATTGCCGGCAAGAGTTATGAATGATGAGTCCGCCACTGGCTTGTCTTCAGGAAACTCACTTGATGCAGGCGGAAGCATGGAGGCTGGAGGGATTAGGGTACCAGATAATGGGGACATCTGGAAATGACAAGCCCGCAAGAGGGGTAGCAATATTAGCAAGAAGTGCCTCATGTACATGCTTAAAGTTAAAAAGAGACAAAATGGGTCATTGGGTCATTGCCAAACTAAAATCAAGCCAGGTGCAACTACCAATATGTTGTATTATAGATAGATAGTTCTAATAGCAATTGTGCATCTAGGAAAAAAGCTATACATCCTGCCTGGCTTCACTTGATGAAAGCATATGGGTTAGTCGATAGCTGGCAATAGACACATGCAACGCTATCAGGTTACAAATACTACTCGTCTCCTCATCAGCATACTTACAGGTTGGATATGATACTTGCTACGCAGGATTGTCCAGGGATAGCTCAACCTGCTGTTCCCAAGCATACTTTCAGATCACAATCCTTTGCTAGCTAGGTTTTCAATCTCAGAGGACGTTGATGCCTGTAGGCTGGGGGCTAGGAGGTGGACAATTGATCACTCATTGTTAACTGACAGTGGGCACTGTGAGCATATGAGGGAAACATTGTCTAATTTCTTTAAAGAAAATCAAGGATCTACTAACACAGTGGTGGTTTGGGATACCATTAAGGTGGTGGTATGGGGCGCCATGATCAGTTTTGTCTCTCACCAGTAAAAGGCTATGCATGTGCAGGAGGAATGTCTATGGCAATAACTCCTTCAACTGGAAAATGCAGAGGCTCTAAGATTTAAAAGATCGGAGGTAGAGGTGAGGAGGGTCTATCAGAGACTTTTGAGCACCAAAATAAGACTCAGATGATAGTGTGGGGCAAAGTAGCCAAAGCATCTTATGCTTCAAGGTTAATTGTCTGTGGGGGGTGATCCTGGACTTGATCCATCCGGACAAGAATGGTTTATACCCCATAGATAGACTAGACTTAATTCCCTCCACACGCATAACAATGTTGCCATAGCCAGGGGGGGCGGGGCACCCATTGGCAGTGGCTTTGTTGGATCAAAATGATGATCAAAATGGTGATTCTTCCTAAATTCATATATTAATTTAGAGCTATTCCTTTATATTTAACCCTTTTGCTGCTAGGCCTTTCCCCCCTCAGGGCTAAGCATTTTTTGGGCTATTTGGGATAGTTCGTGCTTAGATCGCGATACATTTTTTTCCACATAAGCTATCCACGCCAAATTTGCGTCCTTTTTTTCAACCATTGTAGGTAATCTAGGGTTTGTGGAATCCAATGTAGGGGACTGAGAAATTAGCCAAAATATAGCAAATGTTTGGTTTTTGGGGGGAAATGCAAAAAAAGTGCTGCTTAAGTAAGTGGCTGTTTTTTTACTGCAAATGGCATCAACAAAAGGTTTGCAGTGCTAAAATCACCATCTTCCAGCTGTCAGGAACATGCAGACTTGATTTAGATTGCCAAATTTCTAACACAGTTTTTGCATTTGACTGGGAGATAGCCCATTATTTGTGTGTTTTCAAACTCCTTCCAGATTGTGGTGGAAACAGGTGTGAACCCCATGGTGGATCCAGAAACGCTATACATTTCTGAAAACTAGACAAAATTCGAAAATAGGGTAAAAAAGTGCTATCAATTCCATACGGGATGTGAATAACACAATCCAGCGGGCCCGTCAAGGTTTTGAGGGTCTTCCAAGCATGCTATGAAAGGCTGGGTGGGGAAACATCTGTGGCATCCCTGGAATATATCAATCAATATGTTGCTCACACAGTAACAAGGCTAGTTTTTGATAATGATCGGCCTATTCTGGACTCAACTATTACAGGGTTGGACGTTTCGAGGATGGTTAAACAACTCCTGACTGGGAAAGCCGCTGGGCCAGATGCCATACCCTCATAGTTTTACAAAACCTTTTTGCGCATCCTTCTTAATTTTTTGTTGTCACTGGTTAAGCTCATTGAGGGGACCGGGGATGTCCCGAGGTCTTTGGCTGACATGTTTACAGCAGTCTTTTTGAAGACAAAATCTGCTGAACTGCTCTTCATACCGGCCAATACAATTGATACACTGTGATGTTAAAATCTATGCCAAAATTCTGGCAAATCGAATTGCCCCCAGAATTGCAGGTTGGGTGGACAGTATGTAGTAGGGGTTTGTCCCACACTGAGGAACTGCAGCTCACATTAATCTTGCAGTTGCTATCTTAGAGGTGGCAGGGGCATTAGGTGTTCCGGCCGGTATGAACCTGCTTGACACAGAAAGAGTTTGATCAGGTATCTTGGCCCTTCTTATGGTCACCATTGGAAGCAATGGGCTTTGGTCCCCAGATGATGAGTAGAATTCAGGCTCTGTATCACAACTTGTCAATGTGGGTGGTCAGTGGTGTTCTTATATCTGGATTTTAGAAATACAGAAAACACGCCAGGGATGTCCTTTGTCCCAACTACTATTCTTGCTGTATCTTAAAATTCTGAATTCAGCAACCGTTCATTTGTGTAGATCCCTCAAGATTTCCCTAAAGAAACCAAGTGTTAAAATAAAAAAATATTGAAAATTAGTAGGAAAAAAATGGGCAATTGTGACAACGTTTTCATTTGTAACTTCTCATCATGATGGCAGTTTCACAAAATGTTATATCATTACATCTGCTAGACCCTTCTGGTTGTGGGGTTATACAAGGTTTACTGGGTTTTCCAAGCACCTAAGGTACCCAGAGCCAATAACTGAACTGCCCTTGCAATGGTTTTTCATTTTTTATCGAATATAGAGCAATTTATATGGTAAAATATAAATATTGAAAAATAATGCATGCCAATTGCTCATGAATCGGAGGATCAACTCGAATGAAGGAGAGGAAATAAGGGGTACTATACCACCCAATACACATGTATGAACTTTTCGGAATGCCTGTTCTATTGTCAAATCCTGACACTGGAAGAAATGCAGAATTGATGAATTATCCAACCCTGATGAAGTCTTAAGGGATGAAACGCTTTGGCTGGGCTGATGTACAATTGTACAAACTTCAATAAAGTGGATTTGAGCTCACAAACAAGACTCCCAAGCATTTCAATGGATCTTTGACTATGGACATATGTGGATATAGAATTTCCCAGAACTTTTCTTAATGCTCTTAATCAGCTAGATTCATGATATACTGTATGCTCCTTTTCTTGTGTTTTTGTTTCAGGTTGCTTGTGACTTCTAAGCAGTAGGGTCACGAAAAGTTGAGCATAGGCAAGACATAGATTATCGGAATGTTACATTAATGCAATATCTAATGACCCACAGTGCTATTGCTTGGTTTCTATTGAGTGAAAAATAGGTGTCAAGGAAACCTATGTATTTTCAAAATAGGCACAAGATACAGAGTTTAGAAGCAGGGGTTATTTGTACATTTCTGAATTTGTGGGTTCCCATACTAGCATGTGAATTGGAGAGTATTTCTCAAAATTACTACTTTCTTACACAGTCTTACATTTAGAAGGTTCAAATGCAGAGAAATACAATCCATAATAACACTTGATCCCCCAAGTCTCCTAATAAAAATGGTACCTCACTTGTGTGGGTAGACCTAGTGCCTGTGACAAGAAATGGCACAAAATGCAACATAGATACATCAAATTGTTCTACCCAAGACTGACCCGTTTTTTCAAAAGTGAGTATCTGTGGTTTTCGGGCTCTAGCTCAGCTGGCACCTAGGGAAACCTAGCAAACCTTTAAATTTTTGAAAACTGGACACCTAGGTGAATCCAAGATAGGTTGACTTGCATGACTCTTACTAGGTTGCTATACCAAGAATCTCATTTCATTGGCTCATTTCACTTTCACCCTTAATGACGTTAATGTGCCATGTACGCTGACCGTCATTACAGTAGGAAAAAAAATGCCTCGGGCAGCCAGGGAAGCTATTCCCCTGCTCCTGAGGCTAAAAAATAAAAAAGGAAACCACTCTGCTGTAAATAGCAGAGGGGTTTCCAGGTCGTGTTCAGAGGACAGAATGATTCCATCCTCAGCACATGACCACCGTGGCTAAGGACGAAACCGTTCTGTCAACAGCGTGGAAGGAGATAATAGTTGCTATCTTCTCTCAGGTTGAAAGGTCTTGGGCCCAGTTTGATCTGCAATATAAATGTTCTCGTAGCTCAATATAACTGCTGATAGATAAAGATGGGTGGTTGCTTCCTAATTTCAAGTACTGTAATTAGTCTGCTATCTCGGAGCGCATGTCTCAAGAAATGATCTACCATGAGTCCTGGTACTTGCGGTCTTTGTATTTTGAAGTTGACCCAAGAATTCGGTCCCATGACCCCTCTTACTTCAAGCGTACTTGGTTTAAGACAAGTGCCTGCTGATGCTGTTAGTCAATCAATCCAGTTGAGTAATCGGTTCTTGAATATATTTAGCCTACAAATACATTATTTCAAGATTCGTCAAGATACATATTACAGTCCAAACAGATTATTCAACTGGGGATGTCGGGCCAGTTCGTTATGCTTTAAACGTGGCATGTTGGGAGCAGACACTGTGCATAGTTTCTACTCGTATGGTGTATCACAGCAATATTGGCAGGGATCTGTGAGGAAATCTCTAGGGTTACTCAAAGTCGCATTTACCCATCCGCTCAGCTGATTATCTTTGGTACATCGTATTAAGTAGTCCTGAAGTTGGCGGGTATTGTTTCCTTTATGATGCTGATGGCTAGGTATCTGGTTGCATGTTTCTGGCTTGACCCTCCATTGGCTATTACCTGGTTTAAGCAGTACTTGGATATTTACAGCTTAGAGCTGTTCCTTGTACAGAAGGATCCTGCAAGAAAACATTTAAGCCAAATATGGACTGGGGTGGATTAAGGTGCTGTGACCGGTAGGTTTGGGAGTCCATAGCTTATCCATAAGTTGTCACCTTTGTGAGCTTTCCTCACTCATTAAAGTCACTCACCTCTCTTCTGTTATACTGTTAGTTTGATATTTAGCTGCTTTGACTCCCTAATTTGTGTGTTATGGTGTCACCGCTCTGTTGCATAAATGTTGTAAAAGTGTGGATAAATCTGTGAAATCCTTTAAAAAAGAGAGAGACTAATTAGTCTATAATTATTTGGTACATTGCAAGAGCCATTTTTGCAGATTGGTATAATCCGTGCTGCACTCCAGGATGTGGATATATTTACCCTTTTAAGATAATATTGGGAAAACAATTTATGCAGAGTGCTCAGATGTCATATTTTGAAAGATAAAGCTCTGCTGGGACCCTATCTGGACTAGGGGCACTGTTACTCTTTGCCCTTTTTATAGCAGCACGTGTATCTTGCAATGAAATGATTTAAATGTGGATTTTTTCAATTATATCCTGCAGTTTAAAATGTCCTCCCATGTCATAAAATTGTGTTGCTTATATAACCTACTAAAATTATTGACCCAGTGTTGGGGCTGGACAAAACATTTTAGTTGTTTGGGTACTGCAGTAGAGCAACAGGTGACTAAGGGCCTAATTATGATGTTGGGTGGACTGCCACTGACAGGCTGTTTGAGGCGGTCCCCCCCCCCCAACTATCAGCCCTTTTGTCCGACCGCCACATTATGATGCAGGCTGTAGGACCTTGTTGGACGGGGCAGACCTCCGCCTCTGACAGGATCTATTGATCCTGAAAGGATGGCAATCGTAATCGCAATCCCTAATGACAGTAGTGCTGAGGTAATTTCCTCCATCGGGATTATGATGTTTCTTTCCAACAGTCTTTTCATGGTGGTCCCACTGCCATGAAAAGGCTTCCAGAAAGGGACTTTGTGAGTCCCATACAGGGCCCCGTCCCTAATGGACCACTGCAAATTGGCCCTGGGGGCGCATATAGTGCCCACACACACACCCATGCACTGTGTGCCATGCACCACATGGTGCATGGCACACAGTGCCAGGATGTGCACAAAGTGCTCTTCAACACTGTGGCTTGTGCTGTGCCCCTTTTCCTGGGCCACAGCACAAGCTGCAGTGCTAAAGATCACTTTCTGACCACCATCAGAGCGCTCCTATCGTAATTGGGCAGTTGGACCGCCGACGGCTTGTCGGGCAGTGTCCTGACCGCTGCAATAGTGGTCGGTGGTCCAACAGCCCGATATTGTAATCAGGGCCTATATCCCAAAACAATTTATTGTTATTGGATTTAGCCGCAAAGATCAAGTCCTCTAACATAGAATTCTCCCAATTTCTTTTAGCTCTTATCAGAGTACCTTTACATGCTTTTCGAGCAAGGAGGATATCAGCTCTGGTTTTAGTTCTGAGAACTAGTGTTCTCTTTGCCTTCCTACTGGTCTTTTTATACCAAGTGACATGCCTGAGTTTGTGGGGGAACTACAGGTGCCAGAACCATGTCCTGCATTGAAAGGGGAGGAGGAGAAGCAGGAAGGAGAGTCCTCTCCCAGCACCAGCATCAGAGCTATATAGTGCTTCTTCACTCCTGCAGAACCAGACATGCCTGAATTAGTGGGGGAACTACAGTCACCAGAACCCTGTGCTGCATTGAATGGGGAGGAGGAGGAGCAGGAAGAAGAGTCCTTCCCCCACACCAGCATCAGTGCTATATAGCGCTTCTTTACTCCTGAAGCATGGAATATGCCTGACTTTTTGGGGGAATGACAGGTCCCAGAATCCTGTGCTGCATTTCAGGAGGAGGAGTAGGAAGAAGAATCAAAACCCTGCACCAGAATCAGCACTATACAGCACCTATTCCCTCCCACACCAAGGGACACCTCTGATCTTGTGGAGAAACTACAGGCCCCAGAGCCCTGTGCTGCATTGAAGGGGGATTGAAGGCAGGAATGTGAGCCCTCCCCCACCTGAGAATCACTCGTGCAGCGCAGGGCGCACAAAGGACACGCCTGGGTGATATCCGGGTCAAGGGCGGACCCATCCATGCTCCTTGGAGGCTGAAGGAGGCTGGACTGAGCCACTCCCCTTGGTTTTGTGCTCTCCCATTTTTCGTAACCAAAATTACAGGTACTGTGATTGATACCATTTTACATTGTTCCCTTTTCCCTTCTTTCCTATTTTATTCTTTTTTTAAAACCTATAATATTTTAATTGTGCTTGTTAGGAATCCAAATGGCATCCCTATATTCACTTTGATTGTAAATGGGATGATCCTATTTTTATTATTAATCTTTCATCCCAAGAGCTCCCTTGTCTGCTTCTACTATACAATAGCCAATCAACTTGGGACATAGTGTAACAGAATGGGGTAACGATAGGCTGTAAATAGTGAAGCTGGCCCTATTAACCCAAAAAACAGCATAGATCAGCTGCTGACAACTGTGTGCAAATAAAATAGATAGGCTGATTGTGAAAGTAGAAACAATACTAAATCTTGCGACTATGAACGAAAGTACTGGCAAAGATAAGAAAGGTAGTATTTACAGAGCAGCACTTGTCCCCAACGAGATCCTTGTCCTCTGAGGTGGCTAACCCCATAGCCTCTATTATCCCTGGTAGTAAAGAATCGACATCTATCACATGCATTGAACAATCAATTAGATGCACAAACAGGTTTACTCCCTTATCTGGAGATTAACCAATAATGTTGACAGGGCATTGGCTAGGAATAGGAAAGATACACAGGGGCATCTAAAAAACGCGTTACTTAGGGAAGTGATACAACAGATTAAAGTGCTGAAAAATTAGGTACCCTATTTAAAAGAGATGGTGCTGAAACTTGACTCCAAGCTGTGTACCATTACATTGATGGGCAAACATTATACAACTTCTGGAATTTCCACTGAAATGCAGGCAATGGAGGAAATTCCTCTACCTCTAAATCCCCCCCACCAGTTCTTGTATCCCTGAAATCAACCCTGTGTCCAACCACCTTCTGGGAGCTTTTCGGACGCTTAGAAGATGTGCAGCAGATTTTCTGACCCAAACAAGACACTGGGAATAGTTAATGAAGGGGGAGCTGAACAGTTAAGAAAGGCACGATTTGGCATACGGGCTGACCCTAATATGGGGAAAACAATACATTTTAAACATACTAAATCATAACATGTGACAAAGCCAGCAAGTCTAGTAGAATTTGACCCTGCAGCCAATCCAAATACTGCAACAACTGCAGTTGTGAAAGATAGCCATTTCTCTCACAATCCTTTAAGAAGGTTCACTCCCGCAGTCCATTGAGAATTGTTTTTCACAAATGCTCCCAAACTGCTCCACTCAATTTTAAAACTAAAGCATCCTTAGTTAATAAAGTAATATATTGGTTGACATTGGTCTGTAAGTGTTCTTCTGTTATCAGAGAGAACATGTATAGGATTGATCGACAAACGATTCCCCAAAATAAATATGATGTTATCAGAGTGGAGTTCTAAAAAGGGATATAGTGACAGGACTAATGTCAATGGAAGTTCCCACTATCTGAAATGCTTAAATGTCTACAGTCATTAGATACAAATTTCCTGATTTTGAGCACCTCTCTGAAGATCATTTGGGGTAAGTCCAGCATGTTGGGGAGCAGCAAGCTAAAGTTGATTGGTTAAAAATAGATAAGATGGAAATTGATTCTTTTCGATCAAAAGGACCAGACTCTGTTTGTAACAAGGGCATGAGGAGTGGCAGTATGGAAGCTTCCCCAGAGGCAAATCTAATAGTAGAAAGTCCCTCTTGGACTTCTATTCAATTACTCAGTCAACTCTACAGACTCCACTGGGTGCTTATTAGCAGAAGAGATCAATGCAGAAGTCTGTAGAAACCCAGATTTATAGCTAGTTAATACACCAAGATAAAGGGAAGGAAAACATGATCATTTTTTACCACAGTTAGAGCACAAAGACTTCCAAATGGTGAAAGCTCCATGTATGAAAATCTTTTCATGGAATGTTGCTGGATTATGATCCAAGTTAATGGACCCAGATTGGGGATCCTTTATAGATGGACATGATTTATTCCTGATACTGAAGAACTACTAAGAAATATTGATATTCTGTCAAATATCCAAGCATTGTTGGGTGACATGATGAAGTCCATCCCTGCTCTTTATGTAGGAAGGGGTCCTTCTAAGATCATGGATCAGCACAATTCTCTTATGAATTACATCAGGGACCTATAATTCCAATGCACCAATCAAAGGGACAAAAAAAAACAGCCATAATAAGTTGGCATTTGTTCTTTCAATGATACTTCTGTGTATGCCTGTCTGCCTTTACTCTTGTTGCTACCCATGATGAATTCTTTGAGGATCCACAAACCGGTGTATGAGAGTCCTATGGTGCTTCTCTATTTTCTACCCCCAGAATGAGTGCAACTGTAAACTACTGTCTGACAGCCCATGCCATAATCATCCCTTGAATTTAATAGCTATAAGTTCTTAGCTGTAAATTCCATTATACATATTTACTAAAGGAATAACACTGCTTGAACAAAATATATTTATTGTGAGAGATACAGGCATAATTTAAGTTAAGTGTTCTATCCCAAACCACTCTCCAAGTCTTTGCCTTGAGTTTTGCAACCATCTCAAAGTAATAGCCTAAAGAAGTGTAGTGTAGTTCCTATTTCCCGAATAGGCTCTGCGCATTGGAATAATATACCCTATAGATTCGACATAGGACTGAGGTCAGTATCTCCCTATCGAGTATATTAAACTTAATTACTTTGTACCAGCTAACTCAGAGGCCACTAGAAACTCCTTATAAACAAGAAGGGAGTAGTTTCTGGCAACCGCATAAACATGACAACTTTGTTTCCCTTTAGAATCGGAACACTCACAGAATCGTGGAAACAATAGATAACAGTTTCACTCAGCTAATCGTGCATGCTTAGTTTCTTCAGAGTTACACAGAAACAATAGACGTGTGTTTCAATAAAAGGATTTATTGAACAGTCTTGTTTCTCGTGTAAGAGATATGAGCTGTTATGATCACAAGACAGTATGCGAGATATATAATGTACAGCGTAAGCTGTAAAAAGAAATAATACTGCGCTAGCATTATCTTTTAGCTATGACATATATATTCATATACATAAATAACATAAGCTAAAAATGCGAGTACTCATAAGATGCTTCTCTAACTAGTTCTACCTCAGTGTACCTAACCTAAGTGTTGTGCAAGGTAAGAAGTAGGTGAAGTATGCTATAGTATGGTATGCTATATCTAGTATGCCAAGAGTCCCTCTAGGTTCTAGTCAGCTCCATACCTTGAGAATGAGAGAGCTGGGAATCTCCTTCCAGATCTCGAACTCTAACACCCCACGAAGGGAGTCAGAACACTGGGAGCTGGATTCTCTGCGAGCAGGGATGACAGCGTCTCTTGTCAGTGCATCAGGCCGGGACACGGGCTCCTCTAAAGTCGAGGTCTCCTCCTACTTGCTTGGGCAAGGGAAGGTATATTCATACCTGGTAGGTGCCTTGGAATGTTAGCATTGACGTAAAGTCAGGCAGGGCAAGACGTCAGGAATGAACCCTTAAGGTATAGCGGTTCATGCATAATAAATGAGTTCTTGGAGAAATCAATAATCCTGTGCTAGGGGAACTCCCAAGAGCTTAAGGGTCTGGTTTCTAAGAACTCATTGTAACGTTAGGGTGGACGGATGTAAGTGACCATACCTGTATTTGGATAGCATGGCTAATGCCTAAATAAGGACTGGGATCTTATGCCTATATATGGGCAATGCGAATTGTGCCTATATAAGGACATGTTTCAGGAAAACCTATATACGGACACCTAAAGCGGAATACAACACCCACTCCACTTTCGAATGAACGATAGTACTAAATGCTAAACATTAAATGCTAAACATTAAACTGAGTACCACATGTTGCTAAAAACATTTCTAAAAGCATATTAAAAGAAGTTTAAAATAAACTGTTGAATGCAATAGGTACTGTACATTTTAAAGCATTTTTTCATTCTAAGCATATATTGGAAATAAATGCAACATGAATGAATAAACAGAAATATATACATATGACGAAATGGTTGACAAGTTTTCAAAAATCAAAGCCATTGCATATCATGGTACTAAATGAAATTGTGGTAAATAAGGTGACAATGTGTCCCTGGAAGTATTCAAAGAAGTCCGTTTTATATGAATAATTCTACTGTAAGCAGATTGAAGTGCCATGTATTTTCAAAAAATAGAGAAAAAGAGAAAAAAAAGTCAATTTTTAGGAAGAGTTCCAAGTTTTGTCTTGTTTTGAAAATATGGAGGCCAAATTTCATTGCCTCCCTGGTACACTGTGAGCCGAATCAAAGTCAGTGTATGGGTCTGGTGTAAACATGAAATCATCTATTTCTTTAGACAAAAGATCGTCTACCGATGTCGGTGACAGTTGGAACACCTCGTTCAGAAGGTTAACTGCACAGAGATGTGAAGCATCGCCTTCAGCATAGGATGCTGCAGCAATGTTCGCTTCAGTTGTTACCTGTGTGCCTGTTGATCCATCTCGTACCTCAGCAGCAGCAGGAAGCGTCTGTGAGATCTCAATGAATGCCGTCATCAGGATTGGTAGCCTCTGGGGACAACACAGAGCATGGGCCGTTATCGGGTCCAGCAGAGTATCGATATCCATTGGCATGACTGATGGTAGTGTTAGACAGGTGTCTAGCACGCATTCTTCACCGCAAAGCAGGCAGCGTAGAACAGGTAAGATGCAATCTTGCCAGATTGGTCTAAATGACAGAAACCATGTTGTATTAAGTTCCTGTAGACGAGGTATGCCCAAATGTTGCACTATGCGCTCACGGCACTTCCGTTCTAGGAGAGCTTTCTCCAAATTGCTGGGAGTGACGCCGTTGGATAGGCTTGCCATAGCGTAGTAGTAGGAATAAAAACAGGATTCCCGCAACAAGTGCTAGAATTAATGGCACACCACCAAACACCGAATGTGCGAAGTTGGGAATGATTCCGAGGACTGCCTGAAAAGGTGTTAACAGTCCTGAACAGATGGTCTTAAATACATGTACAATCCTGCTCATATCAGACATGTTTAAGATACGTCCCATCATTTCTACAAAATGTATAGGGCAGTTTGTACGAATTAAGGCTTGTATCTCAGCCGAAGTCCTTGCAATTTGTAAATCATAAGTTTCTTTGGCCGAGGTCAAAGGCACGGTCTGTTGCAAAAGCATGGCTTTCATTCTGCTTAGAGTATCAAAACATATAAAAGAAACATTCAATGAAGGCCATAGAGGCGATTCCCTGACTGTGTCTATTGGGGGGAACAATACTTGCATACAACAAGTAACCTTGGAGTCGACCGTTACCAGATATGGGATGCCTGGCAACATGCCACAGCAACTCTGATCATTCAACATGAGGTAACTCCCGTTAGAAAGTTGGCCAAACGTTGGATTAATCACAGTAGCTGGTGTACCCTGCTGGTGGCAGGACAAGTTTGCCACAGACCCATTACAAGCCCCGTGAAAAGAAATGTCCTGACATATGAGTGAACCGCTTAGTGCATTTTCACAGTGTGTACCGCTTAGAAACACTTCACGATCCCCACTCCAACATCTGTATTCGTAAGGTAAATCCCAGGATGTCTTAATGTATTCTTTACCCAACCTTTCATATTTGCCTGCTTGCATTTGTTTGAGGCAATATTGAAAATTAAAAGTAGTGACAGGCAGAGTTATTTTGCCATGGATAAACCATTCTGTAGCTGGTTTTTCTGCTACCGTAAATGGTAATTTTTCCAGTTTTTCAATGCTCAGCACTGTATACTTTGCTCACCTTTGTGCCAGTTTGATCTGTTTATCCGTTAGATTGTATTCTGCAAACAGAAACGACGTGTTGATAAAACGCCAAGGCACATAGCCGCACACAAAGATTGCAGCGTCCAGCCTAATAACATAATAGAATGTAACTGAGATTGGCCTTGTTGTAACATGGCTAAATCTTGTTCCAGTATGTCAATAGCAGAGGATACAATGTTGTCCAATGAATAAATTCTGGATGACAAAGTTGTTAACCCATTGTCGACCACAGTGAGAGATTTCTCTAAGTAAATACGATCAAGTTCACGTATTCTTTCTGCGGCCTCTGACTGTGAAACCTTCCATATTTCATTATAAGCAGCATAAATGCCGGCATATATGAAACGTTTTTGATGCGGTTTTCTTGGTCCTAGCAAGAATTCCCTAAGGTCTGCGTCTTCTTTAAGTAAAGATAAGTGTTGTTTCACATTCTTCGAGTGTAGATTTTTGTAACCAGTCGAGGCACAATTTTCCTACACTGTATGTTATTACTACTCCCGGATGTTGTCGTTGAGCATAACGTGGGTCTGGCCTATGGATAGTAAAGCCCTGTATTCTATTCAGGAATCTTTCTTGACAGATGTTTGTGTCTGTGGGCCAGAGCAACCATTTTTTCCAATCAGGATCTGTTCTGTTGTTTTGTAGAATTGTGTCTACTGTGACAGCTCCCTGTGTAGTGCTATTACTTGCAGGTGTTGGTACAGAAGGTGTGTTCATGTCTTTGATCTTGGCTAAACCAAGGCAAGACGTTTGTTGCACAGTGTCATTCAAAAACATTATTTGATGTGGGATGATACATGCTCTAAACAAAGCTTCTATCCCCTGCACTTGCCAATCTTTAGAACCCCAGACAGATTTTGTGTCGATTGTGTCTTGCCAAAAGTCAAATCCTTGTCTAGACAGTTGGGTACTAAAGGCTGCAGAATAAATCTGTTTTGTATTAGTTAACATAATTTTCTGTCCTGTTTTGTTTACATTTTTATAGTAAAATGTTTCTGGATCAGATGTATTGTACCCTGAAAAATATGGAAACTTATGTGCAAGCGTTTTTGAACTACCCTTTGGAGGTGTAGGACAATGTTCCCATTGGTTAAACATAAACACATTTCTAGGTGTTGCAGATTTATGCAAGAAATGATGACCATAGTGGTTGTAACAATAAAGCTGCTCGTAGTCTGATGAGCCCTCTAAGTATTCATTGTTAGAGAATGCAGCAGACCTTTCCAGATCAGACATCATATCATTTACAGTCTCAAAGTCCCAATCATCAGAATAGGTACTGGAGGTAATTATGGCACTTAATGAAATTTTAAATAAATGTGGAATGTTCAGAAGTTCCGTTGGGCCGAATATATCAAAATCGGTTTTGTCCCATACTATACCATCCTGTATAGGAACGGCTTTGATGTTCACTGCTGACAAGTCTCTTGCTTCACGATGAGATGATTTGTGTGGTTTTAAAAGTAAGTTCACATTTTTACTTTCAGTGTCCATATGGATGCATCTGCCATTTATAAGCACGCTAAGAGTCATAACCAAAGCTAGCCAAAGCAGAAAGAAAAATATTCCAGAAATAATCCATAGTTCAATCTATGGTGAAACCAGATAAGTCTCTTTCAGGAAATGAAAAAGGTCTTGTACTTGTTGTTTGAAAGTTTTTAAGGCTGGCGTCGTTTCAGGCTCACTCGGATCCTCAGAAAACGTATCAAAGTTAATGAAATAGCCAGAAGCAGTTGGGTCAATTGTTGGAATTGCATCAGGATTTGTTGAAATAGCTGGAACCAGTTGATCACTTGTTACGTTGGTGTAGACAGGTGTATCTGGACGAACTGTTACTTGAGTTTCAAGAGGGATGAGTTCCATAGCATTGTTGCTTAGTCCTTCATCTATTTCTGCTGAATTCTCGATGGTTATGAGTCTTTCAGTCTGAACCTCTTGGATAGTAGCGAGAGGAGTGCGTCTGCTACTAGGTCGGAGTCCACGAGGCCTACTATTTAGTATTGGCCACATACTGTGGTTTGATGAGGTCGATTAACACAAATCTTTTTTCCTTTTTTCCAGCAAGGGGCGGCAGAAGTACTGTTCTTGTTCCGTGAACGGCTAGGACAGTTACTGGTTGTCTGTAAGAAGGTCCAAATACCTTCTTGTCCGCAATCTTCTCTCTGACTAGATCCCCAACTTTTGGGATCCAGACAGGCCTTGCTGGGACTGCCGGTGTTTCCCCAGTGGTGGTTGGCTTCAGGAGCACGTTGTTTTGTTTCGATCTTAGTTCATTTAGATCCTGTAAAACAGCCTAACGATCTTTTATATCAAAGGGTTTATTTTCCACCACTGTGCCTTTACATTCGAGATCAGGAACCCACATTCTTGTCCCAAATAGGACCTTATATGGAGTGACCCTCCCTAGAGAGCTTCTTGGCAAATTATTTAATGAGTGTTGGACCCCATAAAGATGTTTGACCCACCCATCACCCGAACCTAATACTCTAGCTGTTATAGACTGCTTTATGTCCTGGTTTTTCATTTCCACAACAGAATTTCCCTCAGGATGAAATGGAGAGGAGTACCGCAATGCTACCCCCAAACTGGCCATGGCTTCTTTGTAAGCCCAAGAGCTAAACGCAGGGCCCTGGTCAGAATGTAGTGTGCCTATTGCGTATGTGCCGATAAAGACTCGCAAATCTTTTATAACAGTTCGAGCGTCAGCCGAGCGCTGAGGCCATATCCATAGGAACCTTGACTTAGTATTTGTGGGATTGCATTTGTCCAAAAGGACGCCTGCGCATAGATAGTCTAATGCTATCTAACAATGGTGTCTGTACTGGGCAGGCTACTTCGTAGTCTGGTGTCTGATGGCTTTCTGCACCACGCTGTCTATTGCAGTCTATGCAGTCATCGATGAAGATGTGAATCTGTGTATTCATTCCAGGCCACCAGTACATCTCTTTTAATGTTAATATTGTTTTAGAGATCCCTTGATGTGACAGACCCTCGCCCAGATGTGCTTCATAAATCAAAGCAGCTCTACGTTCCATGTTTGGAATTACCCTATCCCCCACTCCAGGGATTCGAGCAAAAGGAACGTTGTCCACATCAATTACATAAGAGTACTTGAGTGGAAATCTTTTTGGTAACTCTGCGCCACTGCCTTTGCTTGAAGCATTGACAGCCAACAATATCTCACTGTCTATTCTCGTTTTTGAACGAGTGATTGCAGCTACGGAAGCCGTCTGAACAGCCCCCTTTGCGGCTTCGTCAGCCAATGAATTCCCTGCAACGTGAACGCCGTCACGTTGATGACTCAGCGGGTGTATCACGTGAACTTTTGGTAGTTCGTTTTTTAACTGAACTACTTGTTCCCAAAGCGTTTTATGCTTTATTGTGTCACCTTTTGCATCTTTGAACCCGTTTTCAAGCCAATTTTGTATATATTCATTATACGACTGAACACAGTAAAAAGAATCGCACACTATAAGTGTGGGGAATTCGCGATCTGTATTTTCAAGTGCCAGTTTAAATGCTTGTAGTTCAGCTCGCTGAGCTGTACAATCTCCTAGAGATTGAGTTTTAGTGACCATTGGTCTGAAGTTACCATCTTGCATGCAACCTTTAACGATTGCGCACGCTGCACTGTAAGCTTGCTTACTCCCTGTAGCGGGTTGTGCTGATCCGTCAGTATAAATTATAAATTCGTACTGATCTAGAGGCAGAATCTCAGTGGGCAGAGGACATTCATGTTCATATTGCAGGAACGCTTGTGTTTTTAAATCAGGATCAAAAACATATTCAACATGTGTTGCAGCAACAGAATTAGCCCATTGTATCCATCTAGGATGTAAAGCTTTTGCATTTGGAATGCTCGCTTTTGTAACCGCCTCTAAGGCTGGTACTGGAGTTACGACAATAATGCGTTTCCCTTGAGCTAGAGCTCTTTCTTTTGCTACAGCGGTTTGAACTGCTGTCAGTATTTTTTCTGTTGAAGTGAAGCGCATTTCTGCTGGTGTATACAAATGTGATTTGTATGCTATTGGTACTTTTTCACCCTCATTAAATTTTAAATAGGTGAATCCACATTGTCCCGAAATTATTCGGATCACTAAATTGCGTGTATTTACGCGTGTTTGTAAGTGATTTGTTGCTAACATGTTAGCTTGGAGTGAACGCAGGATTTCTGTGTGTTCCTGTGTCCAATGTTTTGTTGAAAAATCAGGTTTGATTAATTCGTAGAGAGGTTTAACCCTTTCTGCGTAATTTAGAATGTAGGTTCTTCCAAAATTTAAGAAACCCAAGATGGATTGTAAATTTTTCAGCATTTTTGGAGGTTGGAGCAGCACGCAAGTTACCTGCCAGGCTCTTGCCTTCACTTGAAAGCTCATATCATAGGAAAAGGACACATAGATGGGCAATTCTGGATTTTTTAAAGTTGAACTTATAGCCCTCTGAGGCAAAGCCCAATATAATGGTACTCACCCTGTTCAAGTGCCTATCTAGGTCATCGTCTGTCAGATAGATGTCATCAACATATGACAATGCCTCATTATCATAAATTTACAGTAACTCTGTTACTCTCGCTGAGAATAATCCCGGGCTGTTTTTGAACCCTTGTGGGAGTCTACAAAATTGACGCTGGGTCCCCATTATTGAGAAAGCTGTTAAGTACCTGCTTTCAGGTGCTATGTTTTGACAAAAGAAACCATTTGAAATGTCCAATGTGGTTTTATATTTTTTGCGCACAATGTTATTCATTAATGCTGTACTATGTGCATTTTGCACTGCAAATGTTTTTGAACAAGTGTTCAAGTGTCTATAATCCACAACTAGATGATATGTATTGTCTGTTTTGGATACAGGAAACAAAGGATTGTTCATTGAGAAGGTGCATGTTTCAATCACCCCTTGGTATTCAAGTTGATCTAAGATCTCCCTGACCTGTTTTTTAGCTTCTTGCTTTATTGGGTACTGCCTTTGTGCAGTAGGTTGATTTTTTAACTGTATTTTGTGGTGAGGTGAGTCTTTATCCCATCCTACATGATTTTTGAATAATGCTGGGGCCTGTGCAACTGTGTATTTTAAGTGAATTGGAATATGGTTGGAGAAGGCTGGCATAATGATGTACTCACCATGTGGGCACTCCCTGACAAAGTTTGGTGGCCAGTCTTTTTCTGCTAGAAGTATATCATAACCCCTTGAAAGTTTTTCCCAAAAGAGTATTCTCACTTTTCTTGGTATGTCTCCCTCCATTCGGAGTGTTATTTCATATAACTTTTGTGGAGTACTAACCCTGGTGTCTACAGTCTCTACTGTGATGTACTCATTCAAGTCCACTATCTCCAGAAGTTCCTTCAGGTTCTGGTGAGCTATTGTGACTTCTGCTGCACTGTCCAGCATTGTCTGAGCCCATTCTTCGTTCTTGAGCTGTGTTCTCAGTATTCTCAGCATGTCTGATCTTCAGACCTGCTACCTTCTTTTTTGTAAATTGAGGTTTTGATTTATTCTTCTGAACGTGTTTGTCGTCTTTGGATTTCACGCGTTCTTCTCTATGTTCTGACCGTCCTCTTCTTTCCGATGTCTGTGACAATATCTGAAAGGTACGAGAGGAACGTGTATCAGTATCTTGATACCTGTCAGGTTTTCTTAAATTATCCCCATTCCTGAGGTTATACCTCCTTTCAGAGGGCTCCTTTTGAGGAGACCTTCCTCGGGATTGAGAACGTGTCTCGTTTGAATTTTGTTTATTAGTTTCCCACTTCTTTTTAGAAGATGTAGGAGTTTGTTTAATAGAGTCCTTCTCAGGACTTTCAGATAGTTTTGGCTTCAATGGTTTTCCACCCAAACTATCTCTGCCTAATTCTGCATAAGATTGTTCTATTATTCTGGGTAGTTCATGTTGATGTTCTGTTATATCAAATTCCCTTAAGCGTTGGCGGATCGCCACTGATGCTGCCTCCCCTTTAATATTAGATAATATTATTGCTGAGACCTGGTCGAAGTTTTTCAGTAATTTCATACCTAAATTCAGAGCAGGTTCTGCCCCGTATTCGTTTTGAATTTGTTTCAGGACATTTGGTATTACTGCAATTGATGGAACACCATGTGTTTTAGTATAGATGGCAGCAAAGACTGCGCCCCAAGTAGTGCAATCTTCCAGTTGTGGTGTGATCCCCATTGGTAAACAGATTGTTAGGATTCTGTGTTTCTCATAAGGGCTAGTATTAGGAAATACTGCTTCGATTTGAGTAATTTTTTAGCTATCCAGAATGGAATTTGCTCACTTTTTGTGGGCATTTTACCCATGACTGCGTGTAAAGTCTGTGAAGTAATTTTTAGTGTATTCCCCTGTTGAGGGGTTTGATTTGGAATGGTCATTGGTGGTTGGACTGTGAAAGTCCACATGACATATTGGACTAATTGTCTGTAAATTTTTATTAACTCTTGTAGTTGAGTAAGTAATTCCTCGTCTGACATTACATCGATGTCAGGATGAGGTGTGTAGCCGGCTAGAATCGGCCATGTTGCTCCTGGTCTACCTAGTGGACCGAGCCTGGTATTGTTTTTGTGATGTTTTAGGGCGCCGTTAAACCAGAGATGATGCTCCTGGTATGTGAGTGGAATTTCAATATCCTCGAAAGGAATATATTCCTCTGGTGGTTCATCTTCTTTAAAGAAGTGAAACACTCTTGTTACTGGATTTGATTCTGGGAATACTATCCATGAATAGAATACCTCTGTCTGAAATTATTCTTGTGCCTCTATCACGAAAACTGCTCTACCACCTCTTGGTGGTAGGCCGTGTTTTATAAGTTTTAGAGTGATGGCTCTCCTTAAGTTTGGAGGGATGTTTATAACACCCTCATCGGTTTCATTTAAACCTATAAAATTAAAAGCTGTTACGACTGGGTCAGCCACAGCTACACCGTTCTCGGTGTCATTATCTCCGTGCAGGGACATTTGTTTTTTGAAAAATGTAGAACAAGTTTCAAGGAAACAAAAGATAAGATGCACAATATTTTGGAACACTGTATCCTTCAACGTTGAACAAACCAAATAGCTAATCTATAGTTTTTTTTGTCCTATTTAGCTTTGGCGAATATTTAACCCTACCCACTCCAGACGTCTTATGGAGTATGTGAGTAGGGGTCTCTGAGAGAAAAGAACGACTGAGTTACTCAGTATCTAGCGTTAAATTAGTGCCTTACCAAACCGTTGGGCGCCATGTAGTGTAGTTCCTATTTCCCTAATAGGCTCTGCGCATTGGAATAATATACCCTATAGATTCGACATAGGACTGAGGTCAGTATGTGCCTATCGAGTATATTAAAGCTAATTACTTTGTGCCAGCTAACTCAGAGGCCACTAGAAACTCCTTGTCAACAAGAAGGGAGTAGTTTCTGGCAACCGCATAAACATGACAACTTTGTTTCCCTTTAGAATCAGAACACTCTCAGAATCGTGGAAACAATAGATAACAGTTTCACTCAGCTAATCGTGCATGCTTAGTTTCTTCAGAGTTACACAGAAAGAATAGACGGGCATTTCAATAAAAGGATTTATTGAACAGTCTTGTTTCTCGTGTAAGAGATATGAGCTGTTATGATCACAAGACAGTATGCGAGATATATAATGTACAGCGTAAGCAGTAGAAAGAAATAATACTGCGCTAGCATTATCTTTTAGCTATGACATATGTATTCATATACATAAATAACATAAGCTAAAAATGCGAGTATCATAAGATGCTTCTCTAACTAGTTCTACCCCAGTGTACCTAACCTAAGTGTAGTGCAAGGTAAGAAGTAGGTGAAGTATGCTATAGTATGGTATGCTATAGTCTAGTTTGCCAAGAGTCCCTCTAGGTTCTAGTCAGCTCCATACCTTGAGAATGAGAGAGGTGGGAATCTCCTTCCGGATCTCGAACTCTAACACCCCGCGAAGGGAGTCAGAACATTGGGAGCTGGATTCTCTGCGAGCAGGGATGACAGCGTCTCTTGTCAGTGCGTCAGGCTGGGACACGGGCTCCTCTAAAGTCGAGGTCTCCTCCTACTTGCTTGGGCAAGGGAAGGTATATTTATACCTGGTAGGTGCCTTGGAATGTTAGCATTGACGTAAAGTCGGGCAGAGAAAGACGTCAGGGCATTGCTCCCACAACCCCAACTAAATGGGGAAACCATTGCCCCCACTGGGCGGCAGATGGAAGTAATTACCCCTGATCTGTCCCTGGAGAAGCACAAAGCCCACTAAACTCCAGGGGTTTTTTGGGGGGCAGAAATATAGGGGTGCAGAGGGGCAGATAGGGATAATTACCCTACAATCTGCCTCACAGGAGGGCCATAAAGTTCACTAGAAACAAGGGATTTTTGTATATAAAGATTTAGGGGTGGGGCTACTCAGCATGGGCATAGCCATGCCCCTGCCCCAATTAAATGGGGCAACACCCTTTTTACCCCTCCCGGGGGTGTAAATTGGGTAATTACCATCGATCTTGCCCCTGGCAAGGCAAAAAGTCTAAAGATGCCAGTGAATGGCTTTATTTAAATATAGGGATGGGTCTACCAAGCATGGGCATGGCTATGCTACCACCCCACTAAATGGGGCAACAGTCTTACTGCCCCGGTCAAATACTACCCTGGGGATAGAAAGCCCTCTAGACACTAGGGCCTGAATTCATTCAATATTTTTGGGGAGAGTGCCCCTGAGCATCAGCCCCTGTTCCTCGCACCCCAGGGCCAAATAGACTATCTACCACTCCTTGGGGGCAGATAAGGTATACACCCCCAATCTGCCATCCCTCTCCTGGGTGCAGAAATCAAACTAGACACCAAGAATTTCAGAATGGCATCAGAACAAACAAAAGAATGAATCAATGTACCCTGGCATCGAGCCGTTCCCTTGTCCCAAAGGGGTCAATAGAGTCTTTGTGACTCCCTGTGGGCAGAAAGGAGGCTAATCCTAATAGGGAAGGTTGCCCTAAACTTGCCCTGTGTGATAGAAAATCTACCTGACACCAGGGATTTTGCCTTTAGGGCAAAAGAAAGTGGTGCAGAAGCTGCACTCTGGAAGTGGCCACACTCCACCCCAAAAGGGACAAATACTCCACCTCGAAAGGGACAAACAAAGGGAATGTGGAGTGGGCAGACAGGAGGTGTGCCCTCACTTTGCCCCTGGGGGAGACAGAAAGCCCACTGTAAGGCAGGAATATATATTTTTTAATAAAATTAAGGGGTGGGTCCTACCCATCCAAACATCATGCCCCACCTTCACCCCTAAAATCTCAACAGTCTTTCTGCTACCCTGCAGACTAAAGCATCCCATCCCAATGGCAAGCGAGAGGACCTTTAATTATTTCTGGTGTTATTGTTACATATGTGCAAAGAGAATTTGGATCGCTCCCAATATTGTCCCACTTGCAATGGTGGACCTCTGCACTAGTTCTGAAAACTAGTCCAGGGAGGTATGCTTGGCATGCATCACACAACATTTTCTTACTCACAATAATCTGGAAAGTGCTCTTATTAACTTTGATCTGTTCCTGTTGCAGGCACTAGGCCCAGCCACACAAGTGGTGTAGCATTTTTGTCAGCACAAGTGGGGTAATGCTGGGTGGTAGGAATTTGTGGAATATTATGTATTTCGAAAGTTTCCATCACCGAAATGTAAGGAAAATGAGTGATTTATGGCAAGCTTTGAGGTTTGCTGGACATTGTGGGCAAAGAAACCTCATAGGATCCACACAAGGCTCACCACCCTGGACTCTATCGGGTATCTAGTTTTTAAAAATGTATAAGTTTGCTAGGTTTCCATAGGTGCCACCTGAGCTAGGGTCCAAAATCCGCAGCTACCCACTTTGCAAAAAAAGGGTCAGTTTTTAGAGAAAAAATGTGATGTATCCATGTTGCGTTTTGGACCGTTTCTTGTTGCGGGCTCTAGGCCTACCCACACAAGTGACGTACCATTTTTATTGGAAGAATTAGGGAAGTGCTGAGTGGAAGGACATTTGCAGTTCTCCAAATATTCAAGAACTTTCCATCACAGAAATGTAAGGAAAGTGTGTTTTGCTAGTCAAAGTTTGAGGTTTGCAAGTGATCCTGAGTACAAAAACCTGGAGTGAACACCGCAAGGCACACCACCCAATTTTTGCCCAGGTGTCTTGTTCTTAAAAATGTGCAGGTTTGCTACGTTTCCCTAGGTATCATCTGAGCAAGGGCCCAAAATCCACAGCTACGCACTTTGCAAAAAAATGGTCAGTTTTAAGTGGAAAAGTGTGATGTATTCATGTTGTGTTATGGGCTTAGGGGAATGCTGAGTAGAAGGAAGTTTGAGGCTCCATGTAGATTCCAGAACTTTCCATCACAGAAATGTGAGGAGAATGTGTTTTGTTAGTCAAAATCTGAGGTTTGCAGGGGATTCTGGATAAAAAAAAACCTGGTGTGAACCACACAAGTCAACCCATCCTGGATTCCCAGTGTAAATATTTTTCAAAAATGTGCAGATTGCTAGGCTATCCTAGGGGCTCTTTGAGCTAGGGTCCAAAATCGACAGCTATCCACTTTGCATAAATAGGGTCAGTTTTGAGTGGAAACATGTGACGTATCCTTGTTGTGTTGTGGGCCGTTTCTTGTTGCGGGCACTAGGCCTAACTAAACAAGTGAGGTACCATTTTTACCGGAACATCTAGGGGAATGCTTGGTAGAAGGAAGTTTGTGGCTCCCTGCAAATTCTAGATCCTTCCATCGCAGATATGTGAGGAGAATGTGTTTTTAGGCAAAGTTTAAGGTTTGCAAGGGATTCTGGGTAAAACAACCTGATGAGATCCATACATCTCACCCCTCCCAGGATTCCCAGAGTGTTTAGTTTTAAAAGATGTAGAGGTTTGCTAGGTTTCCCTAGATGTCGGCTGAGGCACCTTTTTTATCGGAAGACATGTGGGAGCATAGAACAGTAGAACGTTTATTACTACCAACTGTATTTTGCTCCATTTGTGCTGCAGTGTGTAAGAAAGAGGACATTTAAAAAAATACCCTCTAAATGATGTAGCATGGGTACCTACAAATTCAGAGATGTACAAATAACCACTGCTACCAAACTCAGGGGGCTATTTACAAGCCCTTGCGCCACCGGTGCGTCACTTTTTGTGACACACCGGCGGCGCATTTTACTGCCCCATATTTACAAGGACAGGAAAAGCCACCCTGCGTCGGTTTCCCTGTCCTTGTAAATATGGCCCCTTTACATGCAGCACTTTGCGTGAAAGGGGTGTTCCATGGGTGTTGCTGTGGGTGTTCCCACGCAACACCCATGGAACCTGACACATTTACAGATTTACTAGAAATCGTAAACCTGGAAATGCGTCTGAATGCTACGCCTCCCAGGGGAGGTGTAGGGAGGCGCAACAAAGAGAAATGTATTCATTTCTCCTCGTTTTTTTCCGCTTTCTATGCGTGCTGCATTCTGCAGCACACATAGAATGAGGAAATCACCTCTGGTGATTGTTTATGCACAGGAAGGTGTCCCTTCCTGCACATAAACAATCATTAAAAAAATTATGTTTTGCAAGCTCTATGTGTGCAAATGCAGCACATATAGAAGTTGAAAAACACCATTTCAGATTGTTTAGGTGCAGGAAGGGAACTCTTCCTGCACATAAACAATCCTCCTCGTGACGCAGGCATCCTTGCACCATGGCATCGGCGCATGGCAGCCCATTGTGCACCAGCACAGGGGAGAGCACAGGAATGCAACATATTATAGTACATATGTTGCATCCCTGTTCTTTGAAAGTGCCGCAGCGTGGCACAGCCAACGGGCTTGCGGTGCTGCACTGCAGCACTTTCTTGTAAATGAGGCCCTCCATATCTTGTTCACATTTCAGAAATGCATATTGGTCAATACTCAGTACAGTTTGAAAAACCCTTGAATGATGCAGATCAGTTGTTGGCTATGGGTACTTTGGGTTTTTGGAGAACTCACAACCAGAAGGGCCTAGCTGACGTATCGATATGTTGCTTTTGTAAATTGGCCTTCATGACAAAAAGTTACAGATGAAAATGTTGTCATGATTGGCAATAGTTTCCTTCTCATTTTCAATATTTCTTTATTTCAACAGCTAGTATGTTTGGGAAAACTTTGAGGGGTCTGACCCCTTGCTGAATTTGGACTTTTGTCTAATTTTCAGAAATGTATAACTTTCCTGGATCACCATAGTTTTCACACTGGTTTCCATCACAAACTGGAAGTGGGTTGAGAGCACAAAAATAGGAATAATGGGCTACCTCTTTGAAAAATGCCAAAGCTGTGGTAAAAATAATGAGGTCTGCATGTTCCTGAAAGCTAGTAAGATGGAGACTTTAGCACAGCAAACTGTTCATTGATGCCATTTTAAGGAGAAAAAAACAGCCATTTTTATCCAGAGAACTTTTCCCTATTTTTCACCAAAAACTCAAAATCTAGCTATATTTTGCCTATTTTCTTGGTCCCCACCAGGGGCAACCACAAACCCTGGGCACCTTTATAATCCTCATGATGTTGAAAAACAAGAACGCAAATATAGCTTTGGAAAAAAGTTATGGAACCCTAATCGTAAACTACTCCTATAGCCAAAAAAGTGGGGCGAAGGCCCAACAGTTAAGGGGTTAAAAAACAATACAATTTAAAATATATGTGTTTCTGAGATGCTTATTTAAAATATTACCACTATTTTAATTAATAATGTATGTAATTTATCTCTATGTTTTATTGGCTTCAACAAGTCCCTGCCACTCCTTCTGCGGGTGCTGGTCGCTGCAGGTGAGCCCATCCACTAAATACTCCAACAATTGATCCGGAATCAGTCAGAAGTGCGCACTCACGAGCCTTTAATTCAAGTCTTAAGTTTTCCAAGTGCATGACAGAGTGTCATTGCTGTCATGCACTCTGAAAAATAAAGACTTGCATTAAAAGGCTCATGAGTGCGCATTCCTGTCTGATTTTGGATTAATTTATTTGTACTATATATATAGTCACTGTTTCTGTGAATTGCCAGCAATGCCTATGATGTAGGAGCAGCTAGCTCCGAAACGCGTCAGGCCATGAACAGAATCGGAAAGGAAATGCCGGTTTTTAAAATAAAGGTTTCTGATGAATCATCCACTGTGAGTGCGTCTTCGTATCAGGGCAGCTATGAAAGATATATATATATATATATATATATATATATATATATATATATATATATATATATATATATCACTTTTCTTCCGTATCAGGACGATGAGTTCCCAAAAAGACAGACACGGACCCAAAGTAGGTGTTCAAATTATTTTACTCCGTTTGTCGCCATAACGCGTTTCGGCTCTCGCGAGCCTTGTTCACATGACATGACGAAACACGAGTTCTGTGCATTTTAAAGTGACAGTGCAACCAATTAAAACATCACATGACCTCCAATCAATAGACATAGAAAAAATCTCAATAGATGTCAGACATTTTGGAAGTATAAAAAAGTTACAGGTTAAATACTGCATAATGCCCATATTTGTTATTTTTTTCTTTTTTGACATTTGGCAAATAACAACCAATGAGATATCGCCGGTCATATTGTGATCTAAAAAAACCTGTGTACAAATCGTGCATAAAGTGCTATGTGCCAATGTATATTAATAAAATACATTTGGTAAAATTAACTACTGCAAGTGAAATGCTGAGCTAATATATGTTACTATCTATGTGATGGTTGGTCAGTTATCACCATTTCTGATCACCCTCATATAGATGTATCACTTATGGGGCTACGGTGTATGTACAAATTACATCAATTAAATGCGATAGGAACCAAATGGACTTGAGAGGTATATACGCCATGATCTCTTGAAGCTATAAGACTGAACAGAGACAGATACCAGCTATTGCAAGTTCCATTGAGGTACAGAATGCCTATTGGTCTGATTGACGTGTACAGCTGTACACAATTAGTAATAAAGTGCAAATGTTACTGTGCAAATATTAATGTGCAAATATGCTGTGCAAAGATGCCTTACATATATCATATCACAGTGTAAACATTCCTCATATGTTGATACACATACTACTCAATAAATACATAGATAAATACAAGAATACACCTAAATATAAATATAAATATAAATATAGATATAAATATATAAATATAACCATATAAATACATATAAAATCTACACATAAATGTATCCAGGAAAGAGTAGATAAAATACAATATGATAAAATAATATGCATCATGAATTGATCTACCTATATAAGTGGGGACCAAACCTATATATAGCAAAGCACAGTAGTATTAAAATCAGACCTAAAACCACATTGTACCTTCTCATGATGGTGATATTAAAATAATATTTAAAGACATGTATATAGATCCTCAGTGACATTGAGACCTCCTGGACACTTCGTATCTAGTTGCAAAAAGTCTCCAGTTTTCTCAATTTATGGTCTCTGTCACCACCACGTCTACTGGGCGATACTGTGTCAATCACAAAGTAGCTAAGGTCTTTATTATTCGATTGATGGAATTCCCTAAAATGACGAGCTACTGGATAAGTATTGTCTTGATTTGTGATTGCACGAAGATGTTGAAGAACCCGTTTATGAACTGGTAGCTTGGTATATATATATATATATATATATATATATATATATATATATATATATATATATATATATATATATATATATATACATATTCACTGAAAAAACCATAGGTTTCAGGGACGTTATAGTTAGAAATTAGCATTTAAAAAACCTTAGAAATTCACTGAAAAAAACACAGGTTTCGGGGACATTATAGTTAGTTGGACATTTCACTCGTACAAAACAAGAGAAATTCGGCCGTTATAGTTAGTTGAGCTAAATATAACTCGCGCCCCCGCAATGCACTGCTGATGACGTCACATATTACATCATTCAAGACATGGTCAGTGACATCACTGATGACATCTCAAATGACATCACTGATGACATCATCCAGTGACTATGTGTTTCTGTAAAGTTTAAATATGTTTTATATATATATATATGCCAGGGTGTATTGAACAATGAGTGGGTGTATAAGTGTGTGAATAGATGATTTAGTAGGTGCGTGACTGACTATATAAGTGAGTGATTAAACATGTCTTACTGAATGCATGCATTAGTGACTAAACTGTGTGTATGTCTGTATCAGTCTGTCAGTTGGTGTATAAGTGGCTGCATGGGTTGGTGAGTAGCTACATGAGTGTATATATGGGATATTGATTGGTTGTCTAAGTATCTGTATGGGTGCCTGAGTATCTGGGTGGGTGGGTGTGTGACTCTGTGCATAGATGTGTGAGTGGGTGATTCACTGGGTCTATGGGTTCAAGAGTGCATCTGTGAAGGGCTGTTTGGGTGGGTGACTGTGTGTATGGGTGTGTTGGTGAGTAAATGGATGTCTCAGTGGTACATGTGTGAATAACTAAATATGTGGAAGGCAGTATATGTGAGTGTTGGAGTATATAAATGAATATATGTGTGAGTGAGTGATTGTGAGAGTGGCTGTATGGATGAGTGTGTGCTTGTATCAGTGATTCTATAAGAGAGTAAGTATGTGTTAGTATCTGTATGAATAAGTGAGGTGGTGTGTGTATAACTGTATAGGTGAGTAAATGGGAGTTTGATTGATTCTTTGCATGACTGACTAGGTGTGTGAGTAACTCCATAGATGAGTGGCGGTGTGTGAGTGTCTGTATAGGTGTATGAGTGCATATGTTAGTGCTGTATTGATGAGTGACTGCATGTATGAGTGACTGTATGGGTGAATGAGTGGATGTGTGTGTATACCTATGAATCAGTAAGTGGATGTGTGTATGGCTTCGGAAATTGTATTCTGTATTTTAGAATGGGTGTATCAAAGGTTATATTAGGCTGTTTGGAGGTGCATCAGATTATCACAAGGATGATGTCATCAGTGGCCCTGTGGGTCCTTGTGAGACCCCCTGGGCATGCCTAGGGGGTCAGGGTGTTTCTACCCTGCCCCCTTTTCTGATTTTTCATCTTTTTTTCTACTGATTTCTTGTGACTCGGTTACCGAATCACAAGATGGCTGCCAACACTTCCTGGTTTGGAGTGTTGGCAGCCAATCAGAATTAAGCTCGTGCTCGGGAGGTTTTGCGACTCCTCCTTGGTGCTCAGATATCAATATTTTTATTTTTTGAATTTCTCAGGAACTACTAAACAGATTTACACCATTTAAAAAAAAGATGCTTTCTGAACCAAGAGCTACCTTTTTGCCAAATTTGGTGCAATTCGGTTCAGCAGTTCGGGCTGTAGCCTGTTCCAAACTTCCTATGGAAATTAACATGGGGAAAACGCGTTTTGGGACCCGCCTTTTTTTCAGCCCTCGCTTGACGAATCACCCCCAAACTTTCAAGACAGGAGCTGACTAGAGCTGGTCATTAGTTTTGAAAATTTCACGAAGCTTCGTCATATGGCGCCAAAGATATTGGCAAAAGAAAAAACAATTTTTGAATAGAAACAAGGTCCTAACTATAACTACCTACTGGCGACCGCCAGTAGGTAATATATATACATATATATATATATATATATATATATATATATATATATATATATATATATATATATATATATATTCACGCTCAGTTTCCGTCTTCATTCCTTCACTCACGACCGGGTGCTTTGTAACGTGGTGACGGACACCACGCTTATACTATTCCAGGCTCAAGGTCAATAAACACCAGCACTCACGGGAACGTAGTCTCCCAGATTTTATTGGGATTCCTCAACACGACCAGACGCGTTTCGGCTGCCGCCTTTTTCAATAGTGGCCGGCGTCGACATAAAGCAGACTTTAAATAACATAATTTGCTAAACATTGACAAAGGACACCAGTCTTACTTCAAACCAAGGTGTCGGCCATTTGTAAACGTGCAATCGGTAAATAAAACATAGAGAAACAAAATTTGTACCACTTCTATCACGCCCTGAATGGGCACTTTTTGTGTTATAGTACATCTTATTTCATGTATATATAGTTATATTATTCAGCCCTGGATGGGCTTTTACCGATTCTCGTCATTAAACTCATTATGATACCCCACCGGGTTCAGTAGGAATGAACAAAATTCACATCATTCAATGTATGGCAATAAAATTAGATACAGTTCACATTTGAAAATAATCCTTATTTTAAAGGTGTACAGCCATCTCTTCCCCACTATTCAAACCTCCTGGTATTTTAGTTTGGTTGTCAATAATGTATCTTGACTCCAATCTGCGCAGTTGTAACTGCCTATCACCACCTCTTACACTGGCAGGTACGTGATCCATACAGAAAAAACTCAACAAGTCTCTGTTACTCTGATGAAATGCCTCAAAGTGCCTGGCCACCGGATATTTTACATCCTTATTATTAATGGCTCTAAGATGTTCTAAAATGCGCACTTTGGTTGGGTGTATAGTACTTCCAATGTAACGCAAACCACACGGACACACTAAACAGTATACCGTGTGGCTTGTGTTACAATTCATCAGTTTCTTAATTTTCTTAACTTCTTTCAAACCGGGCACTACGTAGTCTAGCACTTTTTTACTGTTTTTACAGGCCCTGCATTTTAAGCATGGGAAAAACCCAGATAGCCTACCAAAAGTTGATGGTTTGTTCTCTTGAGCACAATGGCTTTGGACTAGACTATTTCGTAGTGACCTTGCCCTTCTGAACGTCATAAGGGGGACTTTAGGTAATTCCCTTCCTATTATCGGATCAGATTTTAAAATATGCCAGTTTTTAACAAATATTTTTCTGATGTCCGAAGCATCACTAGAATACTCCGTGATCATCCTAAAATTGTTAAGTTGTTCTTTCTTCTCTTTCTTAGTGTCCAGAGCACTGTCATTTATTAAATCTAGTCTCAATTTCCCATCCACTTTGGACTTTGCTTCTACTAGGGTCTCTTTGCGGTATCCTCTGACCTCAAATCTTTGTATACTTTCGTGAGCTGCTGCCTGATAATCACAATCACGTGTACAATTTCTTTTTATTCTCAGCAGCTCGCCATACGGAATGCTCATTATAGTTTTCTCAGAATGGCAGCTGCTAGCATGTAGCACTGAATTTCCTGCGGTTGGTTTTCTGTGCAAAGAAGTGCACAGTCTGCCTTCCGCAGGAAATACCTTAAGGTCCAGAAAGTTCACAGATTTGCTACTTATTTCTCCTGCGAACTTCAAGTTGAGGTCATTCTTATTGAGCACCTCTATATATTCTTTGGCTGACTGTTCCGTGCCTCTGTAGATGATAAATAAATCATCTATATATCTATTCCAGCTTACGACCCTATTGGTCCAATTTTCATTGTCCTCTGCCCAGGCCACCCGCTTCTCCCACCAGCCCACGAAAAGGTTCGCGTAGCTGGGAGCGAAGCAGGTGCCCATCGCAGTACCACGTATCTGTTTGAACAATTGTTCCTGGAATAGAAAGATGTTATTACAGAGACAAAAGTTCACAAATTCAACCAGCATCTTGTTGTGCTCAACCAAGGTAATCGATCGCTCCCTGAGAAAATACTGGATCGCTTCAATCCCCTGTAGGTGATCAATACTGGTATAAAGGCTTGAAATGTCAAGTGTTATCATCACCAAATCGTTATCCCAGGTTAGACTCTCCACCCGTTTAAAAAATCCTTAGTATCTTTGGTATATGAAACCAATTGTGTCACAAATCCAGATAGAAAATAATCCACAAACCTGGACATATGTTCCGTAAGGCTTCCCAAAGAAGAAACAATAGGACGGCCAGGGGGACATGTTGCATTCTTGTGCAATTTCGGAAGATGGTAAAAGGTAGGTAGGCGTGGATGTTTACATTCGAGAAAGGCATATTCCTCCTTACTCAGCATGCCTTTATGATACCATTTGTTGAGAAGTGCCCGATATGCTGTAGTACTATCTTCAAACACTCTCCTCGCTACTTTAAGGTAGTTTGACTCGTCATTAAGTTGTAATAGCGCCTCCTTTTTATAATATTCCGCACTCATGAGCACAATATTGCCTCCTTTATCCGATGGCTTGCAAATAATGGTCTTATCCATTTGTAGATCCACAATCGCCTTTCTTTGTTTCTCAGTGATGTTTCCACCAACTTTTCTTTTATTGTTGATACAACGAAGTTTTAACAGTTCTTTAGTTACCACTTCTGTAAAAACATCGATAGGATCCAATGGCATAAGAGGGATGAACTTCGATGTAGGTTTAAAAGGGCTGCCAGGATTAGTCTGTGCAATTCCTCTTTGTTCCTTGTTCATTATGCAAGACGGGATCAAAAGTCTTGGGTCTCCTTCATTTGCTAAATGCTCTAATACTGCCAGGGTTTCCAAATCTCCAGCCGTCAGATCGTCTCTAGTATTCACATTGATCCTTGCTCTTTCTTGAGTAGGTTGTTTTTTACCTTTGAAGTATTTGAACAGTTTAACTTTTCTTGAAAACTTGAATAAGTCTATCTTGGTTTGCGTATATTCCGACTTTTTGGATGGACAAAAGCTGAGTCCAAGTTGTAATACTTCTTCCTCTGCCTCATTCAGTTTTCTGGATGTCAGGTTCACGATCGTGAGCATTCCTGTATCTAGCGTTTGCTTCCCCGTCTGCTCCGGGTCACTCTTGGCGAGGCGCTGCTGTTGCTTATGCCAGCCGCTCTCCTCGTCCGGCGTTTCCTTTTTCTTTTTCTGATCCGGTGGTTTTCCTCTCCCCCTTTGCCCCATGTCTCTCTTATGACCTGGAACTCCTCGTAAAAAGGGGTTTGTATTGGGGTCGCACTCGCTGAAGAACTTGGCTCTCTTTCGTCTTCACTTTGTTCCAAGTCGGTTACTTCCGATTCTGACGTGTCTTTTTGTTCAACTGTAGCTTTGTTCTTGTTGCTTGTCAATTGTTTCCTTGGTTGATCGTATCTTTTTGCGAAGGTCAAAATACGGCCTTGTTGGTAGTCCCTTTTATCACGTTCAAACTTGTCTTGCTTTCTTTGTTTAATTTTCTGCTCATACGAGATGAGACGTTTTTTCATGGCTTCTTTCAATTCCTCTTGTTTACTCTTATCGCCATCTTTAGTGATTTCCATCTCCAGCTGACTAATTTCCTGTAGAACTATTTCTCTGTCACTCCAGGCGAATTTTATTAAAATCACTAGCATCCCCTTCGAGGATGCGGCCGTGTGTTCCGCCCATTCTTCCAGTAACAAAGGATTA
Source organism: Calotriton arnoldi (assembly GCA_963921515.1). Taxonomy (NCBI): domain Eukaryota; kingdom Metazoa; phylum Chordata; class Amphibia; order Caudata; family Salamandridae; genus Calotriton; species Calotriton arnoldi. The sequence goes on from CAWUFW010011977.1 coordinate 502,752, forward strand.
GGATTTTCATATGCAGGGACTGTATAAATTCGTAGTCCTCGTGGAACCCTCTGTACTTCAATATAGTTCTGGAGTGAGGTGGCCTCCCACCATTTACGGGTTTCTCTTTCGTAGAGCCTCTCCAATTTAGCAAACTGCTCTTTCAAAGGGTTTGTACCTCTGACTGTGGTATGACTGCTTCCACTATTTTCACCACTACTACGTGAATCTTCTCTTTTTTTTAAAATTTCAATCGCTGCCTCACGTCGTGCCTCCTCATCAAACATATCCCTTAGAGCATATAGCTCAATATCAGCGTGTTATTCGTTCCCTCGGTCTGCCGTTCGTTAATTATCTTCATGCGCTTCGCTTCGCCAAGCGCGCGCTGTCAATTTCACTGGCTTTCTCTCGCGTATGAACTAAATGTTACAGAACGTCGGGCTTCAGCGTTCCCGCTGATGCCGTCCGCGAAATCCCAGCGATACAATGTTGCAAACTCTGTTACTCACAGCGGTGAAGGAAATTTCAATTCACGCTCAGTTTCCGTCTTCATTCCTTCACTCACGACCGGGTGCTTTGTAACGTGGTGACGGACACCACGCTTATACTATTCCAGGCTCAAGGTCAATAAACACCAGCACTCACGGGAACGTAGTCTCCCAGATTTTATTGGGATTCCTCAACACGACCAGACGCGTTTCAGCTGCCGCCTTTTTCAATAGTGGCCGGCGTCGACATAAAGCAGACTTTAAATAACATAATTTGCTAAACATTGACAAAGGACACCAGTCTTACTTCAAACCAAGGTGTCGGCCATTTGTAAACGTGCAATCGGTAAATAAAACATATGTATATATATATATATCCACTGAAAAAACCACAGGTTTCAGGGACATTATAGAAATTAGCATTTAAAAAACCTCAGATATTCACTGACAAAACCACAGGTTACAGAAACATTATAGTTAGGCTGACATTTCACTTATACAAAACCAGAGAAATTCAGCCGTTATAGTTAGCTGAGCTAACTATAACTTGTGCCCCCGCAATGCACTGTTGATGACGTCACATAATACATCACTCATGACATGGTCAGTGACAACACTAATGACATCACTGATGAAAAAGCAATTCTGCTTCGCTTCATGGAAGCGAGAGCATTTTCCATGCTCTCGCTTCCATGAAGAGAAGCAGTGTTTGCTATGACTTGGTGGGAGAAGTACTCCTGCCAAGCCTTAGCAAACTGCAATGTCCAGGGCGTGGGCAACCCAGGACATTGCTGGAGCCGGCCCTGGGGGATGTTGGTCCCAAGGGCCATTGTGGGATCCTGGAGGGAAGCCACGCGTCCCCCTCCCATCATCTGTGTAGCCCCAGGGAGGTGGTGGTTTCCGGGGCTCCCCAACGGACCCCCGCATTTACTTAATTTTTGCCCTGGGAAGGTGGTGGTTCCCGGGGCTGTGTGGGGGACTCGAGGCCCCCCACATTTCATTTTTAAAGATAGCTCTGGGGTGGCAGTCACTGGGACTGCGTGGAGGGACAGGAGCCCCCACGCAATAAAAAAAATAATGCCCAGGGGAGGTGGCGGTCCCCGGGGCTGCAGGGGCGCCCGCGTGGCCCCCCACATTTAAAGGACAAAGCCCCAGGGAGGTGGCGGTCCCCAGGGCTGCGGGGGCCTGCTCGGGCCCTCGCTTGTATTTTCATGATTGATCCTGGGACCAGGCCCACCCTGGGGCTTAAAGAAAACGAAGCACGGGAGACCGCGCTTCATTTTTAAACAAAATGTTGGCAGGATTTGCGCACCTAACATGACTTGTGCTGATTTATTTTTCAAAAAATTCTATTTTGGCCCTGGGGGTCCCTGTGGGACCCTCTGAGCAGGCCTAGGGGGTCAGGGTGTTTCTACCTTGCCCCCTTTTCTTGTTTTTTTTTAACATTTTCTTACCTTTTTTCTTGTGACTCGGTTCAACAGAGTCACAAGATGGCTGCCAACACTTCCTGATTGGAACTGTTGGCAGCCAATCAGATTGTAGACTTGAGATATATAGATATCTGAGAAATGTTTACATTTCTCAGCAACTACTGATCGTATTTGCACCTTTTAATAAAAAGAGTAATTTCTGGACCAAGAGCTAACTTTTTGCCACATTTGGTGTAATTCTGTTCAGCAGTTCGGGCTGTAGCCGTGTGTAAAGTTTCCTATGGAAATTAACATGGAAAAATGCATTTTGGGGCCCCCCTTTTTCTCAGCCCCTGCTAAACGAATCACCCCGAAACTTTCAACACAGGAGCCGACCTGACCACCCCAATAGTTTTAAAAATTCTGCGAAAATTCATCAAACGGCGCCAATGATATTATATTTAGACGGAGCGTGAATTTCTATGTTTTTTTTTACTTGTAGTGGGGGAGGAAGGGGACGGCACTTCTGACCACCTCTCAGGAATCCTGCTATGCTAGACTTACTGGAGGTAACAGGAGGGCTTCTGGGACCCCAAGAAACCTCAGCATCCAAGAGGACTTCATCCCCCGACCAGCAGTGTGCCAGGAGGCGTTTTTGCAGAGTGGTGGAGAAAGGGGGTGTGACCTCCAAACACCTGTCAGCAATTCCGCTGCAGGTGTTGGCCCTCAATGACACTGTGGAGTCAATGGGACCTCATCCCCCAACCAGCAGTGCACAAGGAGATGCATTTGCACAATGGTGGTGAAAGAGGGCATGGCCTCCAAAGTCCTCTCAGCAATCGCACTCTGTGGGACTTACTGGAGGTAACAGTACTACTTGTTGGCCCCCAAGGACCCTCTGGAGCCAAGGGGACTTCATCCCCCAACCATCTGTGTGCCTGGAGGTGCGTTTGCAGAGTGGTGGAGAAAGGGAGTGTGGTCTCCGACAACCTCTCAGCTACGTCACTGTGTGAGACTTACTGGAGGTAACAGCAAGGGTAGTTGACCCCCAAGGATCCTCTGGAGTCAAGAGGACTTCATTCCCCAACTAGTAGTACACCAGGAGGTGCGTTTGCAGAGTGGTGGTAAAAGGGGGCTGGGCCTCTGTTCCTTTATCTTTTTTCTTTTTATTATTAGGAGAGGGGAGACACATGCCCCCCCTCCCTGGGCTGATTTTATCTCCAGGGACCCCATCCCCCGAGGTCCAGCTTTTTTCTTTCTTTTTTTCTTTTTATTTAAAAAAAGGGGGGAGCACAAACCTCCTCCCGCCGCATTTCAGCTCCAGGGACCCCATCCCCTGGGTCCCGGCCTCTGGTGTGGGTGTCCTGGTCCCACCTAGGACCCCCACACTGTTGGGGACAGCGGGGAGGGCCTCAAGGCCCCCACAGTCCCTGCCGGCTCCCCACCTCTGCGAGAGCCAGCATTGCTTTGACAGACATCATGAGTGATGTAATATGTGAGGTCATAAGCAATTAATTGCGGGGGCGTGAGTTATAGTTAGCTCAGCTAACTATATCTGCTGAATTTCTCTGGTTTTGTATGAGTGAAATATCAGCCTACTATAACGTCCCTGTAACCTTTGTTTTTTCAGTGAATATCTATGTTTTTTTTTAATCCTATTTCCTAACTATAACTGCCCTGTAACCTTTGTTTTTTTCAGTGAATTTCTAATGTTTTTTAAATGCTAATTCCTAACTATAACTTACCTGTAAACTTTGATTTTTTTCAATGAATTTCCATGGTTTTTTAAGTAGCAATGGTCTTTGCAGATTGGTGTGGAAAGGGGGTGGGGCATCTGACCAGCTCTCAGAAATTCCAGTATGACTTATAGACAGTACCACAAGGGCCTATTGGTCCCCAAGGTCCTTTAGCATCCAAGACAACTTTATTCCCCAACCAGTAGTATCCCAGGAGGCATGCTTGCAGAGTGGTGCAGAAAGGGGCTGTGGCCTCCGAATACCTCTTAGCAAACTGACTGTTTGGAACTTGCTGGAGGTAACTAGAGGGATACTTGGCCCCCAAATACCCTCAATAGCCAAGGAGACTGCATCCCCAAATAGTACTATGCCAGGAGGCGCATTTGCAGAGTGATGGATAAAGGACCTCCTTGATGAATGCACTGGTAGTGCCTGTATGATTCTATGAGTGCCATTGCCAAGGACAGACTATGAATACCGGGTGTTTTTAACAAAGTGTAATACACATATATAGACATATTTTACATAAGGTTTCAGTGTACCCATTTAGTAAGATACTAATTTAACTTTCCCTTTGTATTCATTTGTCGAAATAACTAAATCAAAAATGCATTTTCTTTCTTCACTGCAACACCAGAGGTCGCAATGAGTAGTCACGAATACAAATGACAAAGTGAAAAACAGATATAGACATATTTTACACAACATTTGAGTCTAGCTCTTTAGTAACATATTGGTTTAACTTTATTTTAACAACACATTTATAAAAAAGAACAGTTTCAAAATATAACTCAACATCTAAACTCCCGAATAGAACATAACTACCAGACACCCCTCAAACTACCCATTGTTACCCAAACTTATGGGGAATTAGAAACTGTTGCCAAACTAGTGCAATGCACAATCTGAAAATGTCACATGACCGGAAAAAGAAAGAATATCATTGGATAATATACTGTTCAGTAAAATGAATAGAAAGTATACATCCACTCCTCTTTCTTGAATCTTCTTTTCCAGAAGTTTATTGTGACCAGGTATCAGATTTTAGCTGGAGACTTTTTTTGGACTCTTGTGGGACAACGTTCATGTTATATCATCTTAAAACTTATCATAGAAAATGTTGCAACTGCCGATCAAGCAGAAGGAAGCTGGAGGACCATCTACATAAGTGGCAGCAGCAACAATTCCCGGCCACAAATTCCCTTTAGATGTACAGACTACTACAACAGATATGGCTCTAGAGTTTTCAAGACTGGCTAGATATTGCATGGGCCGTAGTGATGTTATAACAGCTGGTGAACAGTGTGTTATAGCTATTCACAATGATGTCAAAAATCATACATGGTAATTTCCCCCCCCCCCTTTTATATTTTTTGAACATTTCATAACAGGAGTTCATAGTGAGCAGCAAGAAGGCAATGCAAAGCTGAAGGACCCTCGACTTTAATAGCAGCACAACAACACCGAAGCAGAGGGTCCATTCAAAAGTCCAATCTCAACTTCAGGATTTAGCTCCATAGTTTTCCACAATGTCATCATACTGCATGGAGTGGGGAGTGCAGGAGAGCAGTCCATAATAGCCCTTCGCAATGCTGCAAAGAATAATAAATGTTGATTTTTTTTATTTTTGGTCCTTCATAGTTTTACTACATTAGCAGGCATTTTATTATCTTGCAAAATTGGTATCTAATATCTATGTGTTGTTCATTTTATTATTTTCTAATTTATTGTAACTACTTACATATAACTTGCCTTATAGACAAGTCAAATCTTCTAGTAAGTGCACCAGCAACATATACAAACAAACTCTGTTTTTTTAGACAACACTGTCTTAAATTTCTACAATGGTACTCTTTACGTAATTACACAAGTGCATGAGTAGAGCCTGAGCGTTTCATCAGTGCACGCGTGTGCCTCAGTACTTCAATGACTGCATGGGTTGTAAGTGTGTGTTTAGATGGCTGCATAGGTTCTGCACAATTGTTATCATTATTGCATAGTTACAGCCTTGTTAATTGCATAAGTCAATAGTTAGTACCTAGGTGCTTAGATGAATGTATAGGTAGTACCTGCATAGTTCAATGACTACATGATTTCTGCCCGTCTGATTGCAAGAGTACATGTGTAGTGTCTGGGTATTTGAATAACTCCATGGATAGTGAATCACTGATTTGATGACTCCCTGAGTAGTGGGTGGTTGATTGCATGAGTGCCTGAATACTGCCTGACTGACTGAGAAAGTACCTTCATTGCTGTTAGATACATAACAGTTGTAACTATATCTCGGACTCATTGGATATCTACTTCTGTCAGTATCAAACTATCTGTTTTACTGTATACATGCTTTTCTTCTGAGCTATGTGTGAGTGAAATCTAGGTATCACACTTGATATATAATTGCACACATGTCTCTCTAGAAACATACTGGGCGTACACATGCATCAGTAAGTTTCTAAAACAGAAAACAACATTTTGAAATTTTTCAAAGTACGAAACCTTTTGCAAATGGCATACCTATATCATTTCTCAAATACTTATTCTGCTTCTAAAACATATATTCAGCACATCTCTAACAAAAGTTAGACTCGAAATAAAGCTAGCACAAGAGCTCTTGAGGCATTCTGCATTATTAATCTTTCCCAATTTTAAACAAACCATGTTTAAAGAAAAACACTACCCTCACCATATACATGATATTTTCATCAGCCTTACTGAACATAGATCACCATGTAAACATACATGCAATTTCTTAATAGATGTACACCTTCAAGCCATCTTTCCCAAAATATAGACCTCTCTGCATCTTTGAGTAAACTCAAAAGTCCCACCGCATATATAGCTATGTGCAAGCACAAATACCATATCTCACCATCTAAGCATATGCAAAGCGGTCACATAAGTTAAAAACCATATTGAGAAACAATTCCCAAAACATACTTAACAAGTATTACTTATTTCTAATTCATATACAGGCGGACAACATGTTCTCATCTTTTTTTTCTCACTACACTGTTCCTGTTTTAAAAAATAAAACATTTTGTCCTCATATCCCCATGGCGTCTGCAAATCCAAGACCATCTTAACACTCTCTGTCCACATCGTGGTCTGTTGCATTCGCTCACTTTAGGCCTCCACCGCCCTGATCTCACCACAAGGGCCAACCCCAGGTACAGTGTCCTGGTGTAATCATAGGACAGTGATATTCTGTTTGAGATTCACCCCTTGGTACCTGACCACCTTATAACATCCACCTAGTGAAGTCGGGCCACACCTCAGCCGTTCTTCTTGGTTTATATTCCGCCACCATTCAGCTTATCCACTTAGCCGCTTTAAGTCATTCCATGGTGGCGTGGGGGGATGGATCAGTCCAGCGTTTACAGATCTCCCACCTGGCTAAGAGCAGCAGATAGAAAACAAGGCCACTTTGCTTGCTGTTCAGGGTGCTACGTATGATATTATCAACCCCAGGAGGACTAAGACAGAATTCAGAGCTATAGTCGTCCCCGTAATGCCCCTTATAGTTGACTCAACAACATTCCAATACTCTTTAATCTCAGGACATGTGAAAACAACATGTTCATCAATGGCTTTTAGGCAGTCGCATCTTCTACACCTGGGGATAGGCTGTGACCCAAACTTGGCGATTTTTTGAGATGTCCAATACAGTCTATTGATAGTGAAGAAGTGGTTTCGTTTAAAGTTTGCAGGTGTTAAAACCAAATATAATAATTTCAACGAGGCAAACCATATTGATTGTAAATCATCCCTGAAAAAGTCTATCCTAACTGTATGAGGTGCCGTCAATTTCTTGTCTTCTGCGTCCAAAAATTGCCACTACCAACTGGCCACCTCCTTGTTTTTAGGTCTTACACCCTGGAGTGAGGCCTCAAATTCCAAATCTCCCCCAATCTCCAGGGTGGATGCCATAAACCAAGATGTCAGCTGCACATAGTTGAACCTGGATAACCTATTGCCAATTTTTGCTCTCAAAAACCTCCCAAGGGCTCAGTACAGACTGTTGTTTCCAGCTTGTCTCAGGGTGGTCTTCCACAACAAAACCCACTTTTTTGACACTCCAGAGGAGGCATGCACCTGGGTGACTGAGGAACGTCCCCTCTGGCCCTGTGTGGCTGCCTCTCTTCCTGCACCTCGCTCCGGAGTTACAGCACCCAAAGGCTCTAGACCCCAGAGGCAGCGCACCTGCTCTCGCAGAGGACGTAACATCCGCAGAAAGATATCTGTTCACCCAGAGTTGCCACTCGAGGCTCCAACAAACTCCTTAAAACCACAAGCCTGCCACAGGGCCAGTGCACCGGGGGGACGCTGTCTGACGGATGGCATGTACGCCTCCGGTTGTTGGATCTGATGACACCCGGACGATTTAATGGAAACTCAACTGAAACCAGCTCATGTGATGGAATGGGCAACATGTCTGTAGGAATTGGAACCCCAGAACACAGCAATACACTCACACCTCAGCAGTGCCTCATACCCACATGTGAATTGATCTAGTATTCATGCCAGCCCCCAACTGTTGCGTGGTAACGGATATCCGCATTCTCTCCCTGTGGCATATCGGACCATTCTCGCCTCCTCCTCCAAGTGGGAGGCCCTATCGGTGCCCTGCGTCCTCTCTGGCAGCTCAATGGCCGGTTCCTCCAAGATGACAAGTTTCGGCACACAATCGGGGAAGAACTCAAACAATACTTTCTTGCTAACCAAAAGGGCACGCTGTGTGAGGCCAGCAAAGCCACAATTCAAGAGTTCACCAAGGGACATCTCAAAGCCAAGTGAATGGCACCAGAGAGCCGACTCTCCCTTCTGGAGGCCCAGGTGACTCGCTTGGAACAGGCCACAACTGAGACGGTGGGAGGGAGGGGAAGCCGGCAGCTCAAGCTACTAAGGGAAGAAATAAAACATTTATCGATTGAATCAGCGAAGCTAATGTGGAGGTCCTCTGTGGCCCGCCTCTATGGTTGGGGGGATAAAAATTGTAAACTACTTTGCTGGCTGGCCTACCAAACCTTGGCAAACCGAATAATCCCAGAGATGCTCGACCAACAAGGATCAGTCTTGGAGCCTAGACCCCATGTTGATGCAACTGGATTCTACTCCCCTTCCCCAACTAACAGAGTCAGAAACGGTCCAATTGGATCAACCTATTACAACAGAAGAAATAGGGGAAGCTATTTTCTTGGCCGCGTCTGGGAAGACACTCGGGCCTGATGGGTTCCCAACTGAATACTTTGCGTCATACCGTGATATTCTGATACCTCACCTCCATGCACTATATAAGGAGGTGGTAGAAAGGGGAGCCTTCTCACCAGAAACGGATGTGGCAACAATTGTGGCAATAACCAAAATGCAGCCCCCAACAGCCTCCTGTTCAGAGTGCCGCCTGATCTCCTTAATAAACACTGAAGTCAAAATCTATGCAATGATCCTAGCCACGCGCCTTAAGTCGGTTCTCAGCAACCTCATCCACCCGGATCAATGCGGATTCATGCCGCTCCGCAGCACGAGGCACTGTTTATGGCGCCTTCACTTGGCACTGGCCCACTGCCAACTTCTCACTCCCTACCTTGCCCTTCTATTGATAGACTTCAAAAAAGCTTTCAACAGTGTTGACTGGCGGTATTTAGAAGAGGTGCTGAAGGTGGCAGACATGGGGCAACTTTTCCGCAGCCTAGTATGTGTGCTATACTCTAACCCCTCGGCATGAGTGCTCATAAACAGAACTCTTTCAGATGCCTTCCCGATCCGAAGAGGGACGAGACAGGGGTGCCCCCTGTCGCCCCTCCTTTTTGCCCTCACGATTGAGCCACTAGCCTGTCATATCCATGCGGACATGCAGATCCAGGGTTGGCACTGGCGGGGCGCGCACGAGGACCGCATTGCACTCTTTCTTGCAGACCCGGCCCTCTCAGGCCCTAGGAGCCTCTAGCTCCTTTTCTCTTTCGAAGCAGTCTCAGGGCCTGTGCCTGAATCCAACCAAATCAACATTGGTGCCTCTCCACATGCCAAGGGAATGCATAGACTGGCAGACGACCATTCCCATAAGGCGCCTTTCCCTTAAATACCTGGGCATTTGGGTCCCGCTGCTCCAGGAACTCACCTGGATGCTCAATGTTAGTCCCTTAGTCAAGAGAATAAAAGCTGACCTCCACAAGTGGCAGTCCCTTCCACTTAATACGAAGGAAAGAGTTCCCTTATTTAAGATGATGGTATTTCCCCGATTCTTATACATAATCCAGAATCTGCCACTCCACCTCTCTCACGGATGGTTTTGAGCACTTGACAGCATTGCAACGGCATTCCTTTGGGGTAGCTCGAGACCACGCATGGCCCTCACCCATTGCCAAAAAGCCTCGTATGACAGAGGAATGGGCATGACCAACCTCTTTCTATACTACCTAGCTACTCACCTCCTAGTGATACATGACTGGTTCACAGGTGGTTGGTCTGACCTGGCCTACCGGGTGGAATTAGAGGTCCTTGGGTTCTCCCAGATCCAAGCAATGCTCTATGGAGCCCTGATCCCTTGCGCACTTCCCCTGGTGACTTGAGCGGTCTTGGTCACCTGGCACTCAGCACTGCAATACATACAGTGGGAGAACAAACTTACACAGCAGACACCCTTGTGGAAAGGCACCTGGCTCGGTGAGGTAGGAGCACTAGAGGGCTTTCGCAAGTGGGACTTGATTGAATTCTCAAAACTTGGAGATGTGTGGAGGGGAAACCACCTATGCTCCTTCCAAGACTTACAAAACTCATACTCATTGCACCCCACCCAGTTCTATAAATACTTGCAACTCAGGCACGCCTTAACCCCCTAAACATCTGCAGGCACCACATTCCAAGAATTTAGTCCCCTAGAAGCCCAAATCCAGAAGGGTGACCTTGGGAAAGGAGGAGTATCCAAGATCTATCGCTCACTGGTTAACAACTCCCGACCTCCCTAGACCCCCTTAGACGGAGGCATGGCTGGGCCCCCTAGAGGAGGAAGACTGGAGAGATGCCCTTATGGCCCCCATACAATCGCTATCCCAGCCAGACTTCGGCTAGTCCAGCTGTACTACCTCCTCTGCACATACCTTACCCCTGCCTGCCTGCACCGAACGGGGTTCTTGGCCACCCCCGCCTGCCCACGATGCAAAATGGAACCCGCAGATTTCTACCACATGGGCTGGGCCTGCACCCACCTCACCCTATACTGGACGACAATAGTATCCGAACTTAGCACACTCCTGGGTTGGGAGGTCCCACTTAGCCCACTAGATCTATTCCTGGGAGTCATGGATGGCTTAGATGGGACCCGGATGGATACCATTTTTATAGGGACAGCTGCTTTGGTGGCCAAGCGTGATATAGTGGCTGCATGGAAAGACCCTATCCCCCCAGTATTGCTAAATGGCGCAGAGGGGTGGACTGGTGCGCTGCGCTAGAAAAGCTTGTCTACGAGACTAGAGGCTGTCCCTCCAAGCACGGCCACGTGTGGGGGAAATGGCTGGGACTATTGATGTAACATGGGGGAGGGCGTTCAGGATTGAACTGGATTTGATCATGATTAATAGTATTTCACACTGAGGCAAAGCCACCGAGATCTATGACAGTATTTCATGCTCTAAATGTAAGATCTGTTTGTGCTGCTGTTTATATGCCTTAAAAACCAATAAAATATGATCATTCAAAAAAAGGGAAAAAACCCTCCACCATCATCAAAACCCCCAGGTAATTACTCCTGCCTGCCTTAGGGGGAGACTCAGCCTGTCCTTTATGCACTCTGGATTACCTGGGGAGTCCCAGATTGGTGCAAATTCTGAGTAGTACCCAATATTATGCGCTGTTCTCAACCAATACTAGAGGTTTAATGCTGTCTTTAATACCTTCAGCCGTTCCTTTGAAAAGAATTTCAGGGCTCCGAACTTGTATAAGAAGGCTAACGGTCCAAAATCCCTGATCATCTCCCCCAAAAGTGTTCACCAGGTTATGGAGTCTCCCCAATAGCATTCAAAGATTTTTAAATTGGAATGCTATGCAATATAGATTCAGATCAGCGAGGGCTTAACTGCCCTTTTCCAACCTGCGCCTCCGCTTTTTCCATGCAAGTCTTACTCCACAGGAGGCCCAGATAAAGCTGGTTATTTTCTCCTGAATCTTACCGATAACTGCAGTTAAATAAGTATGTCAAATTGGAGAGGCTCGACATCTTGATGAGGTTGACTCGCCCGTAAATGGTCAAAGGCAAGTTTTCCATCTAGATAATACCATGTTCACCTCTTTAGCCACCCGCTTCAAATTACACAGTAGAATTTCATTTATCTAATTAACAATAACAATCCCAAGATATTTTATCTCTGCACACACTTTCTCCCCCCCAATCTTCTATGTTCCAACACATTACCTCCGTATTGGAGTTATTTGCCAAGAATCCAGACATGGCCCCATATTTCTTTATCAGCTGCTCCACCCTAGGTATAGTTCGGGCGGGGTCAGATGTTTATATTATCCAGTCATCTGAGTATAGCGCTATTTTACTGCTAGAAGGGAGTATATAGAGAGGAACAATCTGGTCATCTTTTCATAAAGAGTTTGCTAGAGGTTCGATATAGCGATCAAACAAGAGGGGGGACAGGGGGCACCCCTGCCTCGTGCCTCTTTGAATGCTGAAACTCCTTGTCACAGATCCATTTAAAAGGATTTTGGCCAAGGAGTTTTCATAGAGCTTCCGAAGTATTGAGATAAAACCAGGGCTAAATCCCATAAAATCTAATGCCGCCCACAGGAATGCCCAACAGACTCGGTTGAATGCCGTGGCCCTGTCAATCGTGACCACCGCCAAGGGAATCGAGCGAGTGGTGGCAAGATCGATAGTGCCTATTAGCAGCTGCGTAAGTTCTTGGATTTGTCTCTTTAGGACAAATCTTTTCTGATCCACTTGTATCAACTGTGGGGCTAACTTTGCCACCTTTTCCTGCCAAAATGCTAGGAAATATTTTATATTCAGTATTTAGCTGGTAAATTGAGCGGTATGAGTATGCCTTCCTGGAATCCTTATTGGGTTTTAAATTCAAGACAATTGTAGCCTCTTTCCAAGAACTTGGAATCCGTCCTTCCTCCTTATAAATTGAATTAAACAATGATTCATTTCTGAGACTATTTCCTCTGTTATTGATTTATATACATCTGCAGGTATCGCGTCTGGACCCACAGCCTTCCCAATCTTTATTCGTAGGAGATGCTCTCTGATTTCTCTCTCAGTAATTGGAGGATCCAAACAATCTTTACCCTCCATTGTGACCTCCGAGAGTCCTACACTGGATAACCATTCATTGAGCCTCCCCGCATCTGGCTGGACCACTTCTGTTTATGATTCAGAGAAAAGGGAGACCAACCGGGCCTGCATTTCCTTCTCCTTGTTTGAGGTATCACCCTGAGGGCTAATACTCAACTCCCTAATATGATTCCGAGACCTCTCTACCCTCATCTTCCAGGATAGCAATGCCCCTGTTTTTTCCCCATATTCAAATTGCCGCATACTCCCCATTGACCAACGCTCTCGACACTTCTCCTCCAGCTTAATTTAATAGTTCAATCTAGCCTTGTCCAACTGATTCGGTCTTCTCTCTCTACCCCAGTTGCTCCTTACGCTTTGCTGCAACTCAGCTTCCAACGTCCCCACTCTTTCCTCCAATCCTCTCAATTCCACTGTGTCTTCCTTGTTCTTAAAATAAACCTGACTTTGCAGAACCCCTCTAATATATGTTTGAAGTTATCCCAAATTACATCTATGGGGGCCGAGCAGGCATTATCCAGGAAGAGGTCAATGCTCGCTTTTTTTAGAAGAGTAACTACATCTAGGTCGAGGAGGATAGCCCTTTTTAATGTCCATCTCGTATCGTGCCAAGCCCCGAACCCCATAAACAAGACACAAACTGCAACATGATCTGAGATATGCCCTGGAAACAGAGTGACCACTTTTAGTTTACCAGCTAAGACTCTGTCCACAAACATATAGTCTAACCTGGAAATATTACCATATTTTTTGCTGTGGAAAGTAAAGCCATACTTTGGCCCCTTTAAATACCTCCATGCGTCTACTAAACCAATGTCCTGAAGCATATACTTAAGAGCTTGCCTTGTCCTCGGGGTTTGGGCTACATTCTTACTAGTAGATCTATCCAAGGTGGGATCTAGAAGGGTATTAAAGTCTCCCCCAATAATTACAGGGGTGGTTACCCCTACTAGGTTCCACTCCAGGTTTACTATGTACCGGGGGTCATCTAAATTTGGGCCGTAGAATCCTACGCATACTAATGCCATACCAAAGCATCTAAGAGTTGCTAAGGCCCACCTACCTGAGCTATTTGTTTTTTAGGAGACTAGATCAACCCCAACTCCCTTCCTGATCAAAATAGCAACTCCCTTGCAATATTCTACTTGATCTGAGGCTACAAAGCATTCTACCCATCTAAATTTGGAATATAGGGCTTTACTTTCACTTGCCGTTTAATACGTCTCTTGTAATATGACTACATGGACTTTACTATCTTCAAAGTATCTTATCACCAAACTCTGTCGACTCTTGGATCTAAGACCATTTACGCTCCATGTTAGAAAATGTAATTCTGTACCACCCCCGCCATCATTCACTAGTTCAAGGACCTTCATATCATCTACTGTCTGAAATTGGCCAGCTGCGGTGTTGTCACTAGGTGATATCGAGGATTATTTTTTTATTTTTTCCCACTGCTTCCCACCCTGTGCCCTAGTTCCCCCCAACCCCTCTCCACTCCACCCCCTCTCCCTCCCGTGGGAACCCTCCCTTGACTATCAGGCATAATGGCCTGTAGGGGCTACCCGATGAAGGAGAAGATTAATTTTCAATATGTTTATAGCTATTTCATTAGAGGCATCCCCTCAGGACACTTCTCCTCATTTCATAGTTTCAATCAGAGCATCCGCTTCCTCCACTGGACGATAGTTACACATTTCATTGTTCCACATGACACGGAGCATCGCAGAAAATTTCAATTGGGCCTTAGCCCAGAGCCTATTCAGCTCCTCCATTCTTTTGGCCAATTCCCACTGCTTCCGATCCGTTGCACAGCAAACATCCGACCGAATAGAGAAGTAGTAGTTGTCAACTGTGAGCGGGGCATTCCTCAGGGTAGCAGTTAGTTCATCTGCTTAATAGAGTGTGAAAGAAAATTCACTAGGATCTTTCTCGGCTTCTGTCTTTGGGAGTTCTTTTTAAAGGGATCCCTGTGCATGGGTTGTATCTCTTGATCTAAGTTGATGTCTGTCTTATCTTTCAGAACTGAGTCCCTCAGCAGCTTAATTATGATTGCCTTGATGTTAATGCCCTCTATAGCTTCCGGAATATTTAAGAACCTCAGGTCCCTTAATCCTAGGTTCTCTTTAGAGAGCGCACCCAGTACGGTGGCATTTTTAGTCATATCTTTTCTCATCAAAACGATCTCTTCCTCTAATGCACGAGTCCGAACAGCTACTTCTTCCAATATTTGTGCTAACGCAGCACAGGAGGCTTGTATATCAGCTTGGTTGGCCTCCGATATCTTGAACCTGTTTTTTATCTCCTCTTTCATGTCTAGGAGGATGGAGGCTAAAGGCACCTCCGACTGCCCACCGTTCAGACCCCTTGTCTCAATCGTCTGTTGAGGATATTGGTGATGTCCCTCCATTGGAAATGCCTCATCTCTTACTGCCAACACACTAAATCTATTCTGTGTGGATATCTGAAAAGCACTGCTGGGGTCTTCTCCAGGCCATTGTCAGTTTCTACGCTCCTGCTATCACTAGGCGGAGTATCCTTACCAGTGACGGCGTAGGATAACATTTTCCATTCTAGGACTGCTCTGGGTCACACTTTCGTCTCCCCCACCCTCTTCCCTCTGCATTGTTGGTTGGGTCAAGACTTTGTAAAAAGATTTGAGGGAGGGGTCATCTTGACCTAAGGAGCGAGATTCTTTTGCCCCTACCACGGAGACTCTTCCCTAACTGTCTTCCGGGCTTCCCAACTTTCCCAACTTTGTTAGGGTGGTCCCTGCCCCCACTACGTCAGCAGTACCCTTATCACTAGGAGCCACAAATGCTGGGGGTAGTTCTAACCCAGAACTTACCTCTGTGGATGTTGCAATTGCCCGTGTGCGTAGAGTGTACCTGGATATTTTATCTACGGAATTGCCAGCTTTTTCTGGGGCCGATGCATTCCTCTTCATAGGAGTGGGCTGTTGCACCCACCGGACTCCTCTGCCAATTCCCTAGTTCTCTCTCAATTTATGTAATCCACCAGTAGACTTGGCACCTATAGGAGTAGCTTGTATGCAGCTCTCACTTCCCTCCAGCCAGCTTATGCTTGTGCTGACTCTGCCACCGTAACTGCGAGCTCGCGCTGCCCTGCTCTGCCGCAGCTGCACTGTAGCTCTCTCCCATGCTGGAATTGCTCTCTTTGCCTCAGTGCAGAAACCGGCCGTGGTCGCACCTACAACCCCCGCTGAGACAGCATTTGGGACAGCACAACACGACCTCCCAGCAGCGCGTATCGGGGTGGAGGGGGATCACTCGCCGACTAGCGCTCGCCTCATCGGGAACCCGCGACCGTTTAACTCACGGCCACCATGTTCCCTTCCTTCCTACACTGTTCCTGTTTAATAATGTTACTAAAACTACTACAACTCCCAGAATATAAATAACAGATGTATCTATTCTGCACATGATGTTTAGACATTTAAATCATTCTTAGTTCCTCATTGGAACTTTCCACAAGACTATACTGTTATTTTTTCACTAAAATACCCAATTTAATAGAGAGGCACTAATTCATTTTTCTCTTATTTCCCAAAACATTCACCACTAACCTCTTAAACACATACCCTCTAATAGATACAGTTCATCTCATATATTTTTTCTCATTACTGTGATACTCTTTTTAATCAAACTCCCATAAACATCTTCATTATAATGTACATTTTTAAAATATTTACAAAGTTATATACATACTAGTGAATTCAGTTTCTATATTATATTGTTGTTTGGCTCTTTCTGGATAGTTTTGACACTGTTAAGATTTGTAAAAACTAAGCACAAGAATGGTACACTACTCTTATACAAACAACTCTAAAATAGCAACCTCTTCAACTTTCCACTCTATCATCATGAGAAAGGCAGCAAATGAAATCATGTCTTTCATTTTAGGCTACTGCATCTCCACTTGTGAATGGTTAGCATCTGTTAACCCTTTCCCTCTCTTTCAGAACAAGGTTACTGTCGGTGCATTTTCAGGATGTTTTCGTTATGATCGCGGAGAAATCCATAACAAAAACAGGAGTTCAAACCTATATCTAGCTTTATTTTTCTGAAATAAAAATACTACAACAGTTTATTACATAGTCCTGAGTTGGAAATTTAAACTTGCCATTACTTACATTGTGTCATCACTCCTCACCCTTTAAAAAAAAATTCTGTCTCTTTAACACCCTTCCCCCCAGTACAGGCCTTAGCTCAGCATACCTAGCAACCCAGTGGAACCAGTAGGTCAAAAGTTCACAGTGCATTCTAGAAGGAACATGCTGCTTCCATAGCAGTTGTGGTTTACTCCACACACACAGGGGTGGGCGGAATTTGCGTAGTCGCACTACGCAAAGCTCCGCGAAACGGTAAAAAATCTCCGCGAGCACGCAAAAGTTCCGCGAACACGCGGAATTGCTTGTTCGGCCCATTCGCAATGCTTTTTTCCTGTTCGCGAACGCTGTTTGCGTGCTCGGGGAGAAATATCTCGCGAACACGCATTTTTAAAGCATGAACAAGCAAAAAATTCTGCGAAGCCGCGGATCGCGGAATTTTTGGCAATTCCGCGTTCTCAGCGGAACGCGAAATTACCCAAATTCCGCAAATTCCGCGAGCAGAACGGAATTTACCGCCCAGACCTACTCCACAGATTAAAAAGCATATCAATGTCTGGATTATATTTCTTTTTTTAAACAACAGCCAATATTAAGACTTCTTCCTGAGTCATCCAACACAGTACCTAATTTTATTCACTTGCATGCTGACAGCATCCAATGAAATATATATATATATATATATATATACTATATATATATATATATAAGCTGCAAACAAGCCCAGTACTCCAGTACTCCAAGAACAAACGGCAAGAGCAGACCCAATATAGTGCAAGTTGCTTTTATTTTCTTCCAACCATCACCATGTTGCCATTACGCGTTTCGGCCGTACGAGCGGCCTTGATCACATGACAGCGCTTAGGAGGGATAGGTGAATTTTTAAAGTGGAGGTGACCAATGGCAATCCATATAGACATAGTAAAAATACTACTCAAATCTATATCCCTGTATAAATACAGTAATAAAAATGTAGTGATTACAGTAGCTCCAAAGTATGCTGGTAAAGTACTATCTCAACCTGGCAAATCGATAAAACAGGGAGAATATATAATCTATTGTATAATACAAGTACACATTATTACAAATAATTGCATGTTAAAATGGATACCAAAGGTTAAAAAAGAAGATAATACCACCTAAAACCCACCTAAAAAAAGAGATCTTAAAAAATGTTTTAGGTCCTATATGCTAAAACCACCAGTTTGTGCAAATATACAATATAGTGCAATGAGAACGTGTCAATAATTAACCACAATGTGCAAATTTCTGAACTAGCTGCCAAACGACATTATACCATCTAAAATGATATTTTTAAATAATTATATACACAGAGAAGAAGAAAAAGATATAAAATACAACTGATCAAGAGCAGCAAGGTTGATTCCCACAAATGTTTTTACATATCCTCAATATAAAATACATTTCAACCTTAAAACACTCCACTAGAAAAGTTAAAAAGGTGTAAAATGTATAAAAAACATTTACATTTGATGATATGAAGATTTATAGAAACACCCAACGTTTCATAAACAACTCATATATGCTGAGAGATTTCTTTGTATTATTCATACACACATAGATAGCTCAACCTAATTTGAAGCAGAAGTGCATATAACACTCCTGCTCAACAGGAAGCTCTTACTCAAGAAAAAAGTTTTTTGACATTTTAAAGATAAGTGTATAAATCTTCACTCGTGTTCAGCCCATTTGGCTGTTTAGTGTTAAGTTCCAGAATATATCTTGTTTCTAGGCGCCTAAGTTTGGATTCCCTATTCCCACCACGTTTAGATAATGGTATAGAATCCAATACAAAGTACTTAAAATGCTTAAGGCTGCTGTTATGTACATCTTTAAAATGCCTGGCTACCGGGTAACTCGGGTCACAGTTCACTATAGCTCGAGTATGCTGTAAAACCCTCTTATGAACAGACAGCTTTGTGCTCCCAATATAGAGCAAATTACAACTACATTGCAAAGCATAGACTGCAAATTCAGTTTTACACGACAGGTATTTATTTATTGGGTAGACCCTATCACTAAATGGTGTCTGATATGTTTTGGTATTCACACCAAATTGACAGGCTTTGCAAGAAGGACATTTAAAAAAACCTTTCCTTTGCTTAAGCCATGAGCTAGGTTCAATGTCCTTTGGATTGTTATTTACAAAACATTACCCATCGTTGGTGCCCTACGGAAAGTAATAGCTGGTTGTTTAGGTAAAGAACTTCCAATAACTGGATCACCCAATACCGTGTGCCAGTTACGGCGTATAATGGATCTAATCTGACCCTCCTGTCTGGAGTACCCCAGTATTAGTCTCGCTGTATTGTCTGGTACATTGTATGATACGTGACCAGACCTGACTCGGTGTTTTATCAGATCCTGCCTTGCTTTACTTCTTGATTTGGCTATTGCAGTCTCAATTGTCTGTTCCTTGTAACCCCTATTTAGAAATCTATTTTTACATTCCTGTTGTTTTTCCTGAGCATCCAAATCCTCACTACATATTCTCCGAATCCTAAGCATTTCCCCATAGGGGATGCTATGTATGAGGTGTGGATGTGAGCTTGAAGCATGTAATATGGCATTGCCAGCAGTAGATTTTCTAAAAGGGTTGTTGCCAGTTTGTTACCACAGATATATACTTCAGTGTCCAAAAAGGTTATGCTAACACGGCTAATAGAGTACGTAAACTTCAGATTGAGATTATTCGTATTGATTTCCCCAAGGAACTCATGTACTTCTTGTTCTGTTCCATTCCAGATGACAAACAAGTCATCTATGAATCTTAACCAAACAATTACCTTGTTTTCCAAAGTATGAGCATATTTCTTCTTGAGGACCAGCTTCTCCCACCATCCCAAAAGAGACAGAGCATAACTAGGGGAGAAGCTGGCCCCCATTGCCACACCTTGTATCTGCTGATATATTTGATTTTTATAGAGGAACAAATTATTTTCAAGACAAAACAGCAGTAGGTCCAATATCATCTGGTTATGTTTAGCAAATTTCAGCGGTCTATTAGATAAAAAGTAATCGACTGCTTTCATTCCATCACTATTTCTAATGCAAGTGTATAATGATACTACATCCACAGCCAATAAAAGCTAGGTATCCTGCCAAATTATATTTTCAATTTTGCTAATGAAATCAGTAGTATCCTGTACATAAGAATCCAGTGATTTCATGTGTTCCTGTAAAAAGAATCAATATAGACAGACATATTAGCCAATGGCCCATCACAAGCGGAAATGATTGGTCTACCTGGTGGCTTTGTTAATGATTTATGGATTTTTGGAAGGAAATACAGCACCGGGATTGTGGGGTTCTCTTTCTTGAGATACTTAAACTCCTGCAAATTAAGCAACCCTGTACTTCTCCAAGCCAATAGTTTGTTAAAAAACTCATCCTGAGCTAGCTTAAATTTAAGAAAAGAACTTTTGCGGTAACAATCAGTATCATTTAATTGTCTTGCTGCTTCCTCAGAATAATCATTCAAAGACCATAGAACCACATTCCCACCTTTATCCGCCTTCCTGACCACTATTTGCTTATCATCCTTAATTTTAGACATCACCTGTCCATATTTCCAATCAAAATCAGTGGTTTTAGTTTTACTTGTGTGAGCATGAAGCTGTTTAATTTCCTTAACCACATTCTCGCTAAACATATCCAAAGAATCCTTTGGCATCATAGGGACAAATTTGGATTTTTCTTTAAACTCCGTGTCAGGCTTAGCACAGGTTTCAAATCTAGGGGACAAAAGATCCTGAGTAGTTAGATCCCTAAAACTATCTTCGTTCTCAGGATTTTCACAACTTAAACTATGCAAATTCTTTAGAGTACTTAAATCAGAAACAGTGAGGTTACTATTTATCATACCACAGCCCAGTGGGTCATCATTTCTCTCCCCACTTAATGATTCCTGTTGCCCAGCTTTTGTTTTATGGTACTTTTGGAGTTTTAATTTTCTCACAAATTTATAAATATCTGCTCTTGTATTCGCATAATTTAAGTTGGTTTTGGGACAGAATGACAGACCTAAGGACAAAATCTCCTGTTCAACTGTACTGAAATCAACATCCGTTAAATTAACAATCGTATTGTCCATATTACTCTTGTCCCTTTTGTCAATGTCCACATCATCATTTACTGCCTCCTTCTCCATTGGCCCCGTCCCCTCTTCGGTTTGGAATTTGTGTTGCTTCCTCCTTTTTCTGGTTGCCCTTCTACGTTCCCGCCGGCTCTTTGTCCTTCGTTTTTGCCGGATTAGCAACACCTGATCTAAGGGTTTCCCGACGACTTCTTCTTAAACATTCCAATTCTTCACCCAGGGACGGTTTCACTGCTCCCAGAGCTACCCTGACATCAGTATTTTCACTCTCCGTTTCACTTTCAGTGACTGAACTTAATTCTGATGCCGATACTGCCTCCCCCTGAATTTCATTATGTTCCAGGGGATACTTTCTATTTCGTGTTGGTTTATTCCTAAAGGAATCGTACTTTTTAGCAAATGTAAAGATTTGCCCGTTGGCATAATCATCCTTATCTCTCTGAAATTTATATGTTTTTCTATGCTTTATTTTCTCCTCCTCTTTATTCAATCGAATTGTCATTTCATCATGGTATTTCTTTCTTTGTTGTACATCACCTTGTAAATCAATCTCAGTTGTAAGCAACTCAATCTTTTCTGCAGCTCCTCTCGATCTATTTCGGCGTATTTTACTAAGATCTGAACCAAACGCCGCGAGCAGTCCAAATTGCTCTCTGCCCACTCCAACATCATGAGTGGGTTTGGGGCATCGTAACTGGGGGCTAGCATAATTCTTAGCCCCCTCGGTATCCTTCCAACATCAAGATATTTCTGGAGGGACTTAGCCTCCCACCATTTTGCTGTTTCCTGTCGCATTAATTTCTCCAAGATGCGGTAATTTTCCTTTAGCCCCTTTACTCCTGTCCGTGTATTTTCACTCCCAATGTCGCTTGGTTGCTGTCTATTTGGAGGATTGTCCTGAAACATTTCCTCCGCTGCAGACTCGCGATCCCTTATCGCTGTGGCAAACATGGTGAAAGTTAGAAGCTGTGTAATAATTTTAAAATGCGCACCGTTGTGGAGTCTGACCCCGTTACACTTCAATCTTTACGGTGAAAAGAACTACCACAGTTCAAAACCTCCCAACCTGTGTATTGTTGTAGCGCAAATGTACCTGGATGGAGACAGTGCCACAATGCCGATGCAAGCGATCCCGTCACGGCTTCCAAGCTCTGTGCCTCGCTTGTTACTTGCCGGTACTACCGAGATTCGATTCTCAACTTGGCTCCGTCAACTCCTTACGTGAAAGGCGCTAACACAGGGGCTCCGTAGATTCCTGAACCGGAATAACTTTGAAGTGCTTCCGGAACCTCCGCGCCGTCTACTCCAACACCAGCAGAAACTGACGAAGTGTCAACAGCTCGGCGATCCATAGGCAAACGACCTCCAACCACAGAGCCAACTTCAAGGGAGGGGGTCCACTTATCCGGAGGCGGTCAATCCGGCAAATACAGCTGCAAACAAGCCCAGTACTCCAGTACTCCAAGAACAAACGGCAAGAGCAGACCCAATATAGTGCAAGTTGCTTTTATTTTCTTCCAACCATCACCATGTTGCCATTACGCGTTTCGGCCGTACGAGCGGCCTTGATCACATGACAGCGCTTAGGAGGGATAGGTGAATTTTTAAAGTGGAGGTGACCAATGGCAATCCATATAGACATAGTAAAAATACTACTCAAATCTATATCCCTGTATAAATACAGTAATAAAAATGTAGTGATTACAGTAGCTCCAAAGTATGCTGGTAAAGTACTATCTCAACCTGGCAAATCGATAAAACAGGGAGACTATATAATCTATTGTATAATACAAGTACACATTATTACAAATAATTGCATGTTAAAATGGATACCAAAGGTTAAAAAGAAGATAATACCACCTAAAACCCACCTAAAAAAGAGATCTTAAAAAATGTTTTAGGTCCTATATGCTAAAACCACCAGTTTGTGCAAATATACAATATAGTGCAATGAGAACGTGTCAATAATTAACCACAATGTGCAAATTTCTGAACTAGCTGCCAAACGACATTATACCATCTAAAATGATATTTTTAAATAATTATATACACAGAGAAGAAGAAAAAGATATAAAATACAACTGATCAAGAGCAGCAAGGTTGATTCCCACAAATGTTTTTACATATCCTCAATATAAAATACATTTCAACCTTAAAACACTCCACTAGAAAAGTTAAAAAAGGTGTAAAATGTATAAAAAACATTTACATTTGATGATATGAAGATTTATAGAAACACCCAACGTTTCATAAACAACTCATATATGCTGAGAGATTTCTTTGTATTATTCATACACACATAGATAGCTCAACCTAATTTGAAGCAGAAGTGCATATAACACTCCTGCTCAACAGGAAGCTCTTACTCAAGAAAAAAGTTTTTTGACATTTTAAAGATAAGTGTATAAATCTTCACTCGTGTTCAGCCCATTTGGCTGTTTAGTGTTAAGTTCCAGAATATATCTTGTTTCTATATATATATATTTCATTGGATGCTCAGTCACTTTAATGCACTTGTTTACTTTTTCTATGCTCCACTCAGAACTAGACTAGGAAACAGCAAATCATGTTGGGGATAACTAAATCTATTGTTAAGACAATCAACCGTTTAGACAAAATGAACAGTACGCATAATTAACATTTCAATTATATGATTTTTATATTTGTTATATACATACTGACATTTGCTATTCGTGTTATTGAAAGGTAATTAATAGATTTAACCAGGAATTTTTGTTTGTTCTTTTTAACGGTTTTATGTAAAAACTATTTAACAATAATTTATTAACAGTTTACCCCATGCTGCTATATTTATTTATTTATTACGTGTGTAAATCATCACCTAGTTTTTTATAACATGCTGTTCAGCGGAGTATTTTTTCTATTTTCACCAAGTCACATGACACTTACATGGTGAGGGTGCTTTAAAAACGAAAAAAACCAGTGTAATCTGGTCATGTGATCAAGCCCACTCATTGGGTGAAACGCGTCATCTGCTATGTCGATCAGTGTCAGCAAATAAAGAAGATATTTCATGCACTTAACTGGTGTCCGTGTCCCGCTTTCAGCCAGCTGCTGTTGGGAATTTGATGAACTATATATATATATATATATATATATATATATATATATATATATATATATATTCACTGAAAAAACCATAGGTTTCAGACACGTTATAGTTAGAAATTAGCATTTAAAAAACCTTTGAAATTCACTGAAAAAACCATAGGCTTCAGGGACGTTATAGTTAGAAATTAGCATTTAATAAACCTTAGAAATTCACTGAAAAAACCATAGGTTTTAAGGACAGTTATAGTTAGTTGGACATTTCACTCGTACAAACCCATAGAAATTCCCCCGTTATAGTTAGTTCAGCTAACTATAACTCGCACCCCCGCAATGCACTGCTGATGACGTCACATATTACATCATTCATGACATGGTCAGTGACATCACTGATGACATCATCCACGTCAAAATCTGATGCACCTCCTCACACTCTAATATAACCTTTGATACACCCACTGTAAAATACAGACTACCATTCTCGAAACCATGGACACACCAATACCAGTTACTACATACGCACTCACTGATTCCTAGGTCTACACACACATCCACTCATTCACCCATACAATCACTCATACATACAGTCACTCATCAATACAATACTATCATATGCACTCATACACCTATACAGACACTCACACACCGCCACTCATCCATGGAGTTACTCACACACCTAGTCAGTCATGCAAAGAATCAATCACACTCCCATTTCCTCACCTATACAGTTATACACACACTACCTCACTTATTCAAACATATACTAACACATACTTACTCTCTTATACAATCACTGATACAAGTACACACTCATCCATACAGCCACTCTCACAATCACTGACTCTCACGTATAGTCATTTATATACTCCAACTCTCACATACACTGCCTTTTACATATGTAGTTACTTGGACATGTACAAAGAGACATCCAATCTCTCACCAACACACCCATACACACACTCACCGCCCATACAGCTGTTTCCACATGCACTCTTGAACCCATACACCCAGTGAATCAACCACTCACACATCTATGCACAGAGTCACACACCTCCCACCCACCCACACACAGACTCAGTCTCCCATACAAATACTCAGGCAACCAATCAATAACCCATATAGACACTCATGTAGCTACTGACCAACACATGCAGCAGCTTACACAACAACAGACATACTGATACACACATTAAGACAGTTTAATCACTAACCCATGCATTCAGTAAGACACATTTAATCACTCACTTATACAGTCAGTCACGCACCTACTAAATCCTTCATCCAGACACTTATACACCCTCTCATTCTTCAATACACCTTGGCATATATATAAAACATATTTAAACTTTACAGAAACACACAGTCACCGGATGATGTCATCAGTGATGTCATTTGAGATGTCATCAGTGATGTCATCAGTGATGTCACTGACCATGTCATGAATGATGTCATATGTGAAGTCATCAGCAGTGCATTGCGGGGGTGCGAGTTATAGTTAGCTGAACTAACTATAACGGGGGAATTTCTATGGTTTTGTATGAGTGAAATGTCCAACTAACTATACTGTCCCTAAAACCTATGGTTTTTTCAGTGAATTTCTAAGGTTTCTTAAATGCTAATTTCTAACTATAACGTGCCTGAAACCTATGTTTTTTTCAGTGAATATATATATATATATATATATATATATATATATATATATTCACTGAAAAAAACATAGGTTTAAGGGACAGTTATAGGTAGTTGGACATTGCACTCGTACAAAACCCGTGAAATTCCCCCGTTATAATTAGTTCAGGTAACTATAACTCGCGCCCCGCAATGCACTGCTGATGACGTCACATATTACATCACTCATGACATGGTCAGTGACATCACTGATGACATCACTGATGACATCTCAAATGACATCACTGATGACATCACTGATGACATCATCCACGTGATAATCTGATGCACCTCCTCACACCCTAATATAACCTTTGATACACCCACTCTAAATTACAGACTGCCATTCGCAAAACCATAGACACTCCAACACCAATAACTACATACCCAATCACTGATTCTTAGGTCTACACACACACATCCACTCACTCACCCGTACAGTCACTCATACTTATGGTCACTCAGTACAGGACTATCATATGCACTCTTACTCCTATATAGACACTCAAACACCGCCACTCATCCATAGAGGAACTCACACACCTAGTCAGTCATGCAAATAATTAAACACACTGCCATTTACTCACCTACACAGTTATACACACACCAGCTCACTTAATCAAACAAATACTAGCACATTGTTACGCTCTTATACAATCACTGATACAAGCACACACTCATCCATACAGCCACTATCACAATCACTCACTCTCGCTTATAGCTATTTATATACTCCAACACACATATATACTGCCTTTCACATATGTAGTTACTCACACATGTACCACTGGGACATACATTCACTCACTAACACACTCTTACACACAGTTACCCACCCATACAGTCTATCACAGATGCACTCTTGAAACCATCCACCCAGTGAATCACCCACTCACACATCTATACACAGAGTCGCACACACCCCTCCCACACAAACACTCAGGCACCCATACAGATACTCAGACAACCATTCAATAACTCATATACACACTCATGTAGCTATTCACAAACACATGCAGTCACTTACACAGCAACAGACAGACGGATACAGACATTCACCCAGTTTAGTCACTAACCCATGCATTCAGTAAGATACGTTAAATCACTCACTTATAGAGTCAGTCACGCACCTACTAAATCATCCATACAGACACTTATACACCCACTCTTTCTTCAATACGTCTTTTCCGATATATATTAAAAATATTTAAACTTTAGAGAAACACACAGTCACTGCATGATGTCATCAGTGATGTCATTTGAGATGTCATCAGTGATGTCATCAGTGATGTCACTGACCATGTCATGAGTGATGTAATATGTGACATCATCAGCAGTGCATTGCGGGGGCGCGAGTTATAGTTAGTGTAGGAAGGTGGAATCTGACTATATGGTTGCCCCACTTTTTTTATGGTGTTTTGCTGGTTTATGACTTAGTTGGACTGGGATCCTGCTATTCAGGGCCCCAGTCTATCTGCTTTCTCTGTAAAATGGTTTCCATGTGCCTTAGGCACATCTCTGATTGGAATCTGGAGTGCCCTTATAAGTCCCTAGTATATGGTATACTATGTACCAAGGGCATAGGTACCTCAGAGGCCTACCAGGGGCTGCAGCAGGTATTTTGCCACCCATGGAAGGCCATCCAAACTGACACCACAGGTCTGCTACTGCAGCCTGGGTAAGGTGGTGCATGCACCCCTTACTGTGATATAGGTTACCTATATCACTAAGTACATACACACATATAAACCTATAAGTCACTCCTAAGGCAGGCCTTATCAATCCTAAAGGCAGAGTGCATGGTTCCTATGTGAGAGGGTGCCCCTGCATGAGCAGGGCCCCTCTGCAGCATTCGGAGACCATCTCTGATGCTGTTTGTAGTGCAGCCTGACCATATACTCTTAAGCGCATTATATCCTCGCGGTAAAATGCTAACTTTGGAATGGCTGCACCTAAACATGTCGTGTTTGGTGTCAAACATCTTGGAATACTACCCCCCCGCTAATTCTGGCAGCGGGGGTAGCATTCCACCCTTCTAGAGGGAAAGACATGTTAACTCTGACTAACCCGGTAACTTCTCTCCAGAGCCCTGGCATCACAAAATGGATGCTGCTGCCACAGACACGAGTCTTGCCTCCTGCTGCTGGACGAAACTCCGGCAGGGGAGGCCTGGACAATAGGTTTCCTGTTGCAGGGAGGTGTGACCACCTCCCCAGACAGGGTAATGTGTATTGGGGCTGGGCGGGAGCACCATCTGTGTGCTTTGAAGTCCTGCACTGGGGGCACATTTGGTGTCCCTGTGCATACCCCAGTTCAAACCGGATGAGGGGCTTCCAGCCCCTGCTTTGGCGCGAACTGGACAAAGGGAAAGGGGTGTAGCCACCCCTCTGCCCTGACCCACCCATAGGTGGGGCCACAGAGTAGTCCAACCTCTATTTTTAGAATAAAGGTAGGAACCCAGTCCTTAGGACTTTAGATTATACCTGGACGAAACTCTGAAACTGAATCCTGACCTTCGACGCTCTACGACAAGATTAGAGGACTGAAGAATCTCCCTTAGGGTCAAGGAGTGACTCCCCTGCTTGGCAGGCACCAAAGAAGCATCTGTCCGGTTTGCATTTCTGAAGCTCCCGTCGGACGCCGAAGTCATCGCATCACCAGAGGTGGATTCTCAGACTTCCCGAGGCTACCCTGAGTCCCCAGCAAAGCTGAGGCCCGTGGCTATCGTGGGTGACTTGAGACCGTGACCCCTGGACACCAAGCACATTTGCAAGTGCACCATCTTCTGGGTCTCCCAAGAAGTCGTGCTTTGGGCTCCGAGTAGCCCTAGCCTCCAGCACCACCTGCACCGAAGATCACTGGCCCCCACTCCACGGGTGTCCTGTAAGCCAGATCCACGTGCGGCGTCACGAGGCTCCTTCGCGGTCGCTAGCCCGTTGGCTAGTAGCCCTTAACGAAGGCCAATCCTTTTCTTACTTGGCATCCTGGTTGCTCCAGGCCTGCCCTCAGTTACCCACGCTGGGTGAGTTCCACAGACCTTGCTGGTCTGCACCATCGACGATCTACATCTTCACCGAGACTTGCCGTTGCCAAGGCATGTAGGGTCTAATCCGGTCGCCGACACCTCAGCACTCGACAGACATTGTGTACCAGCCCGAATCCTGCTCCTGGTCACCGACAACGCCTCCTGGACCTCATGGCTGAAGAGTCAAGATGACCATCAATGCACCTGAAGCACTCGACATCGGTGGGCATCTGTCCATCGCCTTCCTGGTCACTGGCTAGTGACCCAGACTCTGTCCCCTCTGCTTTCAGGTTCTTCAGAACTCCGATCCACTCTTGGATCCACCCGGACACTTTTCTCTTGGCCGCCAGCAGCACTTTGCAGCAGATCGCCATTCGAATCGACGACAAAACCCGACCCCGAAAGGCACCTATGCACCCGGCTTCCCTGGGTGAGGTAACACGAGTACTCCGGTGCTCCCATGGGTAGAGACTCTTCAAAGTCCTAGATCTCAAAGGGTTTTGTCCTAGTCCTCTTTTAAGTGTCCCTTTTCTATAATTTCCCGATCCCGACTTTCTCCATAGAAGTCAACGGCGTATCGCGGTTGTGTATCTACACTGCACGCGTCTCCCGTAGGTCCCCTGTGTCACTACCTTGGGTGGTTCCTTGTGGTCCAAGCACTTCTAGAGGCTCTAGGCCTAGTGTCTAGTTCAGTCGTGGTTCGCATACCAC
The DNA here is from genome assembly GCA_963921515.1 of Calotriton arnoldi. Classification (NCBI taxonomy): domain Eukaryota; kingdom Metazoa; phylum Chordata; class Amphibia; order Caudata; family Salamandridae; genus Calotriton; species Calotriton arnoldi. The sequence goes on from CAWUFW010011977.1 coordinate 532,378, forward strand.
TTTATTGGTATATGGTTTGGTACGCCCCTAGGGCCCAAACGTGTATTTGTGCTATTACTGTGATTTGATAACTTATAACTTATGTACTTCGAACTCTAGCCTCATAAAGAGACTAGAGGGGTGTGTTTAGCAATAAATACATATATTTTGAATATATACCTGGTGTGGTGCTCTTTCATTTGATCACTCAAGAGATTATAAACTGGTAAAACAAGCTGCTTTACATTCCTTCAAGACTTAGCCTGAAGGCTGCTCTCCATAGCTACCACTAGGATAGCTTTCAATAAAGGTTGTCTTTAACCTATCTCCAATAAGGGGTTGTTTGGACTGGTGCAAGGTGCCCACTATAATTAGTGGACAGCATATGCCAGGCCAACTTCTCACATTGGTGTGCAGCGTGTGGGATTCCAGCTTGCTATTGTTTTACCAGATAATCTCAATTGAATTGATCAACTGAAAACCACTAAAGGTACCTAAGGTACATATAATTTAAGCTTAGAATACAGTAAGTTCTACTGAACTTAGAGTTGTGTGTTAAGGGATAGCACAACCCTTTCTACAACTCAAGAGAGTTTAGTAGGCCACACTAGAGTAGGTAGTGCATACACCACACCACACTAGTAATGTCTTTAAGGGTAGGATCTAAAGAATCCTTGCAGGAAGCCATTGAGCTTCCACCCTCCAAGTATGATACACTCCCATTCTTGGAATTGAGAGCTTTATGTAACTTGAGAAAAATAAGGACAGGCCAAAGCCCCACCACCCAACACCTCAAGGAGTTGTTGGTGGCTTATGACCTTAGTAAGCCCTTGGGGACTGAAGGGGTAGGAGCTGAGGGTGGGGCAGAGGAAGAGGAGGAGGCCAGGGGTACCAATACCCCCAGCCCCCCTCTGAGACTGGCCAGGAGGGTGACAATGACCCTGACCTGGATAACCCAATCCCTCCTGTGGAAGATGATGAGGATGATCAGAATGATGCCCTCTTTGTCCCCCAGGAAGGATTAAGAGTGTGCCCAGGAAGTCTAGATCTCCTTCTCAGGAGTCTAACCACTCTGGCACCTCCATAGGGAGCTCTATCTCCTCTCACAGGAGGGAATCCTCTCATGAGAGAAGAGACAGACTGGTCCAGTATGAGGAAACTCAGCTGGAAATCAGAAAAAAGCAATTGGCTTTAGATAGGGAATCCCTAGATCTCCTTAGGGAGAGAAGAAAGTTGGGACTAGAGTCCCATGGTGGCAGCCATGTCCCTAGAGATAGGGACAGGTCTTATGACCATAGAAACCTAAACAAGATTGTCCCTCCCTACCAGAGTGGGGATGACATCCACAAATGGATAACTGCACTGGAGAGGGCCTGTAAAGTTCAGAAGGTCCCCCAGAGGCAGTGGGCAGCAATCTTGTGGCTCTCCTTTGCAGACAAAGGTAGAGACAAGCTCCTCACTGTAAGAGAAGAGGATGCTGACAATTACACAGTCTTGAAGAGTGCTCTGATAGATGGGTTTGGCCTAACCACTGAACAGTATAGGTTGAAGTTCAGAGACACCCAAAAGCTCAGACTCAAGACTTGGTTGATTTTGTAGATTGTGCTACAAAGGCTCTGGAAGGTTGGATACATGGCAACAAAGTGCATGACTTTTTAGGATTGTACAATTTGATTATGAGGGAGCAGATCCTTAATAATTGTCAAAACCAGCTTTTGCACCAGTATCTGGTGGACTCTGATCTGACCTCTCCCCAAGAATTGGGAAAGAAGGCAGACAAATGGGTTAGAACCAGAGTAAAAACTAGAAATCAGGGTGGTGACCAGAAGAAAGATTCTACTAAGTCCCAAGAGAAAGGTGGGGATAAATCTAAGGATAAGTCCCCTACAGGGCCCCAAAATTCCTCTTCTGGGGGTGGGTCCCAAACTCCTTCCTCTCCTGAAAAGAAACCATATTGCCATGTCTGTAAAAGCCTGGGCACTGGAAAACTGATCCCAGTTGCCCCAGGATTGGCAATAAAGAAAATGTTCCTCCCACAACTACTACCACCCCTCCTGGTACTACCAGTAGTAATCCTCCAGTTGGGAGTAGTGCACCCAAAAAGTTAGGTGCTTTTGCAAGAGGAACAGAGGTGGGCCCTAGTTTAGACAGGGACCCCTCAACAGACTCCTCTGACTCTGATGGTGGTATAGGATTTGCCACCTTTACCATGGGTCCCATAGCATTGGGCAGGTACAGACTGGAGCCAATGATTAATGGTCAGAAAGCTGTGGCATTTAGGGACACAGGGGCTAGTGTCACCATGGTGGCAGGGAAACTAGTCCCCCCTCACCAGCTTTTACCTGAGTTTAAATACCAGGTGACCAACATTGATGGTGTCAGAACAGATCACCCCATGGCCATAGTCAATCTCAACTGGGAGGGGGTCACAGGCCCAAAGAGAGTGGCAGTGTCCCCCACCTTACCTGTAGATTGCCTGATGGGCAATGACCTGGAAATTTCAGCCTGGGCTGAAGTTGAACACCAAACCCATCTCAGGATGTTGGGTGTCCCTGTAAAGGTTAGTGGGGCTGTGATGGCCACAGCCCCAGCCCAACATTTTGGAGAGATTGAGCCTGGAAGAATGGCCCTCTCTCCCCCAAAAGAGAGCACAAGGGTTGAAGAGAAGTCTTCTTCCCCCCAGACAGTAGGTAAGGGTCAGCCTCCTCAGGGAACTGACCCTACCCCTAGTGAAGGAACTACCACAGAGATAGTCAGGCCTGGCCTGGCCACACCCCTGATGGCAGAGGACCCTTCCAAGGTGGTACCCAGTCTGGAGCAGGTAACCTGCCCCTCTCTACCCTGCCTCAGCCAGCCCAGGGCTGCAGAGGTCAGGGAGGTCAGTGGACCCCCAGGGCCCCCTGTCCAGAGGAACCCCCATCAGCAGATTAGGGGCACCCAGTCTAGTAGCCCTAGCCAGGTGAAAACTCCTCTACACACTGAGGGATCCCCCATGCCTTTATGTAGGGACCTCCCCCAGAAGGACTCTGATAGGCAAGGGCAAACCTGGGACCTGAAGGTTCCAAACCTGCCCTGTCCCTCCAGTAGTCCATCCAAAGGGACCCAACCCCCAGCTGTAGGCAGCCAAAGGTTGACCCTTAGAACAAAGTGCAACTCAGTCATGGAAAGACAGGCATACATGGTGACCAGTGATCTGAGGAAGCTGAGGCCAACATTCCTAGGGCCTCACTTCCCTACTCAGACACCTCACCAGCCTTGTACTTTACCTAAGCACACCACAGGTAGTAATTCCCCATGGTGGAGACCCTCTCATACCCTTAGGGTGAGGGATTGCTTAGTGGACCATAAGACAGGGGGCAACCATGCTAGTGCAGGTGCTTCCTTATATGACCACTTAGTCAATGAAGGCTCAACTGGCCAAGGTTAGCCTTATCTCCTTTCGTTTGGGGGGGTTATGTAGGAAGGTGGAATCTGACTATATGGTTGCCCCCACTTTTTTATGGTGTTTTGCTGGTTTATGACTTAGTTGGACTGGGATCCTGCTATTCAGGGCCCCAGTCTATCTGCTTTCTCTGTAAAAAGGTTTCCATGTGCCTTAGGCACATCTCTGATTGGAATCTGGAGTGCCCTTATAAGTCCCTAGTATATGGTATACTATGTACCAAGGGCATAGGTACCTCAGAGGCCTACCAGGGGCTGCAGCATGTATTATGCCACCGCTGGAAGGCCATCCAAACTGACACCACAGGTCTGCTACTGCAGCCTGGGTAAGGTGGTGCATGCACCCCTTACTGTGATATAGGTTACCTATATCACTAAATACATACACACATATAAACCTATAAGTCACTCCTAAGGCAGGCCTTATCAATCCTAAAGGCAGAGTGCATGGTTCCTATGTGAGAGGGTGCCCCTGCATGAGCAGGGCCCCTCTGCAGCGTTCGGAGACCATCTCTGATGCTGTTTGTAGTGCAGCCTGACCATATACTCTTAAGCGCATTATATCCTCGCGGTAAAATGCTAACTTTGGAATGGCTGCACCTAAACATGTCGTGTTTGGTGTCAAACATCTTGGAATACTACCCCCCGCCAATTCTGGCGGCGGGGGTAGCATTCCACCCTTCTAGAGGGAAAGACATGTTAACTCTGACTAACCCGGTAACTTCTCTCCAGAGCCCTGGCATCACAAAATGGATGCTGCTGCCACAGACACAAGTCTGGCCTCCTGCTGCTGGACGAAACTCCGGCAGGGGAGGCCTGGACAATAGGTTTCCTGTTGCATGGAGGTGTGACCACCTCCCCAGACAGGGTAATGTGTATTGGGGCTGGGCGGGAGCACCATCTGTGCAGTAGCGGCTCCTGGTGGGTGCGCTACCAGGCGGTGACGTGGGACGGGGGAGGGGCAGGGTGGGGGTAGTAAACACCGGAATACGGATGAATGCAGGTAAGTAGACAATTAAATCAATAAAACGAATTTCGTTGCGCGCGCTGCACTGCCAAATGCGATGCAGCGTGCGCAACGAAATTCGTTTTTATTGATTTAATTGTCTACTTACCTGCATTCATCTGTATTCCGGTGTTTACTACCCCCACCCTGCCCCTCCCCCGCCCCACGTCACCGCTCGGTAGCACTCCCACCAGGAGCCGCTACTGCATCTGTGTGCTTTGAAGTCCTGCACTGGGGGCACATTTGGTGTCCCTGTGCATACCCCAGTTCAAACTGGATCAGGGGCTTCCAGCCCCTGCTTTGGCGCGAACTGGACAAAGGGAAAGGGGTGTAGCCACCCCTCTGCCCTGACCCACCCATAGGTGGGGCCACAGAGTAGTCCAACCCCTATTTTTAGAATAAAGGTAGGAACCCAGTCCTTAGGACTTTAGATTATACCTGGACGAAACTCTGAAACTGAATCCTGGACCTTCGACGCTCTACGACAAGATTAGAGGACTGAAGAATCTCCCTTGGGGTCAAGGAGTGACTCCCCTGCTTGGCAGGCACCAAAGAAGCATCTGTCCGGTTCGCATTTCTGAAGCTCCCGTCGGACGCCGAAGTCATCGCATCACCCGAGGTAGATTCTCAGACTTCCCCGAGGCTACCCTGAGTCCCCAGCAAAGCTGAGGCCCGTGGCTATCGTGGGTGACTTGAAACCGTGACCCCTGGACACCGAGCACATTTGCAAGTGCACCATCTTCTGGGTCTCCCAAGAAGTCGTGCTTTGGGCTCCGAGTAGCCCTAGCCTCCAGCACCACCTGCACCGAAGATCACTGGCCCCCACTCCACGAGTGTCCTGTAAGCCAGATCCACGTGCGGCATAATGAGGCTCTTTTGCGGTCGCTAGCCTGTCGGCTAGTAGCCCTTAATGAAGGCCAATCCTTTTCTTACTTGGCATCCTGGTTGCTCCAGGCCTGCCCTCACTTACCGTCACTGGGTGAGTTCCACAGACCTTGCTGGTCTGCACCATCGACGATCTACATCTTCACCGAGACTTGCCGTTGCCAAGGCTTGTTGGGTCCAATCCGGTCGCCGACACCTCAACACTCGACAAACCTTGTGTACCAGCCGGAATCCTGCTCCTGGTTGCCGACAACGCCTCCTGGACCTCGTGGCTGAAGAGTCAAGACGACCATCAACACACCTGAAGCACTTGACATCGGTGGGCATCTGTCCATCGCCTTCCTGGTCACTGGCTAGTGACCCAGACTCTGTCCCCTCTGCTTTCAGGTTCTTCAGAACTCCGATCCACTCTTGGATCCACCCGGACACTTTTCTCTTGGCCGCCAGCAGCACTTTGCAGCAGATCGCCATTCGAATCGACGACGAAACCCGACCCCGAAAGGCACCTATGCACCCGGCTTCCCTGGGTGAGGTAACACGAGTACTCTGGTGCTCCCGTGGGTAGAGACTCTTCAAAGTCATAGATCTCAAAGGGTTTTGTCTTAGTCCTCTTTTAAGTGTCCCTTTTCTATAATTTCCCGATCCCGACTTTCTCCATAGAAGTCAACGGCGTATCGCGGTTGTGTATCTACACTGCACGCGTCTCCCGTAGGTCCCCTGTGTCACTACCTTGGGTGGTTCCTTGTGGTCCAAGCACTTCTAGAGGCTCTAGGCCTAGTGTCTAGTTCAGTCGTGGTTCGCATACCACTTTATTGGTATATGGTTTGGTACGCCCCTAGGGCCCAAACGTGTATTTGTGCTATTACTGTGATTTGATAACTTATAACTTATGTACTTCGAACTCTAGCCTCATAAAGAGACTAGAGGGGTGTGTTTAGCAATAAATACATATATTTTGAATATATACCTGGTGTGGTGCTCTTTCATTTGATCACTCAAGAGATTATAAACTGGTAAAACAAGCTGCTTTACATTCCTTCAAGACTTAGCCTGAAGGCTGCTCTCCATAGCTACCACTAGGATAGCTTTCAATAAAGGTTGTCTTTAACCTATCTCCAATAAGGGGTTGTTTGGACTGGTGCAAGGTGCCCACTATAATTAGTGGACAGCATATGCCAGGCCAACTTCTCACAGTTAGCTGAACTAACTATAACGGGGGAATTTCACGGGTTTTGTACGAGTGAAATGTCCAACTAACTATAACTGTCCCTAAAACCTATGGTTTTTTCAGTGAATTTCAAAGGTTTTTTAAATGCTAATTTCTAACTATAACGTGTCTGAAACCTATGGTTTTTTCTGTGAATATATATATAGATATATATATATATGTGTGTGTATACAAGGTGTTGACAAGGACTTGGGTTTGCCAAATGTGCAGATTACTTGGATTGGCCAGAGAGGGTTAAAGTTTCATCAGTTGCTGGCTTTGGATAAATCCATTGTGGATTCCCAAGCTCCTCACCTCATGATTGTGCACTGTGGTGGCAACAACCTAGAGACATTGACTGGGGTAAGGCTGGAAATCCTAATGAAATAAATCTTTGCAGAACTGATGGCGCTTTTCCCTCACACTGTCTTGGTGTACTCTAATACATGCCAAAGAAAGAAATAGAAGTGGTCAAATCAATTCTGTCCACAGATTGACAAAGCCAGTAAACAAGTAATAAAACTGTTTCTGCAATGCTCAGAGACCAGTGCATGGGCTGTATCTATAACAATAATCTGCGTTTTGACATGCATGGCATTTATAGAAATGATGGAGTGGACTTTACAGATGAAGGCAGCAGGGTATTTCTAAGTTACCTGAAACTCTGTATCCGATCCTATGTTGAGCAGCCATATACGCGCAAACAACGGCTCTTGTCAAAGCCACCCTCGTACCCGAAATATTGTGAAGTTTTTTTCTAAAGGGTTTTTTTCTTTCGTTAATGGAAGTCTTAACGATGACTTTGCGAGCCCCACAGACACATCACGGAAACGGAAAACAAAAGCAGACATTTAATGACGACCAACACATCCAAAAATAATATATTTTTTTAAAAATTTTATTTTCAATGTAGCATGAAAAACATTTTATATTACTTCTTCAGAAATTTACATAAAGTGCATATGAAGATCGAAATACATATCATAAATTAATACATAGCCATGATAAATCTTTAAAATGTACTCATAAATATTACATTAATGACATATCCTATATCTAAATATACCTTATCAGCGTCCTGGCCTACCTCTAAAAAGATTATTTCCATTCTTTCCATATTCTATTCAATCTAATTACAGAGCCCACCCTTCTTGCGTATGTAGTTTTCCGCTTAAAAAATTCTGTGCATTTTATTTAACCATTGGGAAATTGTTGGTATTACTGCTGATTTCCAGTTAGACAAAATTAATGGTCTTGCAACCAAGGTAGAGATAAAAATAAAATGACGTTGAGGTAGAGTAAATGCATTTTGAGCTTCTACTCGGCCTAAGAGGGCTGTAGAGGCCTCGGGACGAAGATCGACTGCCCGTGTTATTCCTACTTCTGAAAAAACATTTTTCCAAAAGTTCATAACCTGGGTGCATGTAAATCCCACATGTAGCCAATCTCCTATTGCCTGATGGCATCTAAAGCATCGAGGATCGACTGCTGGATAGATTTTATGGCGTTTGGCCGGAGTGAAATAAATCAGCCATTTGCTGAAAAATGCCATTCTCCTTAAATCAGCTGCTCTTGCCGCTTTACAACTCATTTTATTGAAATGTTGCCATTGTTGAAAATTAAGATGACGGCCAATTGACTCAGTGATTTTTTCTAGATGATTTAACACCATTTGCTCATTCTGAGTAGATTTAAGCAGTTTATACCAATTCCACTAACTTTAAGTATAAAATGAGCTTTGCTTAAAAGTAAGCCTTTACAGCTGTTCGAATTTCTTAATCCCGAACAAAATGTATTTATCTGGAAATAACTAAAAAAAGAGACGTCTTAATAGTGCTATTGTGCTCCCTAATTTCCTGCCAGGTTGTCAATCTATCATTTAAGAAAAAATCCTGAAGTTTAAAAACCCGGATCTTGCCCAAAGTTCGCAAGTCCGAATAGACGTACGAAGTCCCAAGGAGAGGCACTCAACTAATCTCAACTGCGGGTGTAACCAAGGGATATCGAATGTCTCCCAGATCTTTTGGAATGGAGAGGCTACGATCCTGGGAATTTTATACCGTGATTTTTTCGGAAGCTTAGGGATTCGCAGAAAGGGAGCAAGGGCAATCTCCTTTTTCCCTTGCATTAAAGCCAAAAAGTAATTAGCGGGAGACATCTCTTCTGAGTCTTTGTAGTTTAACCAATTAATTAGTGAGTCTTGGTAATATAATCGAAAATTAGGTAATGCAATACCTCCATCTTCGACATCTAGTTGTAATGTTTCTAATTTCAGTCTTGGTTTTTTACCTTGCCATATAAAACATCTTATTTCAGAGTTAATTTGCTCAAAGAAGGACTGAGGGACCTTAACCATCAAGTTAGAGAATAAAAATAAAAACAGAGGTAGTATATTCATTTTAATAAGCGCCACTCGTCCCATAATTGTTAGGGGAAGGTCCTTCCATTGTGCTAACAGATTATGCATCTTGTTGAAAGTAGGAATAAAATTGAGCGATAACAAATCTTCCAAGTGGGACGTAACAAATATTCCCAGATATTTTATAGATTAAGACATAAGAAGTTGTCCTTGCATTGAGAGAGGTAAAACAGCCGGGGAGCAATTAAAAAACAGGGCCTCTGATTTTGCATTGTTTATTTTGTATCCCCCAATAGCTGTAAATTCATTTATTTTGACTAGGGTGTGCAGGATGTTATCTCTTTCGGCTGCTAAATACAAAGCCATGTCATCGGCAAACAGCTTGAGTTTAGCGGAGCCAGGGACCGGAGGTAAGATCGAGGAATCCTGCCTTATCCCACAGGCTAGTGGTTCCAAAAATAAGGAGGAAAGTGTTGGAGAAAGGGGGCAGCCCTGCCGTGTCCCCCGACTGATAGGGATATTACCGACCTTGTTCCCATTTATAATTATGGACGCCTGCGCGCATCAGTAAAGATTTCTCACTGCTCAACAGAATTCAGCTGGAACCGCAAATTTATTTAAAATAGCAAATAATACATTCCACTGAACTCTGTCAAACGCTTTCTCTGCATCCAACATTATGATGACTGCTTTTGTTTTATTAGTGTTAAAATAATCAATCGATTGACATAAGTAGTGTGTATTAGTAGCTAAAAGTCTACCTGGGACAAACCCATTCTGGTCCCTATGTACAAGAGAGATAGTCACCTGAGATAATCGATTAGCCAGGATCTTCGAAAAGATTTTGTAGTCATTATTAAGTAAACTTATTGGGCGGTATGAATTGACCTCGTCCTCTCATTTTCCTTTCCAAAATTAATATGTAAAAAAGTGCATTCTGAACATCGCCCTACACATATTACTATAGTCATACTTCTTTCAAAGCATGTTTAAACTCATATTTTTGTACTAAATTTCTTTAAAAACCATCTTTCAGACCTATTTCCCGTTTTCGCAGTTATTCGGGACGTCGTGATGATGTCATTAACCGCGACGATCGCACCTTTTCCATTTAATCTAAAACACGTATATCCACACATACTACAGTATTTTACGCACTAGGGATTTCTTACAGTTTTCTCTAAAGTCATGTTTTTCTAGAGATTTTATATAAAAACCATCTCTAAAACCTATTTTCCATTTTTGCGGTGACTCCAGAGATCGCGACGACATCGTTACCCGTGATCATCGCGGACATGTCGCGAGAATGGATAGCAAAAGCAGACATTCACTGGACCCCAACACATCCAAAAATAATATGTAAAAAAATCCATTCTGAACATTACCCTACACATATTACTATATACATGCTTCTTTCAAAGCATGTTTAAACACATATTTTTGCACTAAGTTTCTTTATTAACAATTTTTCAGATCTAGTTTACGTTTTTGCAGTTACTCAGGACATTGCGATGACATCATTAACCGCGACGGTCGCGCCTTTTTTCATTGAGTATAAACACATACATGCACACACACTACAGTATTTTACACACTTAGGGGCCGATTCCGATGTCGGACGGACTCAGGTCCATCCGACATCGGTCCGGAGCCGTAACCGACCGACCTGCTGTCGTCGGTTACGGCCCAGGCAGTACGATGCGACCGAACCCTGTTCGGTCGCACTCGTATCTCACACAATGGGAGCATGCATTCCGGACGGAATGCATGCTGGCATTGGAGAAAGCAGGGGTGCAGTTCAACCCTGCACCCTGTGGCCGGCACCCCAAGGTGCCTGCCACAGGGTGCAAGGTTCAACAGAGGGGCACCATAGGTGACTCCAGGCCGCCATTCGGCGACCTTGCACCCATGGGGGTCCCACTGGGGGCCCCCAAAGACAGTGACTGACTGCCTTTTCGTGCCGGAAAGACCGGCACGAAAAGGCAGTGAAAAACTGCCATCGTACGCCCTCGGTCGCAAAGAGGCAGCCGGGGGAGTACAGAGGGATTTCCGGATGGCTGACGGGCTCTCCGAACCCGTCGTGAGCCATCCGGAAATCCGAGTCGGATTCTTTTCCGACCGAGCCCATCGGAATGGCTCGGTCGGAAAGGAATCCGAGCGGCACGTTCCGATTCGGTCGGAAGGGCTCAGACCATCGTTCGGTGCCCTTCCGGCCGAAATCGGAATCGGCCCCTAAGGGTTTATTATTGTACACTTCAAACTCATTTTTTTTCTACTGTATTTCTAGACCAACCATCTCTAACACCTATTTCCCATTTTCGCAGTGAGGCCGGAGATCGCGATGACGTTGGTAATCATGATCCCCACAGTTAGGTCGCGAAAGCAGAAAGCAAAAGCAGGAATTCTATAGGCACCACCACATTAAAAAAATTATAACTATATAATTAATTCTATCACAATAGATAACTCACTATATAAATAACTCTATAAAAACATTTATCAATATCTCAATATCTCTATAACAATGTAGTAATGATTCATTGATATACTTTTTTATATTTCCACCATTATTCTCGATGACATTGATAGTTGGGATGTCCCCGTGATGACCCGCGATGGTACATGGGGGGCTGCGCTGGCGGTATCACGCATGATTAAAAAACTCACTTTTGGACGCATAACTTGTGTCACTAACACCTCCATTTCTCAACCATGGGGTCAGAGTATCCCCACCCTTGACCGCATATTTGGGCTTTCACACAGATTTTCAGCCCTGGGAACCATTCCCAATAGATAAAATGGTGGACGCAACTTTCTATTCAGATTCTGTCCAGCCAATCAGAGCATTCCCATTGGCGTGTGCATTCGCGATTCATCGCGAAACCACTGCGAAATATCTGCGGCCAGAGATATCACTATAATTTTAAACTTAAATTTCTTAACAACGACTGAACGAACCAAATAAGCAAAAGGCACTTCCTTGAACCAACATCTACCTCCCTGCCAAATTTGGTGTAAGCCCGTTCAGCGGGCTGTAGGTATGGCTAAAGGTTCCTATGGGAATTAACATAACAAACAATACCTTATTACGCGCCCCAAATTCTTGCTCCCCTCTGCATGGATCATCCCCAAAATTTCCATAACAATAGTACCTACTGTGACACTTTTTTGGGAAAATGTCATGCAGATTAGCCAAACGACACCAAAGTTATAGCCAAGTCTAAAAATCCTTTTCCTATGGAAACTAGGCCTTAACTATAATTACCTCCTGGCGACCAGCAGTAGGTTATATATATATATATATATAATATTTTAGACTTTGTTATAACTTTGGCGCTGCTTGACCAATCTTCAGGAAGTTTTTTGAAAAAGGTATCGAGGTAGGTTCTGGTTGTCATGGAAAGTTTGAGGGTGATCCATGCAGTGGGTACCGAGAAATAGGGGTGTGAATAAGGGTGTGTTTGTAATGTTAATACCCATAGGAACGCGTTGTCAAACCTACAGCCCAAACCGCTGAACAGAATTACACCAAATGAGGCAGAAAGGCAGCCGGGGGAGTACAGAGGGATTTCCGGATGGCTGACGTAGTTTTTGCTTTGTGCTATGTGGTGCAAATCTGTCCTGTAGTTGTTGAGAAATGTAAGCCAAAAATTATAGATATACCTCTGGTTGCGGATATTTTGTGACAATTTCTCAATTAATCGTTAATGCACGCCCCAACAGGAATGCTCTGATTGGCTGGACGTTACCTGAAGAGAAAGTTGCGGCTGTCATTTTATCATCTGGGAAAGGGTCCTGGGGCTGAAAATCTGCGTGAAAGCTAACATAGGGGTCAGGGTGGGGATACTCTGACCCCATGTTTGAGAAATGGGTGTGTTAGTGATACATCTTCTCATACACTTATACATCCTGTCACATACCCACTCAGATACTGATGTGCTCACTCACATACCCATTCAGGTACCTAGGCACCCACTTACATACTCACTTGGAGAGTCATGCACCCATGTACAGACCCACTCAGAGACTCATGCACCTACTTAGAGACTCAGTCATAGACTCATGTGTACAGTCCCAAACCTAATTAGAGACTTTTATGCCCACTCACAGACCCATACACTCACACACTCAGTCACAGACCCTCCCAGAGACTTATGGACTCAGTCACTCACTCATACACTCAGAAACTCAGATACCCACTCATGAACTCACCCAGATATACATGTACCCACTCACTCACCCAGTCAAGGCCTATGTATTCACTCACAGACCCACCCAGACACTCGACCTCCAAGTCACTGACCTACTCAGATACTCATGCATGCACCCATTCACTCACCTACCCAGAGACTTATGCTCTCACAAACAGACCCATTGAAACACTAATACACCCACTCACAGATCCACTTAGACCCTAATATATCCACTCACGGACCCACTCAGACACTCACACATCTATACAGCCACTCATAGACCCACTCAGAGACTTATGTACCCAGTTAGTTATACACTCAGAATCATGTACCCACACAAAGTCGTACTCACAGACCCACACCCCCACTGACAGAACCACTCAGATACTCATGCTGCAAGTCATAGACCCACTGAGAGATGTAGGCACTCACTCATAGATCCACTCAGATACTCATTCACCCACTCAGACACCCACTCAGATACCCCCTTAGACACTCATGTATCCACTCACAGATCCAGACAGTCATACACTTACTTACAAACATTCAATGCACTCATGCACCTACTCACAGATTGAGTGAGAGACTTACGCAATCAATCACAGACCCATTGTGAGAGTGATGCACCCACTCATAGATGCACTGAGGCAGTCACGCAGTTTGTTACAGAAGCATTGATAGACTGATGCACCGACTTACAGATTCGCTCAAATACTTACACAGTGAATGAGAGACTTACTGATACAGTGATGCATTCAGTTATAGACGACACCGAAAAAGATATGCACCGTGTTATAGAGATATTAAGGGAGATGTACATGCTATTATACAGTCATTTAGATAGTAATGTGATTAGTCTGTTGGTTATAATCCATTTTGAAGTTATAAGTTTTGAATGTGGTGGTGGCTATTGAATGTCTGCATTTGTTTTGTCATTTCGCAATGTATTCACAGTGACCACGGCTACCGATATCATCGTGACACCTTGCGTCACCGTGAAAACAGAAAATCAGTTTAAATGATTGTTTTTATACAAACTCCCTACAAAAATATGACTTTTAACAGTTCAGTAGTAAACCCCTGGTGTCTAAAATACTGTTAAATGTGTGCATATATGTGTTTTACACCTCTTAAAAAGGCGCGATCATTGCGGTTACTGAAGGCCTTGCGACTTTCGACGTCACCGCGAAAAGAGGAAGTAGGGTTCAAACACAGTTTTTAAAAAAGTTACTAAAAATATATATGTACAAATATGTGTTCTTAAGTTGGTAATAAGTGCATTGTAATAGTTAGAATGAACTTTTTGAAGTTATAATTTGTTAATGTGGTGGTGGTCATTGAATGTTTGCATTTGTTTTGCAATTTTGCGACATGATTGCAATCATTGCGATGTCACAGCAAATTAAAAAAATTCCCTCCAAAAAATCAGTTAACAAGAAAATGAACAATATTTTGGGCTCTTGGGTTGTTCTGACAAGAGCATTTATATAAGACTGTATGCAAAGTTTCAGGTTGCCTAGAAACACCCTGTTCCCTTCGTCTGTAAAGTGAACTTCATCACCTCTATATATTCCATATATGGATAATACAAAGTAATATGTATAAATATGTGTTATACACTTTTCCAAAAACATGTGTTCATCACTGTTCCCAACGTTATTGAAACTTACGGCTTCGCCGCAATCATACAAGACACCAAATAAAAAGTTTTAAATTAAAAAAATTCTTTTAAAAGTTAGGTTTAAAGAGTATATCAATAAACAACTTGTGTCAAATATTAATTAAAATATGTCTAATTATGTGTCCCTAAGTTTAAAAAAAACATGCGCACTTTGCGACTACCGATGATAAAATGGTCTACAGAGTCACCGCTAATATATAAAACACCACATTGAAGAGGATTTTTCACCAAACCATCACACAAACTCAAATATAAACACTACCTTACTAAAACAGTAGTTTCTGCTATTAAGTACAATCTGTCTATATATATGTTTAAGACTTCCTCAAAAACATGCACCTTTCGCGATGTCACCGCAGGTATTGCAACGTCATCGCAAATATAAAAAATGTAAAGAAAAAAAACAACGCTTATTAATCCACTGAAAAAATACAAGCTTATAAAAATACAACTAATACAGCCATTTTAGATAGAAAATACAATATAAAAACCTTACAAAATGTTATAAAAAAACCATAGGTTGTATTAACATTATAGTTGGGAAATAGAATTTGAAAAACCTTAGAAAATCACTGAAAAAACAAAGGTTGCAGGGATGTTATAGTTAGGAAATAGTCTTTAAAAAACCTTAGAAATTCACTGAAAATAACAAAGGTTACAGGGACGTTATAGTTAGAAATTAGCATTTAAAAACCTTAGAAATTCACTGAAAAACCAAAGGTTACAGGGACGTTATAGTTAGAAAAAGGAATTAAAAAAACTTAGCAATTCACTTAAAAAAACAAAGGTTACAGAGACGTTATAGTTAGGATCAAGTTTCACTCGTATAAAACCTGAGAAATTCAGCAGTAATAACTCCCCTGCAATGGACGAGTACTCCGGTGCTCCCGTGGGTAGAGACTCTTCAAAGTCCTAGATCTCAAAGGGTTTTGTCCTAGTCCTCTTTTAAGTGTCCCTTTTCTATAATTTCCCGATCCCGACTTTCTCCATAGAAGTCAACGGCGTATCGCGGTTGTGTATCTACACTGCACGCGTCTCCCGTAGGTCCCCTGTGTCACTACCTTGGGTGGTTCCTTGTGGTCCAAGCACTTCTAGAGGCTCTAGGCCTAGTGTCTAGTTCAGTCGTGGTTCGCATACCACTTTATTGGTATATGGTTTGGTACGCCCCTAGGGCCCAAACGTGTATTTGTGCTATTACTGTGATTTGATAACTTATAACTTATGTACTTCGAACTCTAGCCTCATAAAGAGACTAGAGGGGTGTGTTTAGCAATAAATACATATATTTTGAATATATACCTGGTGTGGTGCTCTTTCATTTGATCACTCAAGAGATTATAAACTGGTAAAACAAGCTGCTTTACATTCCTTCAAGACTTAGCCTGAAGGCTGCTCTCCATAGCTACCACTAGGATAGCTTTCAATAAAGGTTGTCTTTAACCTATCTCCAATAAGGGGTTGTTTGGACTGGTGCAAGGTGCCCACTATAATTAGTGGACAGCATATGCCAGGCCAACTTCTCACAGTTAGCTGAACTAACTATAACGGGGAATTTCACGGGTTTTGTACGAGTGAAATGTCCAACTAACTATAACTGTCCCTAAAACCTATGGTTTTTTCAGTGAATTTCAAAGGTTTTTTAAATGCTAATTTCTAACTATAACGTGTCTGAAACCTATGGTTTTTTCTGTGAATATATATATAGATATATATATATATGTGTGTGTATACAAGGTGTTGACAAGGACTTGGGTTTGCCAAATGTGCAGATTACTTGGATTGGCCAGAGAGGGTTAAAGTTTCATCAGTTGCTGGCTTTGGATAAATCCATTGTGGATTCCCAAGCTCCTCACCTCATGATTGTGCACTGTGGTGGCAACAACCTAGAGACATTGACTGGGGTAAGGCTGGAAATCCTAATGAAATAAATCTTTGCAGAACTGATGGCGCTTTTCCCTCACACTGTCTTGGTGTACTCTAATACATGCCAAAGAAAGAAATAGAAGTGGTCAAATCAATTCTGTCCACAGATTGACAAAGCCAGTAAACAAGTAATAAAACTGTTTCTGCAATGCTCAGAGACCAGTGCATGGGCTGTATCTATAACAATAATCTGCGTTTTGACATGCATGGCATTTATAGAAATGATGGAGTGGACTTTACAGATGAAGGCAGCAGGGTATTTCTAAGTTACCTGAAACTCTGTATCCGATCCTATGTTGAGCAGCCATATACGCGCAAACAACGGCTCTTGTCAAAGCCACCCTCGTACCCGAAATATTGTGAAGTTTTTTTCTAAAGGGTTTTTTTCTTTCGTTAATGGAAGTCTTAACGATGACTTTGCGAGCCCCACAGACACATCACGGAAACGGAAAACAAAAGCAGACATTTAATGACGACCAACACATCCAAAAATAATATATATTTTTTAAATTTTTATTTTCAATGTAACATGAAAAACATTTTATATTACTTCTTCAGAAATTTACATAAAGTGCATATGAAGATCGAAATACATATCATAAATTAATACATAGCCATGATAAATCTTTAAAATGTACTCATAAATATTACATTAATGACATATCCTATATCTAAATATACCTTATCAGCGTCCTGGCCTACCTCTAAAAAGATTATTTCCATTCTTTCCATATTCTATTCAATCTAATTACAGAGCCCACCCTTCTTGCGTATGTAGTTTTCCGCTTAAAAAATTCTGTGCATTTTATTTAACCATTGGGAAATTGTTGGTATTACTGCTGATTTCCAGTTAGACAAAATTAATGGTCTTGCAACCAAGGTAGAGATAAAAATAAAATGACGTTGAGGTAGAGTAAATGCATTTTGAGCTTCTACTCGGCCTAAGAGGGCTGTAGAGGCCTCGGGACGAAGATCGACTGCCCGTGTTATTCCTACTTCTGAAAAAACATTTTTCCAAAAGTTCATAACCTGGGTGCATGTAAATCCCACATGTAGCCAATCTCCTATTGCCTGATGGCATCTAAAGCATCGAGGATCGACTGCTGGATAGATTTTATGGCGTTTGGCCGGAGTGAAATAAATCAGCCATTTGCTGAAAAATGCCATTCTCCTTAAATCAGCTGCTCTTGCCGCTTTACAACTCATTTTATTGAAATGTTGCCATTGTTGAAAATTAAGATGACGGCCAATTGACTCAGTGATTTTTTCTAGATGATTTAACACCATTTGCTCATTCTGAGTAGATTTAAGCAGTTTATACCAATTCCACTAACTTTAAGTATAAAATGAGCTTTGCTTAAAAGTAAGCCTTTACAGCTGTTCGAATTTCTTAATCCCGAACAAAATGTATTTATCTGGAAATAACTAAAAAAAAGAGACGTCTTAATAGTGCTATTGTGCTCCCTAATTTCCTGCCAGGTTGTCAATCTATCATTTAAGAAAAAATCCTGAAGTTTAAAAAACCCGGATCTTGCCCAAAGTTCGCAAGTCCGAATAGACGTACGAAGTCCCAAGGAGAGGCACTCAACTAATCTCAACTGCGGGTGTAACCAAGGGATATCGAATGTCTCCCAGATCTTTTGGAATGGAGAGGCTACGATCCTGGGAATTTTATACCGTGATTTTTTCGGAAGCTTAGGGATTCGCAGAAAGGGAGCAAGGGTGATCTCCTTTTTCCCTTGCATTAAAGCCAAAAAGTAATTAGAGGGAGACATCTCTTCTGAGTCTTTGTAGTTTAACCAATTAATTAGTGAGTCTTGGTAATATAATCAAAAATTAGGTAATGCAATACCTCCATCTTCGACATCTAGTTGTAATGTTTCTAATTTCAGTCTTGGTTTTTTACCTTGCCATATAAAACATCTTATTTCAGAGTTAATTTGCTCAAAGAAGGACTGAGGGACCTTAACCATCAAGTTAGAGAATAAAAATAAAAACAGAGGTAGTATATTCATTTTAATAATCGCCACTCGACCCATAATTGTTAGGGGAAGGTCCTTCCAT
Organism: Calotriton arnoldi; assembly: GCA_963921515.1. Classification (NCBI taxonomy): domain Eukaryota; kingdom Metazoa; phylum Chordata; class Amphibia; order Caudata; family Salamandridae; genus Calotriton; species Calotriton arnoldi. The sequence continues at coordinate 551,116 of CAWUFW010011977.1, forward strand.
TGTGCTAACAGATTATGGATCTTGTTGAAAGTAGGAATAAAATTGAGCGATAACAAATCTTCCAAGTGGGACGTAACAAATATTCCCAGATATCTTATAGATTAAGACATAAGAAGTTGTCCTTGCATTGAGAGAGGTAAAACAGCCGGGGAGCAATTAAAAAACAGGGCCTCTGATTTTGCATTGTTTATTTTGTATCCCCCAATAGCTGTAAATTCACTTATTTTGACTAGGGTGTGCAGGATGTTATCTCTTTCGGCTGCTAAATACAAAGCCATGTCATCGGCAAACAGCTTGAGTTTAGCGGAGCCAGGGACCGGAGGTAAGATCGAGGAATCCTGCCTTATCCCACAGGCTAGTGGTTCCAAAAATAAGGAGGAAAGTGTTGGAGAAAGGGGGCAGCCCTGCCGTGTCCCCCGACTGATAGGGATATTACCGACCTTGTTCCCATTTATAATTATGGACGCCTGCGCGCATCAGTAAAGATTTCTCACTGCTCAACAGAATTCAGCTGGAACCGCACATTTATTTAAAATAGCAAATAATACATTCCACTGAATTCTGTCAAACGCTTTCTCTGCATCCAACATTATGATGACTGCTTTTGTTTTATTAGTGTTAAAATAATCAATCGATTGACATAAGTAGTGTGTATTAGTAGCTAAAAGTCTACCTGGGACAAACCCATTCTGGTCCCTATGTACAAGAGAGATAGTCACCTGAGATAATCGATTAGCCAGGATCTTCGAAAAGATCTTGTAGTCATTATTAAGTAAACTTATTGGGCGGTATGAATTGACCTCGTCCTCTCATTTTCCTTTCCAAAATTAATATGTAAAAAAGTGCATTCTGAACATCGCCCTACACATATTACTATAGTCATACTTCTTTCAAAGCATGTTTAAACTCATATTTTTGTACTAAATTTCTTTAAAAACCATCTTTCAGACCTATTTCCCGTTTTCGCAGTTATTCGGGACGTCGTGATGATGTCATTAACCGCGACGATCGCACCTTTTCCATTTAATCTAAAACACGTATATCCACACATACTACAGTATTTTACGCACTAGGGATTTCTTACAGTTTTCTCTAAAGTCATGTTTTTCTAGAGATTTTATATAAAAACCATCTCTAAAACCTATTTTCCATTTTTGCGGTGACTCCAGAGATCGCGATGACATCGTTACCCGTGATCATCGCGGACATGTCGCGAGAATGGATAGCAAAAGCAGACATTCACTGGACCCCAACACATCCAAAAATAATATGTAAAAAAATCCATTCTGAACATTGCCCTACACATATTACTATATACATGCTTCTTTCAAAGCATGTTTAAACACATATTTTTGCACTAAGTTTCTTTATTAACAATTTTTCAGATCTAGTTTACGTTTTTGCAGTTATTCAGGACATTGCGATGACATCATTAACCGCGACGGTCGCGCCTTTTTTCATTGAGTATAAACACATACATGCACACACACTACAGTATTTTACACACTTAGGGGCCGATTCCGATGTCGGACGGACTCAGGTCCGTCCGACATCGGTCCGGAGCCGTAACCGACCGACCTGCTGTCGTCGGTTACGGCCCAGGAAGTACGATGCGACCGAACCCTGTTCGGTCGCACTCGTATCTCCCACAATGGGAGCATGCATTCCGGACGGAATGCATGCTGGCATTGGAGAAAGCAGGGGTGCAGTTCAACCCTGCACCCTGTGGCCGGCACCCCAAGGTGCCTGCCACAGGGTGCAAGGTTCAACAGAGGGGCACCATAGGTGCCTCCAGGCCGCCATTCGGCGACCTTGCACCCATGGGGGTCCCACTGGGGGCCCCCAAAGACAGTGACTGACTGCCTTTTCGTGCCGGAAAGACCGGCACGAAAAGGCAGTGAAAAACTGCCATCGTACGCCCTCGGTCGCAAAGAGGCAGCCGGGGGAGTACAGAGGGATTTCCGGATGGCTGACGGGCTCTCCGAACCCGTCGTGAGCCATCCGGAAATCCGAGTCGGATTCTTTTCCGACCGAGCCCATCGGAATGGCTCGGTCGGAAAGGAATCCGAGCGGCACGTTCCGATTCGGTCGGAAGGGCTCCGACCATCGTTCGGTGCCCTTCCGGCCGAAATCGGAATCGGCCCCTAAGGGTTTATTATTGTACACTTCAAACTCATTTTTTTTCTACTGTATTTCTAGACCAACCATCTCTAACACCTATTTCCCATTTTCGCAGTGAGGCCGGAGATCGCGATGACGTTGGTAATCATGATCCGCACAGTTAGGTCGCGAAAGCAGAAAGCAAAAGCAGGAATTCTATAGGCACCACCACATTAAAAAAATTATAACTATATAATTAATTCTATCACAATAGATAACTCACTATATAAATAACTCTATAAAAACATTTATCAATATCTCAATATCTCTATAACAATGTAGTAATGATTCATTGATATACTTTTTTATATTTCCACCATTATTCTCGATGACATTGATAGTTGGGATGTCCCCGTGATGACCCGCGATGGTACATGGGGGGCTGCGCTGGCGGTATCACGCATGATTAAAAAAACTCACTTTTGGACGCATAACTTGTGTCACTAACACCTCCATTTCTCAACCATGGGGTCAGAGTATCCCCACCCTTGACCGCATATTTGGGCTTTCACACAGATTTTCAGCCCTGGGAACCATTCCCAATAGATAAAATGGTGGACGCAACTTTCTATTCAGATTCTGTCCAGCCAATCAGAGCATTCCCATTGGCGTGTGCATTCGCGATTCATCGCGAAACCACTGCGAAATATCTGCGGCCAGAGATATCACTATAATTTTAAACTTAAATTTCTTAACAACGACTGAACGAACCAAATAAGCAAAAGGCACTTCCTTGAACCAACATCTACCTCCCTGCCAAATTTGGTGTAAGCCCGTTCAGCGGGCTGTAGGTATGGCTAAAGGTTCCTATGGGAATTAACATAGCAAACAATACCTTATTATGCGCCCCAAATTCTTGCTCCCCTCTGCATGGATCATCCCCAAAATTTCCATAACAATAGTACCTACTGTGACACTTTTTTGGGAAAATGTCATGCAGATTAGCCAAACGACACCAAAGTTATAGCCAAGTCTAAAAATCCTTTTCCTATGGAAACTAGGCCTTAACTATAATTACCTCCTGGCGACCAGCAGTAGGTTATATATATATATATAATATTTTAGACTTTGTTATAACTTTGGCGCTGCTTGACCAATCTTCAGGAAGTTTTTTGAAAAAGGTATCGAGGTAGGTTCTGGTTGTCATGGAAAGTTTGAGGGTGATCCATGCAGTGGGGACCGAGAAATAGGGGTGTGAATAAGGGTGTGTTTGTAATGTTAATACCCATAGGAACGCGTTGTCAAACCTACAGCCCAAACCGCTGAACAGAATTACACCAAATGAGGCAGAAAGGTAGATGTTGTTACGTAGTTTTTGCTTTGTGCTATGTGGTGCAAATCTGTCCTGTAGTTGTTGAGAAATGTAAGCCAAAAATTATAGATATACCTCTGGTTGCGGATATTTTGTGACAATTTCTCAATTAATCGTTAATGCACGCCCCAACAGGAATGCTCTGATTGGCTGGACGTTACCTGAAGAGAAAGTTGCGGCTGTCATTTTATCATCTGGGAAAGGGTCCTGGGGCTGAAAATCTGCGTGAAAGCTAACATAGGGGTCAGGGTGGGGATACTCTGACCCCATGTTTGAGAAATGGGTGTGTTAGTGATACATCTTCTCATACACTTATACATCCTGTCACATACCCACTCAGATACTGATGTGCTCACTCACATACCCATTCAGGTACCTAGGCACCCACTTACATACTCACTTGGAGAGTCATGCACCCATGTACAGACCCACTCAGAGACTCATGCACCTACTTAGAGACTCAGTCATAGACTCATGTGTACAGTCCCAAACCTAATTAGAGACTCTTATGCCCACTCACAGACCCATACACTCACACACTCAGTCACAGACCCTCCCAGAGACTTATGGACTCAGTCACTCACTCATACACTCAGAAACTCAGATACCCACTCATGAACTCACTCAGATATACATGTACTCACTCACTCACCCAGTCAAGGCCTATGTATTCACTCACAGACCCACCCAGACACTCGACCTCCAAGTCACTGACCTACTCAGATACTCATGCATGCACCCATTCACTCACCTACCCAGAGACTTATGCTCTCACAAACAGACCCATTGAAACACTAATACACCCACTCACAGATCCACTTAGACCCTAATATATCCACTCACGGACCCACTCAGACACTCACACATCTATACAGCCACTCATAGACCCACTCAGAGACTTATGTACCCAGTTAGTTATACACTCAGAATCATGTACCCACACAAAGTCGTACTCACAGACCCACACCCCCACTGACTGAACCACTCAGATACTCATGCTGCAAGTCATAGACCCACTGAGAGATGTAGGCACTCACTCATAGATCCACTCAGATACTCATTCACCCACTCAGACACCCACTCAGATACCCCCTTAGACACTCATGTATCCACTCACAGATCCAGACAGTCATACACTTACTTACAAACATTCAATGCACTCATGCACCTACTCACAGATTGAGTGAGAAACTTACGCAATCAATCACAGACCCATTGTGAGAGTGATGCACCCACTCATAGATGCACTGAGGCAGTCACGCAGTTTGTTACAGAAGCATTGATAGACTGATGCACCGACTTACAGATTCGCTCAAATACTTACACAGTGAATGAGAGACTTACTGATACAGTGATGCATTCAGTTATAGACGACACCGAAAAAGATATGCACCATGTTATAGAGATATTAAGGGAGATGTACATGCTATTATACAGTCATTTAGATAGTAATGTGATTAGTCTGTTGGTTATAATCCATTTTGAAGTTATAAGTTTTGAATGTGGTGGTGGCTATTGAATGTCTGCATTTGTTTTGTCATTTCGCAATGTATTCACAGTGACCACGGCTACTGATATCATCGTGACACCTTGCGTCACCGTGAAAACAGAAAATCAGTTTAAATGATTGTTTTTATACAAACTCCCTACAAAAATATGACTTTTAACAGTTCAGTAGTAAACCCCTGGTGTCTAAAATACTGTTAAATGTATGCATATATGTGTTTTACACCTCTTAAAAAAGGCGCGATCATTGCGGTTACTGAAGGCCTTGCGACTTTCGACGTCACCGCGAAAAGAGGAAGTAGGGTTCAAACACAGTTTTTAAAAAAGTTACTAAAAATATATATGTACAAATATGTGTTCTTAAGTTGGTAATAAGTGCATTGTAATAGTTAGAATGAACTTTTTGAAGTTATAATTTGTTAATGTGGTGGTGGTCATTGAATGTTTGCATTTGTTTTGCAATTTTGCGACATGATTGCAATCATTGCGATGTCACAGCAAATTAAAAAATTCCTCCAAAAAATCAGTTAACAAGAAAATGAACAATATTTTGGGCTCTTGGGTTGTTCTGACAAGAGCATTTATATAAGACTGTATGCAAAGTTTCAGGTTGCCTAGAAACACCCTGTTCCCTTCGTCTGTAAAGTGAACTTCATCACCTCTATATATTCCATATATGGATAATACAAAGTAATATGTATAAATATGTGTTATACACTTTACCAAAAACATGTGTTCATCACTGTTCCCAACGTTATTGAAACTTACGGCTTCGCCGCAATCATACAAAACACCAAATAAAAAGTTTTAAATTAAAAAAATTCTTTTAAAAGTTAGGTTTAAAGAGTATATCAATAAACAACTTGTGTCAAATATTAATTAAAATATGTCTAATTATGTATCCCCAAGTTTAAAAAAAACATGCGCACTTTGCGACTACCGATGATAGCATGGTCTACAGAGTCACCGCAAATATATAAAACACCACATTGAAGAGGATTTTTCACCAAACCATCACACAAACTCAAATATAAACACTACCTTACTAAAACAGTAGTTTCTGCTATTAAGTACAATCTGTCTATATATATGTTTAAGACTTCCTCAAAAACATGCACCTATCGCGATGTCACCGCAGGTATTGCAACGTCATCGCAAATATAAAAAATGTAAAGAAAAAAAACAACGCTTATTAGTCCACTGAAAAAATACAAGCTTATAAAAATACAACTAATACAGCCATTTTAGATAGAAAATACAATATAAAAACCTTACAAAATGTTATAAAAAAAACATAGGTTGTATTAACATTATAGTTGGGAAATAGAATTTGAAAAACCTTAGAAAATCACTGAAAAAACAAAGGTTACAGGGATGTTATAGTTAGGAAATAGTCTTTAAAAAACCTTAGAAATTCACTGAAAATAACAAAGGTTACAGGGACGTTATAGTTAGAAATTAGCATTTAAATACCTTAGAAATTCACTGAAAAAACAAAGGTTACAGGGACGTTATAGTTAGAAAAAGGAATTTAAAAAACTTAGCAATTCACTTAAAAAAACAAAGGTTACAGAGACGTTATAGTTAGGATCAAGTTTCACTCGTATAAAACCTGAGAAATTCAGCAGTAATAACTCCCCTGCAATGGACTGCTTATGACCTCAAATATTACATCACTCATGACATGGTCAGTGACATCACTGATAACATCACTGTTGACATCTAAAATGACATCACTGATGACATCATCCACAGAATCTCTGACGCACCCACTCACACCCCAATTAAACCTTTCATACACCAAGTCAAACTTCTAGACTACCATTCTCAAAACCATCGCACCCACTCACTGATTCATAGGTTCACACACACATCCACTCGTACACTCATGCAGCTATTCATACACCAACTACCTCACTAATACAGCCTCTAATATATCTACTCATATACCCATACAGCCACTCACACACTGTCAGACACTCATAGAGCTATTCACACACCTACTCACTCACCCATAGAGTCAATTACACAGCCACTTACTCATCTATATAGTTATGCACACACCCACTCACTTCTTCATACAGATACTAACACATACTCATTCACCCATACTGTCAGTGACACACGCACACACTCACCCATACAGCTACTCTCACAATCATGTACTCACACATACAGTCACATATATACTGCAACACTCACCTATACTGCCTTTCACATATGCAGTTACTCACCCATATACCACTGACACATCCATTCATTCACCAACACAAGCATACACAGACTCATTCACCCATACAGCTCCTCACAGGTGCACTCATTAACCCATACAGCCACTGACACAACCACTCACTCATTCATATAGGCAGTCACATACCCCCTCACCCAGCCACACAGACATCCATACACCTATACAGGTACTCAGATAACCAATGAATCACCTGTACAGACATTCATGTACCCACTCACCAATCCACACAGCCACTTAGACACCAACTGACAGACTGCTACAGACATTCAGACAACCTAGTCACTCACCCATACATTCAGCGAGACACCTAATCGCTTACTTATACAATCAGTCACCCACCCACTGAATCATCCATACAGGCACTCATACACCCACTGATTCATCAATACACCTTGGTATATATATTTAACACTCATAAACTTTTAAACAACACCCACAGTCACTGGATGATGTCCTCAGTGATGTCATCAGTGATGTTATTTGAGATGTCATCAGTGATGTCACTGACCATGTTATGAGTGATGTAATATGTGAGGTTATAAGTAGTGCATTGCGGGGGTGCGAGTTATAGTTAGCTCAGCTAACCAAAACTGCTGAATTTCAATGGTTTTGTACAAATAAAACTTGATGTATATATATATACACATTGTACATATATATATATATATATATATACACACACACATATACATATATATACATATGTATTATATACACACATATATATATACATACATATTTATATGTGTGTGTGTGTGTACTCTAATTACAGTATTGAAACATTTTAATGCATATATAAATAAATATATAGGACTGCCTAACTTTTATGTGCAGAGGCTCCACAGTCCTAAGGATACTACTTGGAAAATATCTTTGTGAATAGTAAACAATCAAAAACTTACCAAAAGTGTAAGTTTACCTTTGTGATTCAGCACGTGTTGTTCCCTCATCTCTAAATTAGTCAGGAAAGCTGCCAAAGTATGATGATTCACTCTCTCACTTTGCCAAACTAAAAGTGCAAGTCTTGCGTTGCTGGTCATTGAAGACAGTTGCTGCTGTCGTAAAGAGCAAGTCTCCATGGAGCATCGCATTGGCGGTTGTCATGGACAGCATACTCTTGCCATGAACAGGCCCTTTCGCAGTTGCAAGGAGCCCGAACTTCAGAATCATCACCTTTTACTTGTGGAGCTCTTACTGATGCCAGCCTATGGTCAAGGACCTGGGGGGGGGGGCACCTCCTGTGGATCAGGACTCACTTCAGCAGAGTCCAGCAGCAGGGTTTAAGCAGATCCAGGAAGTGCCAGTTACTGCTGATCAGCTGGGGAGTTGCAGTGATGCTTCTGGAAATTTGTTGTGTCCCTGTAGCTCAAACATGAAGTCAACCAGCTCACCTTTGGAGGCACTCTGGGTAGCCTGGAATAAAAGTACGTTGGTCCAATCTTCTTTATTCTGATAGCAAGGCAGTCTTTCAAGCAGCAAGGCAGTCCTTCTGGAGGAATTGCCTGACCTGCCCCCCAAAACTGATTCTGATCAGATCTTCCCCTTGCTCGGGCACCAAACCGTCTAGGGGGACACAGGCATTGGCAGGCCTGGTGTCTGTAATCTGGACAGGGTAAAGATCCTCTCCAGCCAACCTGCCAGCAAGAACTATCCCAGCTACATCCAGGTCCCATTGTTCGCTGCCTGGGCCCAATACACATTCTTGAATTCTTGATGAGGGAACCATTAACAGGCCCAGGCAGTTGGAAACTCCTAGAAAGGCCTCTGAAACTTTGGACAGGAAAATGCCAACTTTCTAAAAGTCAAAAACAACAATATGCAGCACAATATGCACTCAATGATACCTCGAGACAATAATATACAACTAATTTAGACAAAATTCTAAAACCATGTGTGTGCACCAAGGTGACGGTTCTGCATGCCGCCAAATTCGAGCAAGAAAACAAACAACCCAGAAGTTGTCTGGGGATACTTGAGTGCACTACTAAATACGCACTCATAAAAGAGTGTCAACAAAAGTTATCAATAGTCATCTGGAATTTCATGTAGTTATAAACAACAGTTGACCGTGGATACAATGAAGATTTCACAAAAATGTTCTTCCAAACAGAAACAAATTAAGGAGAAATATGTGGGTCTCTCAGCTTTTTATTCAGTCCAGTAGCGGAAGAGACGCAGTGAATTCAATCAAAAAATTGCTTGATGCAGCTTGAATTATAACATTTTGAAAAAAGATCCCAATGCATTTCGGGCCAAGTAGACGGCCCTTCTTCAGGGGAACTGTGAATGTCAAATAACATAATCAAAATCTAAATAAATCAGCGTCTGATCAACATTATTTTAAAGAGAAGGGCTCGAGAGGATTACTAAAGTATCTAGATTAGTACATACTATAAGGAACCAAAGAGTAAATACCCAATCGTGAAAGAAACACCGAATGTGAAACGTGAAGTCACATACTGCTGCCTAAAATCATGCCGTGAGAGACCCACATATTTCTCCTTTATTTGTTTCTGTTTGGAAGAACATTTTTGTGAAATCTTCATTGTATCCACGGTCAACTGTTGTTTATAACTACATGAAATTCCAGATGACTATTGATAACTTTCTAAAAGTGGCATTTTCTAAACTATAATCCAAAATCCGACTTTCCCATTAAAAAGGATTTTATATTACAATCCATTTAAGTGGAAACAGCATATCTCTATCTGCTTCCATTTGAAGTTAGCACTTATTAAATATATTAAGATAACCCAGTGTTGGTCCATCAGAAAGTTAGGCCTTACAACAGTGAAAAATGTCTTTAGGATGTTTTCACTTCTATGACATGTAAAACGTAACCACACATGTCCTACATTTTAAAGACTATGCATCCTACCCTAGAGGGGGTTTGGGCCTTTCATAGGGGTGGGTGGCTAATAAGTTTTAAAAAGTAAAGTTTAGGCCTCACAAAATGTTTATTTTGCCAGGTAGGAATGGCAGTATAAACCTGAACTACAGGCTGCAGTGGCAGACCTGAGACTTGTTTTAAGGTGCAACGTTAGTGGGTGGCACAATAATTACTGCTACCCTCTACTAATATTTAATTTACAGGCCCTAGGTACAGGAAGTACTATTTACTAGGGACTTATAGGTGAAATAAATATGCCAATTAAAGGTAAGCCAATATCACCATGTTTTAGGGAGCGAGCACAAGCACTTTAGCACTGATTAGCAGGAGTAAAGTGCACTGAGTCCTAATGCCTACAAAAGCTAGTCCAGCAAAAATCTGGGAATCAAAGCAAAACGTTTGGGGAATGCCAATCCAAGAATGTGAGGTCTAACAATTTTTAAAAAAAGAAAAACATTAAAATGTTTTATTATTTAAAGGCAAAATGTTCGTTACTTCGTTTTGTTTCTCAGAACGTAAAACACAAATCCCAGAAACCTAATTGAAAACACTGCCCTGAGTAATCTGGTTTAAGGAATAACATATATGTACTGAATTTAAAAAGGGCTGCGGTTTTCACAGGAATGTATTCAATGTTTTCTGATATCTGCATGACAAAATCATTGGTCATGGTGCACTATTTATTGGGATGGATGGAATGAAGGATGGATGCTTAGATCGATATATAGATTGGTGACAGTTTGAATAGGTGAATGGGGAAGTGACTGAGCATATGGCTAAATGAATGGATCAGTAGGTGCATGGATGGACAAATACATGGACTGATGGCAGGATTCATGGAGGCATGAGTGCTTGGATCGATGAAAGAGTAATGAATGAGTGAGTGCCTGGGAGCAGTAATAGATAAAATGAGAAGAGTGCATGGATAGCCACAGGTAGGTATTGGGGTGACTATGGTAAACCTGCTATTCATGTTTTGTGTTAAGAATAATTGAAGCACCTTCTGTAGATAGTTGCCTATATTCTACATGTCAACAATAAAGATTGGAAGATGCAATCTAGGGAGGATTTATCTTGACAATAGAAGGTTTGCCACAGTAAATTAAAAAGAGGGCAATGCTGGAAACCTGCAAAAGATGTGCTGCATAAATATTGGCTCAAATATATCATATAACCATAATACAGAGGTCAAAATTGGTGATCACAAAAATATTTTGTACCAAAATACTGAAGTTAATTATATATTTATTTTATCTGTTGTACTATTATAATACAGTTGAAAATGTTATTTACTGCACAACAGTTTTTTTTGTTTTGGCATTTGTTTGCATTGCTTTATGTTCTTGATCCATTATATAAGTTATCAGCAAAAAAATGCTTTTTAAATATTGCCAATTTTTATGGGTTATTAGGTTTTTTGAGGCATTGGTTCCAAAGTGTTCTTTATAATTATATATTAATTTATGTTAATTAACTTGTTAATTATGTTTTACCTTTTTATTTTTCCTTATTTGTTTAATCATTTAACCCAACTTTTAATCTGTATTACATTTTTATTTTGGTTTATTACACTATAATAATCGTAATGTATTTATTTGTTGAATGGTTATTTTACATATTTTTATTATTAATCATATGCATAATTGTTTATAACAATTTGTTTGGATTTAATAATTGTTAAGTTTGTTCTGGAGGATTTCCTTATTTGTTTAATCATTTAGCCCAACTTTTAATCTGTGTTACATTTTTATTTTTGTTTATTACACTATAATAATCATAATGTATTTATTTATTGATTGATTATTTTACATATTTTTATTATTAATCATATTCATAATTGTTTATTACAATTTGTTTTTATTTATTAATTGTTAAATTTGTTCTGGGGGATTAGTTGGGAAGTTGTATTAAATTACATTTTCATTTATGTCAATTCATTAATATGTTAAGTTTCTTTAAAACTTTCAGTTCAGAAAGGGAACGAGTCCTCCATGGTTTAATCACCAGACCCTCCAACATGCAGAGTGTGCTCTTTTCCATTGCCAGATCATTTGTGACACTAATATGTTGCTCCGCTGTTGTCATGAAATAACAAGACCTCTGTTAGAAGTAGGTCACTTTCTTCAGTGATAACATCACCATATTTATTAGGGCATGACCAAAAGGTGGGTCTGGAGCCAATGTGTGTGCAATCAGGTCAGGTCAAATCACCTTATTTCATGAAGACATGAGCCCTTTCCCACCAATGAATATAGAGTAATTTGCCACTCTATAAGACCCTTATGCCTCTTTTTCAGCATGATCTATGACGGGTAGCCATCGTTGAGGCACAGGCCCCCGACAATTAGAGACCATATCTCCTCCAGTAATGAGCTCCCCTCAGCTGGAAAAAGGGCTATTGTGACGCTTTTGTGTATGAAACCTAATTTTGACTCAAAAGTCGTTACGTATTATTGTCTTGTTACTTTACTATTTGTGATCTCAAAAGTAGTGAAAGAACATCATACAAAGTGGTTTTCTAACTGAATTGACACTTGGGATCAACTGAATGGGTATCAGGCAGGCTTGTGATGTAGGCACAGAACTGAGTCTGTGGTCCTAACGCATACCGATGAACTACTTAACATGAAGAATGAGGGTTTTCATTCTGACATATATCTGATCTCTCTGCTGCCTGTGATATGGTTCACCATAGAATTCTGGTTGACCATTGTTGGGGAAACAGATCCAGCTTTTGGATAACTAGATTCTTTTTTGTAGGTAGAAGACAGGAGGTCTGCTTACCTTCATGCAGGTCCAGCACTTGCAGAATTAACATATGGTGTGTTTTCCTAAACTTGCATGTCTAGAGATTGAGTGAGTAGTCCTCAGAACTTAGACCTGTTTCTTATACTGATGACACTCACCTTCTTCCATGGTTTGTTGGAAAGTGGGTTATTAGTAGTGTTAAATGTGCATCTACCACTGGCAATAAGGCCACTTACATAGTCTATGGCTCAGAATAGGTCTCAATAAATTATTCTCATGTTCAACCCTTGGTAGCTTGCCTGCGAGCAGGCAGGCTTAACTTAAGAAACAGGTATGTAAAGCATTTAAAAACACCATTTCATTAAATAATTAAGACACAACACATAATAAAAATCCAACACCAAATTATAAAAATAGGAAATATTTTTATCTTTAAAATGACACCAAACCAAAAAATTTTAAATGTAGGGAACCGGAGATATGAATTTTAAAATATTTAGCACTTTATAGCACATAAAAACCTATAGCCCCTACTAATACATCTCTTCATGCTAGACTGGGACAAAGTCAAAGTTTCAGAGTGACCGCGATGGAGCCCTGCACGGCTACCCCTTGCGGTAGGCCTTGGTAAAAATGTTACCTTTGGACTTAGAAACTTTTCTAGAGCTTTTTCTTCCGGAGTCCCTCGATGCTCTTCACCAGTCCGGGTTCAGTGACGGTTCATTGGCTTGCTTTCCAGAGAGCTCCCGGTCAAACTCTGGAAGCCTTACCTCTTGAGCTTTTCAGTGGGACGAACCAGCAGGGCAGGCCAGCTCGCGGTTCAAGGTCGCTGGCTTGGTTTTCGCGGTTGGGTCGGTCCCCCTCTGGAGCTTTTTGCCAAAGTTCTCAAACCTCTTAAACTTCTTCTTGAAGTTCCTCTGGGGGTCTCAAAGTGTCCAAAACAAATTCCAAGGGTCTGGAATCTCCAAGATGGTCCTTGAATGTTTGGGACTTCCATTCCCACAATCCATTTGGACAATACCCTTACAAATCCACTGGACACACTCCAGGCTGGGGATTCTTGGTGTTGATGGTCCAGGTGAGCTCTGTTAACCTGTAGCTTGCAGGGAATCCACTCTTTATTCCTCTTGATGCAGGTTCGGTCCACAGGGCTGTAGTTCCAGATTGTGCAGCAGGTGCAGTCAGTCAGAGTGCAGGGCCTGGTTGGTGCAAATCAAAGTTCCAGTTTGGACCCTTCTTCTTCTCTTAGTTTCAAGCAGCCCTTCCCAGATGCTTATTCAGTGTTCTCTGGTGTCAAGCAGGAGGGCACTCCTGTCCAATGAGGTGCAGGGCAACATCACAGAACATGACCACTTCCTCCAAAGTGTGGCATAATGGTCTCCCAGAAAGCACTATTCCTCCAAAATTCAATAAGTCTCAGCAGATGAGCAAGAACTAGTTAAACCAACTTCCAGTGTGGCTCATTTTCATAGCTCTCCTCCCCCTGACATCTGCAAATTCCTTCCTTAAACCTACCATCTGGCAGGGATCAGAGGGGATGGGGTAGATGGACCTGGCCTTCTCTGTCTGTCCCCTTCTGCCTTTGAAGCTGATTTTTATGACCCCTCCCCCCTGCTCTGGCATTCCGGTGTAGCAAATGGTGTAGGACTGCGCACACCAAGGTGTATTTTTCAACAGTTGTAGCGTGCTCCTGGGGTATCACCCTCTGGTCAAGGGGTGTAAAGACAAGGAGAAGAACGCGTCACCTGTATAAGTAACGTCCCCCTGGGCACAAGCTAATGACCACAGTATGTGTGGATATAAAACAGCTGTCAGAAATATTGATAACGAACAATGGATGAATCCAAACTGTGAGAAATGAACTATAATCTTTTTAATATATTTGGGTCATTGATATTCCAAAAGTCATATCGGTCCCATCAATGAAAAATATACCATGAAGCTTCAAATAAACATTTCAAAATCCCGATGCATTTCGGGCTGTCAAAACCCTTCATCAGGGGCAAATGATCTGAAATAAAATCAGCAAAGGATACAATGAAAACAAACAGTCCGTCCAGCCGAAATATACTATACATGCTACAAGAACAAATACCAAACATCAAAGTATGATACCAGTGTCGAGTGCTGTGATAATGAGTGATAAAGTTTTGCGTGACAAAATATTAAAAAGTGAAGCGAAGTGAATCAATCCTAATCGAAAACTGAGCCAAGTCAAAAGAAATGTGAAGTGGCGACGCTCGCGTGCAATACTAAAAAGTGAGAAGCAAACATATACCGAACAACGAGGATGCCAAAAGTGAAACAACAACGTGAAGACAAAGAACTTAAAAGAACGTCTTATGAGTTGAAAAACTTGTAAAGAGCCCAGTGCATAACAGTAGCAACCGTGTTGATGACACACAAACACCACGAGTGATCGAAAATAGGACTGATAAGGTGCTCACCCCAGACCAAGAATAGGACAGAGAAAACACTCACCGGTGGTCCATGAAGCTACCGCGTAAGAGCGCGTTAATCAAAAGTGTAAAAACGACCATGCAACGAGGATGAAATATATATGAAGAAGGACTCACAAATGAGCCAGTGTGTAGTGAAAGTGTGACGGCCATCTTGAAACATCCAAGAGGATGTATATTACAGTGCAAGTACTCATGCGAAACCCAAAATAAAAACGGAAAGAACACACAACGGTGCTCCTAGAAGCTGCCGCGTGAGAGCGCGTTGATCAAGAATGTTAAACCGACCATACAACGTGAATATAATGTGTATAAAAAAGGACTCACAAACGAGCCGGTGTGTAATGAAAAAATAAGCGGCCATTTTGTAACGTCAAGAAGGACGTATACTACAATACAAGTGCTCAAGTCTTATGAGAATTGTTGGCGTACTTAAGCAGTGAACTAAAATAGAAAAAGGAAGATTGCGTATAAAATCATATGTCTGAGATGAAAAGTGCAGTGAAAAAAATAAAATAAAAAATGAGTGCGAGCAACAAGCAGTGATGAAGTGTGACAGTCGAGGATCAGAATAGAAAGTAATGCGACCAATAAGAATGACATATAACCACGAACAAACGAAAATAATAAGGAAACAAAAAAGATAGTCATGAAGTATGTTAAGAAAACCAAATGTGTATAAAACATAAACAAAAAAATACCGTGGAAGAAACCAAAATAAGGTAACATGTAAAGAGGGTAAGATAATTCAAATCCCAAAGAGACCAGGGGGTTAAAGATAACACGAAAACTCCATTCTGTCATTTAAACCAAAAGGTTTCAAAGAGTTCAAAGCCTTGATCCAATAGTTCTCTCTCTGTAGAAGATGGGTGCTGTTATTTCTGCCTTCAACCTTCTCCACGATTTCCAGAATGAGGAATTTTAATTGGCTGATGTTATGATTGTTATCTGAAAAGTGGGTAGCAACTGTAGACTTGATGTTTTTGGTTCTAATGTTGCTTTTGTGCTCATGCAGTCTAGTTTTGATTTTTCTTTCAGTCTTACCTACATACGGCAACCCACATGGACATTTGAGCAAATATACCACGTTGGTGGTGTCACATGTGGCTGTGACTTTAAGGTTGATACGTGTACCTTTCATGGGATGGGTCGTCCATGTGCCTTTGATGACGTTGTTGCAATTGCTGCAGTTTAGACAAGGTAGAGTGCCCTTGTAGGTAGAAATGGGAATAATCTTGGAAGGTTGTGTTAATAAATCCTTCAAATTTCTCCCTCGAGTATAAGCGAATAAAGGTTTGTTGCAAAACAAGCCCTTGAAGTCGGGTTCCATAGCAAGGATGGGCCAATGTTTGTTGATGACGTTTTTATAACGTTGACTCATGGTTGAGAATTTAGATACCACTACCATGCGGTTCTGACTTGGTTTGTTCGTTTTGACTAACAATTCAACTCGTGTTTTTGATGCACAACGTGTCTTGGCTTGCTGCTAAAATCTTGGGAGGATAACCCCTGTCAGAAAATCTGTTCAGCATGTTGTCAATTTGTTTCAAGCATGTTTCAGGTTGTGAAACAATGCGCTTCACTCTCAACAATTGAGAATAGGGTAAATGGTTTTTCAGAGGTTGTTGATGAAAGCTGGTGAAGTGCAACAAATTATTCCTATCTGTATTTTGCGAAATAAGTCTGTCTCAAGGCTGTTAACTGTTTTCTTAATGAGCACGTCCAAGAATGTCATGGACTCCTGGTTGATTTCAAAGGTGAACTGGATGCGTTCGTTGATATGATTCAACTCATCTAAAGCTCTAAGCAAGTCTTGTTGTGATCCATGCCATAACACAAAAATATCGTCAATATATCTGACAAAAAGTCTCGCGTGTTCAATCCACGTATTCTTGTTCAAAATGTGTTCTTCCTCAAATTGTTGCATGAAGATATTCGCGTACGCCGGAGCGGGCGCAATTGCCCATTGAAGTGCCCGATAACTGTAAAAACCATTGTTCATCCCATTTAAAGTAACTTTGGTATAACGTGAAGTTGAGCAGTTCCATCAGGAAAAGTTGTAGGTTGAAATCTAAATCTGAGTTAAGGAGCACTTTTTCTATGGCCGCTAAACCCAAGTCATGTGGTATAGAAGTATACAATGATTTGACATCGATAGTACACAACCAAACTTCTTCATCCTCTTGAATTTGAATTTGACTCAATCTTGCAATGAAATCAGTGGTATCTCTGATGTATGTTCGCATGTTGAAGACAAAAGGTTGGAGGTGTCTATCAAGAAACTTTCCAACAGGTTCATGTAAGCTGCCTCTGGTTGTCACAATAGGTCTGAAGGGAGGTTGTTGTAGACTCTTATGCACCTTGGGTAACATATATAGAGTGGGTGATTTAGGATCCAATTGTAAGAGATACTTCTCAACTTTTGCAGTGATGACACCGTTGTCTACAGCTTGTTGAAGCAAAGCTTTAAGAATTTGAGTGAATTCTTTGGTTGGATTGTAATCCAATACAGCGTAAGTGTTTTTATCTAGTACATGATTAAGTACCTGTTGGTTGTAAAAGCTAGTATCCATTAACACAAGAGCGCCTCCTTTATCTGCATTTTGAAAAGTGATGGAAGTATTTTGAGCTAAGTTTTGTAGTGTTGTCTTTTCTTTTTCAGTCATGTTGTGCCTCTTGGATTTTCTCTGAACATTAAAAGATTGTAATTCATGTTTGACTAATGATTCAAATGTGTCAAAGCTTTTGTGGCTAACAGGAGCCATAAACGTGCTTTTAGAGCGCAAACCTTTAAGGAGAGAATCCTCTTCCGGAACTTGTTGTGTAAGAATGTTGTCAAAAAAGTTCCTTAGACGACAATTGCGCATCAAACGAAAAAACTAATTTCAAGTTCCAGTATGTTAGTGTGATTCGTAAGAACAAAGGATGAACCTTTTTGTAGAGTCTTTTCTTCAAATGAACTCAAAGGATAAGAAGAAATGTTGATCACCAGGTTGTTAGAATCTAAATTTTCTTCCCTTCCCTCTCCTCCCGGTGGTTGGAGGAACTTTCGGGTCTGAGTTTTCCTTTTCTTTTTCTTTGGGACCGCCTGGGTCGTCTTTGTCTTGAGTGCCTTCCCCTAAAAAGGAACATTGGAAACTTGAGGAATGTCAGTACTCGTAGGGGTTGACGGGGCAGTTGTACGTGTTGGTCTTGTTCTAGTATCACTGTCTGATGAGGAAGTTTCAGTCTCAGTGTTTTGAGTTTGTGGTCGATTTTGTCTACGTTTCGCATACACTTCTGCCCATGAATAGACTTCTCCAAGTTTGTAGTCGATTGTATCTCTCTTATATTTGCGTATTTTTCTTTCATTTATTTCCTGAGTGTATTTATTGAGTTGAATGTTAATATCTTCCAAAATTTTAGTGAAATCATCGACTTCCAACATACTTGTAAGTTCCGTTTTAATCTGGGTGATATCTTTAGACAGATCTTCAAGAGTTTTGGATAATTCTTCAATGATCAATAAGATTAGGTCAAGAGAACATTTGTTTAAAATGGCATACCATCTTTCAATGAATTTAGGGCTGTTTTTGCACAGAAGGGGTTTCAATGGAATCCGTAGCCCCGTGGAATTCTCTGGACGCGATGGTATTTTATAAGCGTGCTTGCATGCAATCTTTGATTAATTTCCCGCTTGGTCAAGTATAATAGTTGTCTGATGGTGCTTTCTTTATTTCTAATGCTGGAGGGTAATGTTGTTTCTTCTTGTATCAGAGCATAAATTTTGGAAACATCTTCCTCAGCAAATGCAAAAGTATCAGCTCTAAGTTCAGTCATATTGGCTATATCCTCGTAAGCCATGTTAACAAAATTGTAAAGGGTGCTGCAATCCGGAGAACAGAAAAGATATGACAAATGGTGTAGGACTGCGCACACCAAGGTGTATTTTTCAACAGTTGTAGCGTGCTCCTGGGGTATCACCCTCTGGTCAAGGGGTGTAAAGACAAGGAGAAGAACGCGTCACCTGTATAAGTAACGTCCCCCTGGGCACAAGCTAATGACCACAGTATGTGTGGATATAAAACAGCTGTCAGAAATATTGATAACGAACAATGGATGAATCCAAACTGTGAGAAATGAACTATAATCTTTTTAATATATTTGGGTCATTGATATTCCAAAAGTCATATCGGTCCCATCAATGAAAAATATACCATGAAGCTTCAAATAAACATTTCAAAATCCCGATGCATTTCGGGCTGTCAAAACCCTTCATCAGGGGCAAATGATCTGAAATAAAATCAGCAAAGGATACAATGAAAACAAACAGTCCGTCCAGCCGAAATATACTATACATGCTACAAGAACAAATACCAAACATCAAAGTATGATACCAGTGTCGAGTGCTGTGATAATGAGTGATAAAGTTTTGCGTGACAAAATATTAAAAAAGTGAAGCGAAGTGAATCAATCCTAATCGAAAACTGAGCCAAGTCAAAAGAAATGTGAAGTGGCGACGCTCGCGTGCAATACTAAAAAGTGAGAAGCAAACATATACCGAACAACGAGGATGCCAAAAGTGAAACAACAACGTGAAGACAAAGAACTTAAAAGAACGTCTTATGAGTTGAAAAACTTGTAAAGAGCCCAGTGCATAACAGTAGCAACCGTGTTGATGACACACAAACACCACGAGTGATCGAAAATAGGACTGATAAGGTGCTCACCCCAGACCAAGAATAGGACAGAGAAAACACTCACCGGTGGTCCATGAAGCTACCGTGTAGCAGACACCTCTCCTACCAGATAGCCTCTCTCCCTGGGTGCCACTTATCACTTCATCAATGCAGCCTAGCTAATCCTCTTAACTCTGACCAATCATGGGAGACCACAGGAAGACTGAGTTTTGGCTTACTGACAAGAAAGTCTTAGAAATTATTTTCTGTATATTTCAGGATAAATTTAGGAATAGCATATTGTTGGATTTATCAATACCACAGCAGAAAACCCCTTGGTTGGATGGACTTGGCAGGATTATCCCAGTCTTCTGGAAGTCTTTGGAGACAAAAGGTTTCTCAATTCCAGGTTTTTCAGGAAATTAGAAGTGGCAAACTTTGACACAGCCCGAGGTCCCGGGACTTCAGCAAGAGTGCTCAGGGGTCAAGACTCACTCCAGCAGAAGACACCAGCAGACTCCAGGGAAGATCCAGTTGGAACAGGTGAGCAGGGCTCTTTAGGAAAAGGCTTCTTGCAGCTTGTTGTGGCCATGCAGCATAACAGGAGATCAGCCAACTTGATACTTTGAGTCCACTTCTTTTTCCTGGGCAAAGTAGTAGCAGGTTAGGTTCTTCATGTCTCCTTCAAGGTCTCAAACATCTGGTGCAGTGCTTCCTCTGTTCTTCCACTCATCTACAGTGTTCTGAAGAAGGTGGCCAGGCATACCACATTTATGCCTGTGATCAGCTTGTGGGTGGGGGTGACTCTTGACATCTCCCTAAACAGTAGAGCAAAGGTTCCCGGGGTAATCCTAACCACTTTGCAGCATTTTATGTGTCCCATATAGCAAACAATACCACAGTGCCCCTCATGGACATGTTTAATATTACATTCCTACATGTCATACATTTAAGTGCCATGCACCCTGCCTTGTGGGCAGTAAGGCTTTCTTAAAGGTGACATTAATATTTAAAAGGAAGGATTAGAGCTGTCAAAATGGTTTATTTTGACAGGTTGAATTGCAGTTTAAAAGCTGCTTTGGTCAGGTTACAATGACTCACCTGAAGCCATGTGTGCACTGCCACTGCAGTGGATGGCACAATAGGTGATGCAGTACACTGGTGGCATTTAACTAACTGGCCCGACGTACAATTGGTACCAAATAATAGGGTCTTATAGGAAGTTAAAAATATCAATTAGTGGTATGCCAATTTAATCATGTTGAAAGGGAGAGCAAATGCACTTTACTGCTCGTTTCCAGGGATAAAGAGCAGAGACTTTTATTGCCACCAAAATACAGGGTTCAGCAAAAAGTCTAAATAATCCAGGGTGCCCAAACTGAGAAAGGGGGTGTTAGTGTATGTGTTATAGACAGAACCACTCAGAAACTGTAAGCACCACTGGTCTCCCTCTCTTTCTGAGCTGCAGGTTCTCTGGCTCACTCCCTAACTCAAAGAAATTTAGAATTAAATATTTGGACCTCAGGGCCCACATCAGGAACATGTGTGATCGCACAGGACACAACTGTGCACCTATTTTATTTGATTGAACTGTATGAAGCTGAAAGATGTTAGCTCTGAAATTCTCCAAGTTCACGCCTGCAGCCACCACAGTTCGGAAATAAATAGATGAAACCAATGCTCTGTTTTCCAAGTGTTGCTGTCTGCAGCTAAGGCAATATTAGCTACTTAGCTCAATAGTTATCACAAATGTGTGAGCTGGCTTCTGCTTTTAATACTTTACAGTGCCCAAAGGTCAAACACCTGCCTGCCCATTCTGCAGACAGAACGGCTTCAGCTGTGTGCTGTCTACATCTCATATTGTATCTCAGAGAATTTCCAAGTTAAGTGTATGCACTTTAAACAGTGCTGTTAGAAAATGGCCCTCTCTGAAGGGTCACCCCAAATTTTTTGCCTTCTTCCTCCTCTTTTTCTGACCTTCTTTTTGTTGGCTTTAGGACTCTGAGCACTTTACCACTGCTAACCAGTGCTAAAGTGCATGTGCTCTCTCCTTTAAACGTGGTAACATTGGTTCATACCCAATTGGTACATTTGTTTTACTTATAAGTGCCTTGTAAAGTGGTATAACAAATACCCAGGGCCTGTAAATTAAAGGCTACTAGAGGGTCTGCAGCACTGATGGTGCCACCCACACAAGTGCCTATCAAACCTGTCTCAGGCCTGCCATGGCAGGGTTTGTTTGTGCAGTTTACTGCCACTTCAACTCAGCATTTAAAACCTCTTATCAACACTTAAACTCCCCTTTTATTGCACATAAGTCAACCGTAAGGTAGGTAGCCCTAAGGGCAGGGTGCTGTATTAATAAAAGTTAGTAGATACACTTTTAAGTTAGTGACACTTACTGTGAGGCCTACTCATCCCATAGGCTAGCTTCGGGAATTCCTTAATACACTTTTACACTGTAATTTCTGATTAGAAAGAAGTAGCTGCATGATGTTTCATATCTTTGGAAAGGTAATGATAATTCTTCTTTACTGGTAAAGTTGGATTGAAATGGGTATATGGAGACAATCCTTTAAAAAATTATTTTATGACGTGGAAACGCTTTATTGATGATATTTTCTTGGTATGGAGAAGTGAGGATGATCATTGCCATCATTTTGTCAATTTGTTAAACAATCATACATGTGACATCAAATTTACAGCCCAATGCAGTAAGGAGGCCATTAACTTCCTGGACTTGACCATTAAACATGACGAAGGAAATATCTATACCACCTTATATACTAAAGAGACTGACAGAAATACCTTCCTCCACTATACAAGTAACTATCAATGTGATTTAAAAAATGTTTTACCATTCAGTCAATTTCTACGTTTGTGTGGGAATTGCACTAAAAAGGAGGACTATTTTGACAACTCTAATAAATTAATAAAAAAACTAAAAGACCAACAATACTTGCACCAACTACTAAAACATGCAATTAAGAGAGCTAGAACACACCCAGAGAGTCGTTTCTAGAATCCATAAAAAAACAACATACGGACCATCTAGTATGTGTAACCACTTTTAATACTGTGACATCAGATGTGAAAAAGATAATACGGAAACACTGGTGATCTGTTTCCTTCTTAAATCCATTTAGAGAGATGCCATTATTTGCCCTAAAGAGAAATAAAGTCCTAAGAGATAAACTTGTCCACTTTAATAAAGAGACTTTAAGACCACAGTGTAACTTGAGGACTATTTTGGGATTACCTCCAATACTTGGCCATCACAAATGTGGCACTTGTGTGGCATGAGCTTCCACAATAGAAGGGGCTACTTTTGTATACAACAATAGCTCCATTCAGCAAAACAAATTCACTAATTGTAAATCAAAAATGTGATCTATGGTGTATTTTGTCCCTGTGGAAAAGCTTAAGTTGGCAAGACTCATCATGAAGTTTGACATTGAATCAGCCAACACAAATCGTGTATAAGATGCTGCATCATGTCTGCACCACTGATACAACATTTTCTGGAATATGATCAGACTGTCTTCAATTTGAAATGGACTGTTTTGAGACAAATACACCTGAAAGATGGAGATGATTCCTACTTTGCAGGACAAGATCCACTTTTAATAATGGAGTTACATACAGTTGAAACGGGTTTGAATTAATTATCTGAGGTGGCTAATGTTTTTTAGAAATACAGTGTTCTCTTTTTTTTTTAAAATACATTGTACTGATTTATAGTGAAGATATGTACTTTCAGTTATATTGATCAGTCTTGAAATGAGAAAATTAGGTTTTGGGGCAAACAATTCCATAATAAGTAACCTTTATTTTCATTAGTTTATTAATTTTGGGTTCACCCCGAGCTTCTCGAGATAAGTTTTTCTAATTAGCACATTGTGAAACTTAACAATTGGGCAGCACCCCAAAGCGAATTTCAATTTGTCAATTTTCACCCACATGGCCCAGCAAGTTAGCACTGAAGCATGCACACCTCACAGGGAGTCAAAAGCCACTTCAAAGATGTCTGACACTGGCCACAGCTGTGGGGAGCACAAGGCCCTGCTGGGAACTGGGCACCAACAAACAACAGGACCACACTGTCAGCCATCTTGCCATTGCTGTCACACTCACACACACTGAAGTCCACTCAAAAGGAAGGAAAGATGGGCATGCTGGGAAGGGGGGTGTAGGCAATAGCATGATGGGAGTTGTAGGCACAGATATTGCTCACCCTCACAATTGGCCCATCAACACCACTCTGAACCATGCTCACATCACAGGGAGTGGAAAACAACTGACAAGATGGCTGACACTGGGTACTGCTGGGGGAGCACAAGGCCCTGCTGGGAACTGTGCAACAACCAACAGCAGGACACCACTGACTGACATCCTGAAAGACAACTTGCACTCCCTGCAATGGAAGCACGTTCCATGGTGGG